>OY757910.1:117126654-117279154 GCA_963585895.1 Sepioteuthis lessoniana
TGGGAAAGCAAGACCAGAATTAAGTAATATCTGATTCAAAGTAACTAATGTGTGACAAATACTTCTGTTTTATTCAGTTACAGAGAAATAGCCACTGGATTGTGTATTTGTTTATAATTTGTTACTTCTATTGTGAACTTATTTTTACCAAAAAGTTTATATTTTCATGTAAACTTGTCTTTGCCTTTCCCCTAAATATTGTATAAATTTTGTTTCATTATATATAAACTATGTAAATTATTTTTAGTCAACACAAACAAGATGAAAATTGATTGAATATTAAATGTAGCTACCACAAATTCCAAAAAGTTAATGCATAATATGCACAAGATTTTTTCCCCCAGAAATTCATAGCTGTAAGTCATGGTTTCATATTATATATGAATGTGTTTATACATCATTAATTATAGTATAACCGTAATATACACAGTCTTAACAATATATTTAAAATATATATTTTTTACATTTTGTTATTATCTTAATTAGGTACTTTAGTGTTTATCAACTGCCGTAAAGCCTTTTCATTGAATTGTGTATTAGAAATGTTTTTTAATAGTTTAATTGCTTTGTTGGCAGATGCTGACTGTATCTGCTGCAGAGGGATAAATCCCCACCCACAGAAAAAGGGGGTGTCCTGGGTATAATACTTAACTGCATCTGATGGTGCGGCTCTAGTTCTGAATTTATAGGGAGTGTGGAGTACCACTTCATTGGCATTACTCTTAGGTCCATTTTGACCTGGAGTGGTAATACCTGTTAAGGTCCCATCTATGGGTTAGATCTGCAGATTATTAGATAGAAATATTTGACATATAACTGTGTACAAAAACCTTAAACCACACAAAAAAAAAAGATAAATGTATAATTTATACAATTCCCTAACCTCTAGGTATAAGATAACCCCAGATGTTTAACATGCTATTAAAATCAATCATTTGATAATTTAAATGCAGTTTTTTCTCATGGAAAAAATGTTAGATGAAAGGCATGTTTAGGTCTTCAGTTTGGTCTTTTGTTTTGGGTAAGTTTAACATGTTAACTTGTGATTTCATTGAATATAATAGATAAGAATAAAAATATAGAAGATTTTGATGTCTCTATAATAATGATCCGTCTAATTCCTATATCAACTAGTGAGAATCAGTGACAGTGTTTTATTTATCTCTGTCTATTTACTGTTGGTGCTAAATCTAATTCAAGAATAAAAATAACATTTTTTTCTATGCTGAAGTGAGCAAATTGCCATTAAGAGTTTACATTATTTTCTTTTTCTCCAATGCAAAAGAAATTTACATTCTTCATTTTTCTTCTTTTTTTTTTTTTTTTTTTCAGGATGGCCAAAGCATCAGTTTCCAACGAACTTTTCAGGTTACACAGGAAATGATCCATCGGCTTGGATTAGAGAAAGAGCTTGAGGTAAATGCCATTTTTACCAGACTTTCTAAATTTAGAACAGTAAAACCATTTATATTTTGTGATAAGTGATTTAAAGAAAGCCATCTTAAGTTGGACAAATGATAAAAAAAATTCTCATATAATACTAAAGCTGTTTAATATACTTATATAAAACTCTGACATGTATTAATTTTTCTTAATGTCTAAGGTAGTTTTAACTAGACTTTGTATAGTTATTTACTAAACTTAGTTTAATTGTGGCTTAAAGCCACCTAACTTTTTATATGAGCTGTGTATTGCTCAAGTTTGTTAGTAATGCATAGAGGAAGTGATTTCAATACCAAAATTAAAATTTCAAATAATAAAAAGAAAATAATCAAATTTCTAATATTATGATATCAAATACAAATATGAATCCACCTGGATAGACTGATATAAATAAAATCCCTTTAACCATCTTAATTAGAACAAAAAATAAATCTTCAGACACACCTCCCATCTTTATTTTTAGACTAGTAGAATTCCTGTAAAAAAGCAAAAATTATAGGATTTAGTTATTTACTAAACTTTACTTAGTTTTAGCACAAGGCCATGGGAGTAACCATTGAAACCAGTTTGTTAGTCTAGTTTGCTAACAATTACACCACACCAGGCACCTGCAAAAAACTTCACATAGCTTAGATTTGGTACAAGGTTGCAAATATAAGGCATACAGAGAAGATGTAACTTGCTATTCAGTAGCAATAGATCTGCAAAACTTACTTGTTAACCTTTACATCATAATGAGAAACCATAAAAGTATAAAATGTATAGATTAGCACTTCTGCTTGGAATCAGAGTGTATTATCTATATATGTGGGACTCTTACAGTTGTTTTAAAAAGCCATAAGATTTAAAATATATAGATGAAAACATTTATTTCAAATAGTATAAAAATATAATGCTTTTTCAAAAATTTATACAATATATATATATATATATATATATATATATATATATATATATATATAGAGAGAGAGAGAGAGAATTGTTTTATTTTTCCTAATATATTTAGATTTCCTCAGGTACAGATACTGCACTTTGATCCTAGACTGGGGAAATGGATACATGGTTATTTCCAGCAGAATTTAAGGAAAAATTAACCAAACAAAACAGAAAAATTCCTATCGTTCATTATATAGACAAAAAAATTTAAAAAAAACTTTAGCAAGTATTTTCATGCTGTCTTATTTAGCTAATATGATTTTATACACCAAACTAAATTGCAGTAATAAAAATACATTTTACAAAATAATCAGCATCTCTGTTTGATAAGTTCTGTACCATGGACAAATTGTTAAAACGTAATTGAAAAAAACTCTTTCACACAAACCTCAATGGTTTTAATCATTTTCTGCTTGGCTCTAAGTGCTGTATCTGGAGAGTAAATTTCTTTGATTTCTAATCGTCTTTCCAGCTATGTTTTTTTATTTGTCATACTTTCTTTAATTACTCCACGAAACAACTTTTCACTCCACTCTTCACCAATGATATTATTATAGCATATAGTTGACCTCCTCAGATACTGTTGCTTTTTTGGAGGTGGGGGGTGTAGTAAATAATACAAATTTTCAAGAAAGAAAAAAAAAACCTGATTCATCATAAGCAAATAAAGTAACCAACCTTAAATTCTTATTTTAAATACCCTAGCCATACGAAAATGTTATAGTAATGATATTCCAAATTTATTAAGTTTGGAGAGTAGGATTAGGGTAGTGTAAAATTTCCTAGCCTAATTATTTTATGTTCTCTTGATTTTGTTTTTCCTGGATGAATCTTTGCTGTATTGTTATGTTGGAGAATGACACTCTTTCTGCTAATAAAGCTGCACCATTTGAGTTGTCAGCAAAAGTTTGCAGTCATAGCTTCTATTTAGTCCAGTGATTTGTAGTGGATGACATGTTATATTTCACTTTTGTGGGTAAATCCTGGTTTTGGTGTTGAGATCAGTTCAATATTTTTAGATTTGATATTGATATATTGTACACATTTCTCATCTCCTGTGACAATCCAGGTAAGAAAAGGTTAGAGTGGGGAGTTTATTCCTAGTCAACAGACTATTGCAAATAGGTTGTATTTAGATCTATCATTGCCCTATTGTTTGGGATCTAGAATACACCAGTTGTGTCTCTCTGCAAAAGAGTAATATCCCACCAAAAGGGACTGCCAATTTGCCATGAGTAGCAACCCATGGTGTTTAGGGTGGAATCCTGGTGGCCGAGTGATCATGAGTACTGCAACACTCCAATTTAGCCTTTACTTAGGCTAGATGGATGGACTGTCAGAGAGGCCCAGTCTGATCATATCAAGCTTTAGCATATATATATATATGTGTGTGTGTTTAAAAGAGTAGTGGCTGATGGTCAATCAATTTGTGAGGTAAAACTATGATATGATTGTATCTTCCTGACATTCTTCTCTATTTAGGTAGAGGAACAGAAAGCCTATGGGTGCTTTTAGAACATCTTGAAGTATGCTATTCTTGTATCCCTATCACATCAAGGTGATTAGGTTTCTCCTTTGACATTTCCTAATATTGGACTCTGAGACAAGTGGAGAGCAAGAATAATGAAAGATCTAAATACGATATGGTACTGATAAAACTCTCCAAGGAATTGCATAAGGACCTTACCTTGGACTGTGAAGACAAGCAACCCATAAATATATTTCCAAGATATAGAATCTTAGAATCAATAGAGGACATTCCATTAACAAAACTATCGCCATTCTTAATAGAAAAAATTATATAATTCGAATGGTTTGAAAAAGACGTAAAACACGGAACACTGTTGCTAGAAGTGGAAAAGAAAAACCTGCTCAAAAATTACTTAAGATGACAGCATTCCACCAACCAAAGAAGAATTGAAGTATACCCACACCAAACTCTGAATAACTCCAAAGGTGCAGTAAGGAGTCCCAAACTCTCTCTCTCTCTCTCTCTCTCTCCACTTTAAAAAAATCAAGGGGGAACAGGTACAAAAGAGATGACAAATACATAAAATTGGATATACTATTGAAAATGTGGAACAATGTTCCTAACTGATTAAGGTGTTACAGATGTCATGAATTTGGACATTATTAAGATGTATGCATAAGATGACCTGTACGCAGAAAATGTGGTTAAAAAGACCCCGACTACTCTAAAAATAAATGTGATTGAGATACTAAGTGTGTATGAACTGTGGTGGTGTCCACTTTGCAAATGTCAGAATATGTGAAATGTGGAGGAAAGAAATAATGAGAACAAAATACTACCAAAACTTAACATTCCCAGAAGCCCCCACCCTATCAAAAAAGAAGCTGCCATGCTAAAAAAAAAACCATGTGCACAAGTAAGATGAAGGAACAGCTACCACAGTCAATATGAAAGAACAGGGACACTGTAATGGGATAAACTTACCGCCCAAATGCTAGCTAAGGAAGTAAGGAAAATGGTTGAAAAATAAGCAGCAGATATTCGACCACCAACACCTTACCCCCAAACAGGCCTAATGTAGCAAAATGCACAGAAAAACAAGAAATAACCAACTTATAAGTAGATTAATGTGACAATAACTTCTCAAACATTATTTCACCACTTAGAAAAAAAAATAAAACAAAAACTCTTATATCAGATAATAAAAAAGACTATATCATCTTTTTCTCCATCACTGAACTGAAAGACTCTAAATGAAAGTCACTATTCTGCTGTATGACCAGACAAAATCCATTATCATTTCCTGAAACCCCTATCTGGGACATCTCTCTTACTTGACATAAATAACATATTGGAGATATGGTGAAGTCCCAAAGATATGGTGAGTAGCCACAATTATCCCAATACTTAAATAACTATTACCATATCTCTCAAACTAGTTACCTCTGTAAAACTATGGAAAAGATGGCTTGTTTGGTTTTTGGAGAGAAATAAATTGCTAACTAAATACCAAAGTGGACTTCAACAGAATCAAAGTACAAATGACTAAATAGTTTGTCTTGTATCCTTTATTTGAGAAGGCCTTATATGCTAACATCATGTGAATGCTATATTTTTTATATAGAAAATTGCCCAGTCGGCTGGGGCTGTAGAATACACCGACTGCTTCTCTGCAGAGGGGTAAGATCCCCCCAATGAGTGTCCTGGATATGACACTAAACAATCTGATGGTGAGGTTCCAACAATGCTGGAGCTTTGGGGAATGCAGAGTACCCCTTTATTGCCATTGCTTCCAGGTCCACTCTGGCCCGGAGTGGTAGCACCTGATAAGGGTCCTATCTATGGGTTAAATAGAACTATATACCATGCTTCTTTCACTATACTGATTTTTGCATTTAAACGGCGTATTTATGCTAAATTGAATTGTTTAAAATAGAACTGTTTTGACATAGAGACTGCATACTAATGCTACACTGATTTGCTCGAAATAGAACTGTTTTGACGTCTAAACTGTGTACTTATGCTGAACTGAATTATCTGAAATAAAACTGTCTGACATTTAACTCTGTGTATTGCCCAGTTGGCTGGGGCTGTAGAATACACCGACTGCTTCTCTGCAGAGGGGTAAGATCCCCCCCCCTAACGAGTGTCCTGAATATGACACTAAACGATCTGATGGTGGAGCTTTGGGGAATGCGGAGTACCCCTTCATTACCATCGCTCCCAGGTCCACTCTGGCCTGGAGTGGTAGCACCTGATAAGGCCCTATCTATGGGTTAAATAGAACTAACAGCATTCTTATGCTAAACTGAATTGTTTGAGTAAACTGAAAGCTTGAAATAGAAATGCTTTTGACAATTCAACCGTACTTACATTTAAACAGCGTGCTTATGCTTAACTGAATTATTTGAAATAGAACTGTTTTTCGACATTAAAATCGTATTTACACTTAACTGAATTGTTACATATAACTTCTTGAATAGTTTGAAATAAATGTTTTTGACAATTAAACTGTGTACTTATGCTAAACTGAATTGTTTTAAAAAGAACAGATTATTTACATAAAAATGGATTTGGCGTTAAATAACCTACAAACGTTGATATGCCAAAAAACCCAACAAACCAAACCAAACCTATATAGAAAAGGCCTATGATACTATTCAGAAGTATGGCATTCTGAAAGATATATACAATTTAGAGAGCAAAATGTGACTATATTCATACTGAACTTCATATCAGACCGTGTTTTCAGTGTCTGATATGGGACTACATTGAGCTGCACAACCAAGAGATGGGTTTATCCCTGGATTGCATTCTATCACACTATTTATCCTGAAAATAAATAGCATTACTGATGCTGTCAGTGACGGATTTGATAAATCCTTATTTATGAATGATTTCTCAGTTGCCTGCTCATCACCTCATACAGAGAAAACAAATTCTAAACTATACCAATAAAATAGAGAGATGGTCCAATGGGAATGGATTCTGCTTCTCAAAATCTGACCCTATTCATTTTTTTGACAAACTAAATTTCAAAGCCTATATTAATTGTGACAAAAATGTCAACAAATGTTGGACCTATAAAAGTTGTATGAGGGATGAAATGAATAAGGCAGACTGGACAATGTTACTACGACTCTAAAGATTTCTTATGAGGTCAAAACTGGACTATAGTTACACTGTCTATAGCTCTGCAAATCATATCTCCAAAAACTACAGCTTATCCAGAATTAAAGACTTAGAATCTGCCCAGAAGCCTTCCACACATCTCCAACACAGTCCCTACACATCAAAGCCAAACACCACCCACTCTGCATCTCTAGGGAAACACTATCACTCCAATATCACATTAAACTAGCTTCATGCTCACAAAACCCTCCTTATAACCATATCTTCCAAGCACATATCTTTTTTTTTTTTTTTTTTTTACAAAAATCAGAAGGCTATCAAACCATTCAGCTTCTACAAAAAAAATCAAACAAAACAGAAATAGACAAAACAAATCCATGGATGTTCAATTTCTAAAACCCTACCCTTGCTGACCTGAACGCTCAAAAACAAACCTCCATCACATTTCAAGAACATTTCTAAATAATCCAAAGTAACTATTCTTACCATGTGCAATTAATATACACTGCTGGGTCAGAAGAGGGGAAGCACCAGGAAGTTCTGCCATTCACTGGAACAAAGAATATCTTAAGTGACTACCAGATGGTACATCACTATGCAGCATTTAGATGACAGCTCTGGATGTAATAACAAAAAACAAACCCAACAAATATATCTTTGACTCCAAATCTATACTAATAACACTGAGAAACAGAAACCTAACAAATCCATTACTTGATAAATAAAATTGACACTCTTCTCAAAAACAAAACTGTCACTCTGTGCTAGATACCAAGCTACATCAGCATCCATGGGAATAAAAATGCAGACAATAGGACATACCTCTATTACATACTCATTCTGCCTAAAAAAAACGACTCTCTGTAGTAATTTCAGTTTGATCCAATCAATTCCTTACCAGATAAATAACTTAAAAGATTTACTCAATAAAACCAAACAATATAATAAAACTATGAGAAAATGTAGCCTAACCTTGATTTTATGATACGAGTTCATAGACAAGCTGAATTCCCTTAGATTTATTTCTACTTTAAGAGGTTTATGTATCATTGAAAATTATTGACAATTATATTGAGTCCTCCACATTTCTGTTTCATTTTTTTTTTTTTTTTTTTTTTTTTAACTAAATCTTTGGTGTACTTACATCCAGTCACTACAACTGGATACACATTATACATATCCTTTATTGTTGGTTGTATTTATTCATTTATAAATTTATACATGCAATAGTTTTTTGTCTCCTAAGGGTTTAACACTATCATACATCCAGCTTGACTGCAGAAATATTAAACTAAATCTAGATCTTGTTTACTACTTGATTTTACAATAGTTGATTGGTTATTTTGAATGTGATATCTCTTTCCAAACAATCCAATATGTTTGTCAAGTAGGCTCCAATAAATCTCAGTTGATCAATGTTGAAAAAAAAAAAAACATCACCTGTTCCTACTATATGCTTCATTAAACTAGTTTAATATTTACATTTGAATATTTGAATTTTTTCTCAGAGTAATATTAAAGTTGACTAAAATACTTTGAGTTAAGTAATGAGAGAATAGAAATTTGTTTTATTTCACCTTAGTCATATTTAGACTAGTTGTCTAAATTTCTGAGATGAAGCTTGATGATTTTTATTATTAAGGGTTTTCAGACTATTGTCTTCATCTTTATTGTTATTTCCATAATGTTTCGGCCGATATGACCTCCTGCCTTCTTCAGGTGTTTGTCGAACTCAGGAACTTACACAGAACTTCGAACTACATCCTTTATTGAATCCACGGGGATTGCCTGTTCGGATTCTGTTTGCCATAACGCATGTTAAGTATTCCTGTATCATTACTTGCCTGCAGTCAGGATTGAACCTGCAACCTCCAGATGATTGTCTCCTTAGAAGCTTAGGGGACTAACGCCTATAACCGTTGCGCTATGTGTTGCGCTAGACAGTTTAGAGTGAATTTTTGGAACTTATAAACCTAATGTTCTTTCTATTATGTGTGATTTTTTTTACCTGTGCTCATATTCAGATTTTTTTTTTTAATATGAGCACAGGTAAAAAAACATACATAATTGTAGTAATCTGAGTCAAGTAAGAACATTAGGTTTATAAGTCCCAAAAATTCACTCTAAACTGTCCAGCAGGACACATAGCATAATGCTTAAAAGCGTTGGTTCCCTAAGTTTCTAAGGAGACATCATCTGGAGGTTGCCGGTTCAATCCTGACTACAGGCAAGTAACAATACAGGAATACTTAAACACTTGTACCCGGTTATGGTTAACATAATCAGAACCGGTGATACCCCCCTCCTGGATTCAATAAAGGACTTGGCTCGAAGTTCAGTGTAGCTTCCTGAGTTCAACAAACACCAAAACGTAGAAATAACAATAAAGATGAAGAAAACCCTTAATGATAAAGAATATGGATATTTATATTACAATGTTATTTAGGATTTTTACAAGTATGAAGATTTAACACTCAAAGAAAAAGTACATTAGCCTTATTTGAAATAAGATTTTCTTTTGAACCCTTAACAGGCATCTGACATAATGGACTCTCCCATCAAGAATGATGGATGAGGGTTCAGTAACTTTATTTATCATGTGTGTTTTTTATGATGAACAAGACCTGGCTTATTGCAAGCAACAGTCACAATAATGGCACTGATGTTCCTTTGCCACAGAACAAGGTGTTTCAAGCTTGCATATAATTTATCTATCTGTGTGAGTGAGTGAGAATTTCCAGTATTTTAAGTTTTTCTTTTGACAAAATCTTGTGTTCATATGTAATTACCCAACCCTTCCATAATGGTTAGGATGTGACACGTTCAATTTTTAAGCAAAGTAAAGCTGGTTTGAATAAGGAGTTTTCTTTCTCCTAGACTGGTTATCTAACCAAGGTGAAAGAACCCAATCAGCCCTACTATTTAACCATAGCTGGAGGAGAATATATGGATTCATATAATTCCCAAGGGCATTAGCTTGAAGTGAAATGTTAACAGCCACATTCAAGATTTGAACTCTGGTCACTGATTCCATTTCATATAATAATAATGGTTATGCTAAGCAGGCTTTCTTGTGTTCATATCGTTATTTTGTTATCAAAATCAAAATATTTTGCTTAGCTTTCTGTGACTTTAATTTCATTATAAAAGAATGTTTCTGGTTTTGAATCAATTCTTCAATACTTGTTGGAGTTGGTGACCAAACAATGAGTATTGTATAGAACCAAAAAAGATGAAGCAAAATCACTGGTCAACTCTTTTCTGATGCTATACATTCATTCAACTGTGAATCACTTGCCCACTGTTATCATTTTCACTAAGTTTAGTTTAACTCAAAGAAGAATGTATTGCCCAGTGAGAATCAAATTAATTGACAATGGGTTACTAACTTGCATACCACACAATGTGTCTCACTTGTTTACTGTATTAGTGCACATTAACTGTTTCCTTTGAATCTTAACAAACATAAGGGCATTACCAGGAAGTAAAAACCTCATCTAGGATTTGAACTTGACACATCTAATCCATTTTCTACAACAATAACTGTTACACCACAGCAGACACTTACTTATTTATAAGTAACACATGTGAACACACACATACACAAGACTATCAGTATTACATTATTTAAAATTCAGTTTTTTGGGTAATTTTGGTTAAACTATATTAAACTGAAGGTCAAAAATATAAGGAAAAAATTGATAATATATAATGAAATCTTCATCCTGAAATAGTTATATCAATTTTAAAAATTTTTGTTTCTATACATCAATCTTAAAGTTACTTACATAGTGATCTATGCAAAAATGTTACCAATGTTTAGATTCAGGTTAAAAATGAGGAATATTAAATGAACCTTGTAAAAATGAAAAGTGGAAATTTACATTGCTTCCTATATAAAATGAGTGCCATGTGTAAGAAGTACTATAACACCTGACTCCATGTTTTTATCTCTCAAACTGTCAACACATTTGATGGTAACCCTCCTTTTATTTATCCAAGTGCTATATTTAACTTATTTACTCTCCCTTTCTCGGTACTATCTCTTTGTATTTTCCATTCATTTGAAATCCCACCTATACTGTTAAAAAAATTAATTCTAAAAACATTAGCTATCATTTAGTATTTTATTGAGATTTTGTAAAGGAGAAATTTATATCTTAAGATGTTTTTGCTAATTTTTAAAATTTCATGTTTACAAAATCTTTTTTATGTATAAATAAATACAGAATATTTTATAAGATTTATTTCCAAATAGTTAAATTCTTAAAATGTGGGTGTATCAGCTGTTCAAATTATATTGATTTTTCAAAACAAAAATAACTATACATACATACATATATACATACACACATGATGAAAATAATACCATCCACTTCTTTTTAATGGTACAAGGTTTATGAAAATTGAATGAACTTTCTCTGTAATTCAATGGTTATGGGTATGAATCTAGCCAAAGTCTTCAAGAATGCCTAAACATTAGTGAAACAAAAATATAATGCTCTTATAATCTTAAATTCAACTGATCTACTGGGTTATATTTATAAGTCAATACAAATTTTCATTGCAAATTAAAAAGAATCTGTGATTTAAAAAAAAAGAGTTAACTTGAGATAATGATGCATCTTCCTCAATGTTTAGTTACCTTCTTAATTAATGGATTTTTTTTTTTTTAGAATATAAAATGACATTTCCACTTTACTTATCAATCTAGGATAGATATGATTTGGTAACATTGACCTAAGAAACAAGATTAGCTTTCAATTAAAAAATGAATTCTATTTGGAATAAAAGAATATTCTGTGGTTAAACATTAGTCTTTAAAGTACTCAAATTTTAATTTTTCTTGAATAACTCCAAAGTAATACTAATTATTTGTACAAATTTCTTGATCCAGAGAATGGAATAAATTAAACTAATTCTCTGCATTTGTCTATTTTCTCAGGAAATGTAAAATTCATGTTTTTCAGCTTTTTTCTCTAAATTTCATATTTTCAACTATTTAATTTTATTTTCCTTTTTAGGGTCATCAAGGTTGTGTGAATTGTTTAGAATGGAATGAAAAAGGAACGTAAGTTAAACTCACTTATTTCATTGAATTTTCTAGTGCCTGTCATAACATAACAAGCTATATCTTATTGGGCATTTTTATAGATTAAATCCTTAACCAAAGGAGTAATGTGCCACTAAGTGAGACACATTCAATTCAATTTTTAACATATAGCTTCATGATCCAAAACTTTGAGTAAAGGTCTATGAATAAGTCTGATTTGGAGTGTCACTTATTGCTGTTATTCTAATGTCATTGATCAATACTTGAAAATAGTAGCCAAGATTTTCAAATAACTACTTCAATTTATGAAGAAAAAAAAACTTTCCTTTCACACCACTAGGGGTAAATGATAAAATACCTATCTAAAAAAACAACTTTTGATAATTCCACATGATTAAAATAATGTTTAATTTCCTTAGATTTATCCTTGATTCAGGCTATAGAATTTTTTTTTCAATAGATTTATGCACAAGAGTTTAAATTGATTTCTGCTTTTCAATTTGAAAAGATATTATAAAAAGATTCATCAGTTTTTAGTCTGAATTAAATGAATATAATTTCATCTACTTTTAGTATTGCCAGGTATTTAAATAACAAATTTTTTTTTAAAGATTTTCTCCCTTTTTTTCCAGTCTACTTGCCAGTGGATCAGATGATGTCCAGATTATTGTGTGGAATCCTTTCAGACATAAGTGTCTAACCACACTGAGGACAGGACATCAAGGAAATATATTTTCCTTGAAGGTAATTTTAAATACTTAACCCTTACTATATTCATGAATATTTATTAATGGTTTATAATAAGACAATTTCAGATCTATAAAAGTTGTAAAACTCAGTTGTAGTGTTGCTATTGCATAGCTCAACACCTTAATGTTACAAACAACTTTTAATAATACTAGTAAATACCTATGTACCATAGGACCAAAATGTTGTGTTTGAAAGAAACATTCAAACTCGAAATTTAAGGAAGAAAAATAGTAATCGTTTTTTTTTTATTCACTTGGGTTACAATGGCTTGCAGCTCGAAAAGTTTGTTTCATGAGTTCTTCCTCCCTCTTCTCCTTGGTGACGACTGCAGATGTCATGGTAGCTGGCTTGTTGACACGCTCCTGTCAATCGTATTGTGATAGGCTGGTTATGACGGGTTGGGGTCTCCTGAACTTCTGGCGCACCTGTTTAGGACCCTGCCTTCAACTGCCAAAATCTCCCTATTGATTTCTTATATAGAGATATTTTGGAACAAATTGAAGGTTCCCAAATGTTCGGTGACACAAGTGAAAACTATTGTGAAACACGTGACAATTCATGTGTGATTATATTAAAATCATGTCTGAACCCTGTAGGTCATTCTGCCCACACGCGCTAGGTTCATGACATTTTCACTGATTGACGACAGCCAATACGCTCGCGCATTCTCAACGACAGCGCCCGTCCGTTGTATTACACCTAAGTTATATGAATTAATGGGTAAAAATTATACTTAATCATCTCAAAGATATTTGTGTAAGGACTAATGACAAAAATAAGAATAAGTAAGTAAAGGTGGCGACTGTTGTCGAGGGTGACCAGAAGGCTCCCTTTTCAATAGCTACTACACCAAGGTGTTGGGGAGGGCACTACTCCTTTCCCTGGATTGCTCCACTTTATCCTTGATACTTACCTTATATTGCTGAGTGTTAAGCAAGGGGGTATCAAGTACCATTTTTAAAGTCTTTGGTATGACTATACCTGGGATTGAACCCTAGTCTCCTGGACCATAGGCGAATGCTCTACCCACTAGACCAATGAGCCGGTTAAGTAATAAGTAAATGACTAATATGTCTGAAAATTAGTAAACCAATAATAAATAACAAGACCCATGGAAATTCCACAGAATAAAAAAAAAGAGGAGCTATTTAAGCATGAAAGGATGATTTGTAATTTTATTACATGTAAATCCTCTGGTTGTCTTTGAAATAAATTATACAAAAATATGCAATAACACTCTATATATTACTTAATACACATATCATTTGTTAGTAAATCTACAAGATCAATATATAGTTGTAAATTCTATTTTGTGGATATCAGTATTGCTGGTATTGAGGATTCTTTGACGCTTTTTTTCTTTTCTCATTTTAGCCTTCAACAGTAGATTAGAGCTTATAAGAACTTCAGAGCTCATTGGATCCTTAGCAGACCAATATATAATTATTTATGTTTACTATGCTACTTAGTAAGAATTGCTGAAGTAGAAATTCCATCAAAGTTGAACACAGTTATTGATCAAAGAAGCAACATCTGTGTAGAAGTATATCCCAAATATGATTGAAGGAGAGGCTAGAAGAATATCCCACTTGCCTGCCAAGAGAGTAGATATAGAAGAATATTTCACTTGGTCAATGGAAACAGTGGGAAAAATATCCCACTTGTCTGCAAGGAGGGTATGTGGATGAGCGTAGCGTACTAATGAACTGATAAATAGGATTATGATATAGCTAGGAAAAGGGAAAACGTAAGTAAATATAGAAACCTATTAGAATGAACAAATGTTTTCAGAATTTTGTTTTTAAAAATACAGTAGCTTTATGCTTTTTGTAAGACATTTAAATTCCACATATCTTGATAGATGTAGATATGGATTATATATATATATATATATATATATATATATATCCTCTTTGCATAAATGATTCTTTTATTCTACTTTGTTTCCTTTTAACAGTTCTTGCCCAATTCAAATGATTCAATCATTGTGAGTGGAGCAGCTGATTACAAGATTCGTGTGCATGATGTGAATATTCAAGAGACAACCCATGTGTTTGGCTGCCATGTTGGACGAGTCAAACGACTAGCCACAGCACCAAATGTGCCATTTATGTTCTGGAGTGCTGCAGAAGATGGAACTATCATGTAAGACTTAACACTTCGCATACCCATCTATTTACTCCTTCAATTTTTAGATT
Source organism: Sepioteuthis lessoniana (assembly GCA_963585895.1). NCBI lineage: Eukaryota > Metazoa > Mollusca > Cephalopoda > Myopsida > Loliginidae > Sepioteuthis > Sepioteuthis lessoniana. The sequence goes on from OY757910.1 coordinate 117,141,638, forward strand.
TACTAACAATACATTATTACTAAAAATATCTACAATATAAAAATTGATGAACTTATGGATGTTTGCACTTCTTTGGAAGTCTTGAATTTATTCAATGTTTTTTTTAAATATTTGTGCTTTGCCCTAATATCAAGATAATGTGTATTGTTAGTAAAAGATATTTTTTTTAGATAACGAAAAAAAAAGCAACTCCATTAAAGACAATTTAAATTAACATATACACATAAATAACGGTATTTGGTATATTTATGAATAGTATGAGCTCAATATCAGTGATAGAGCATATGGTGATCTAAGTTAGGATAGCATGGTGGCTCTGTTTCTCGCCTATGCAATCATCTTGGTCCAGTGATCACATAGGTGAGAAACTGACACTAAGTGATGTTGATTCTGTCTATGCTATTCTAACTTTTGAAATAGGATGGACAGGTTTGAGATGATACATAAAAGCCTAAATAAACAAATACTTGACTAAGCAGCCATGGCTAATTTGAAACTCACCCCACCCATGCTTAACATATATCTCCCAAATTGAGAGCTCAGTGCCAAGTGTTTATGAAAGCAGAGATCATATAATGGTCAGTTGAAGACACTTGAATACCAGAAAATAGTTTTCATGCAACAAATGGATACACTGTGTTACCAGTTCATTTTTCATCACTTCTCTTATCAACTATTTTAAAAACTTTATAAAAGAAACTTTTCTCTTGATGATGACCTAAATTTGATACTAGTTTAGAACAGTGAAAAATAAATAACACCAAAGAAATATTCCTATTTGTCTTGTAACTTTTGTTTTTCTTTATTGACCAAATAAACAGTTGAAATTGAATTGTTTTTAACTTGGTCTCTTAATACACTATAAAAGTAAACCTAAATCTTACTTGAATGATCATGAAATATAGCCTTATGTCAAAGTGGGTCTTGTCCAGCCAGCATGATACTTGGGTCTTGAATTTTTTTCAAGACATTGAATTTGAAGTTTTTAATTGAGAAGAAAATTTTGTTTTGTTTTGAAGTCTGTTAAATTCAAAACTTAAAAAAAAAATTTTTGATGTAAAACTTTTCATCTTAAAAGAAATTTTTTTTTTTTTTTTTTTTTTTTTTTTTTTTACCAACTGTTTATTTTTTAAATTTGATAATATTTAAATTTTTAGTTTCTAAATTTGTTTATTTGAAAAAATAAATTAGTTACATTGCTTTTGACTTTATTCCTTTTTTAAAATAAGTTTTTAATATCTAGGCTTTTTAATTTACAAAGCTGTTTTTAAATTGAGATTTTAAAGATGTTTTTAATTTTAGAAAATATATATATCTTCAAATTATTATTTTAAAGTTAAATATTTTAGTTTAAAAAGTATTTTACCCAAAAAATTGTTTTAAATGTTCTAAATTTTTAACTGCTTTAATGAATCTATATATTGAAAATTCAACATTATGAGATGTCCTTTCCTAGTCTGACAAGCATTAAGTCTCATTATGTGACTCATTCTGATGTCACCAAATGTAATAACCCTTTATGAATATCCTCTGACATGAGCCGGTATAACAGCATAACTGTTAAAGTTTTAGGGTAGAATTTTAGTTCTAATGTATTTATTTTCTAAAATTGTGATTGTGTTAATCCATGTTCTGTAATGAAATGGTTTGAAGATAACTCAAGTTGAGTAAGTACACTTTATCATCATCTTAGTCTTTCTGAATTGGTGCCACATCTTCAAAAATTTTTAGTAATCCTCCTTATATAGGAAATCAATATTCTTTTTACCTACAGAAAATACTTTACTGCCAGCCATTTAATTATGGTAGGTATGTTAGTGAGTTGCCCAATTGAAGTCTCCTTTTTCAATAGCTACTACACTGAGGTATTATGGAGGACACCAAGTACCATTTTTTTGAGTCTTTGATATGACTCAACCTGGGATTGAACCCCAGTCTCCTAGCCATTGGCAAACACTCAACCCAATATGCTAATGGGCTTGTAGGTATGTAAGAGACATATTAGTGTGTATTATAAACATTTAAGTTTTTCTAGGCCACCTACTATTACAGCTGAACTAAATGAGATGTTTTCTTGACAATACTGTCAGCATCTTTTTCATTAAAATTTTTTGCCTGAATATTAACTGCATCATTATTATATAAAATTATACCACATCTGATAACCTTTCTGCTAAATAAAAATCCCAGTTAATTAAAATAGGTGTCTGTTGACCCTCATTGTCATGGCCAAAAAATGGATAGAACATATCACTCAATAAGTCCCGGGTCTGACATATAGATGGTGCCAGTAATAAAAAAAAAAGTCCATATGATTTTTATAAAGTACTAACCTTCAAATGGCACATGTCAAAATTTGAGCCCAATTGGATTATTAGTTTACAAATTACAGTTATTTAAGTAAAGCTACTGTTGCAAATTTTCAAAACAATGGAAAAATCTGAATTCCGTGTGTTGATAAAGCATTACTTTCTGATGGGAAAAAAAACTGTTCAAGCAAAGCAATGTCTTGATAAGTGTTATTCGGACCCTGTTCAAGACGTGGTATGCTGACTTTAAACGTGGTTTTGCAGACACAAATGATGCGGAACGCTCAGGTCACTCAAATTCAGCAGTTGTCCCAGAAAACACCAAAAAACTCCATAAACTCGTTTTGGCCAATCATAAATTGAAGTTGCATGAGGTAGCAGAGGAGTTGAATATGTCAGAAGGCAATGTATTCACTATTTTGCATGAACACTTGTCAATGAGAAAGCTATGTTCAAAGTGGGTGTCGTGTTTGCTCACAGTCGATCAAAAACAACCATGCGTTGACAATTCAGAGCATTGTTTGCAATTGTTTCAGTGCAACAAAGAGGTGTTTTTATGTAAATATGTGACAATGGATGAAACATGGATCCACCACTTCACTCCAGAGTCAAATCGGCGGTTAGCTGAGTAGACAGCAGGCAAGGTTTTGGCCCCTGTATTTGGGATGCGCAAGGTATTTTGTTCATCGATTACCTTGAGAAAGGAAGAACCATCAATAACAAATATTATATAGCATTATTGGTGCATTTGAAGGAAGAAATTGCCAAAAAATGACCACAAATGAAAAAGAAAAGTGCTCTTTCACCAATGCAATGTACCATGTCATAAGTCAATCTCAAAATGGCAAAACTACATTAATTGCACTTTGAATTGCTTCCACACCCACCCTGTTCTCCAGATGTGGTCCCCAGCAACTACTGGTGGTTTGCAGACCTCAAAAGAATACTTCAGGGAAAGAGATTTGGCTCCAGTGAAGAAGTGATATCAGAAACTGATGCGTATTTTGAGGCCAAAGACATTGTTCTACAAAAAAGGCATCGAATTGTTAGAGAAGCGTTGGAATCGGTGTATCACCCTAAAAGGAGACTATGTTGATGAATAAAGTCAAATTTTGCCTAATAGTTGTTGTTTTATTAGTTAGGCCCTGGACTTATTGAGTGATGATTATGTACATGTTTTTAAACTATACTACTCAAGTTATATCCTTGATTTTTTACAAAGTTGCTTTTTTTTCTCTTTTAAATGTCCTTATTCAACTTATATTTTTTTTTAAATATTTGTCTGATAGTCTCTGACCATAATATCTTTACTTACTGGATTTTTTCTTTTTCTCTTCTCTCAGGCAATTTGACCTTCGAACCCCAGAAGCCTGTGATAGTATGCCCCGAAATGTGCTCATTAATCTAAATGCACATATGGGGACGCAAGCTGAGGCCAAATGCATTGCCATAAACCCTCTTCGGCCAGATGAAATGGCTGTAGGTGCCAATGATCCATATGTTCGAGTCTATGACCGGAGAATGTTGTCATGTAAAAGTATTAAATTCTCTACTGATAATGGCCCAAGGTAAAGTATTTCTTTTATTTTAGCTATCACTTTAACATCACTTGTACAAAATAGTTATTTAGTCTTTAAGAATGAAATTTTTTAGCTTTTAAAGTTTTTCTTAAAAAGAAAAAGATAGATAAATAAAATGTATGTATTCTTTCACTACAAATTCCCTGAAGAAAGTTATTTAAAATTGAATAAAGTATTTTGAAATTTAGGTGTCCAAATTTGATATCAAAAGAATGGATTCTTTAGTTTCTAAAATTTTTAGAAGCTAAATTTCCAAGAAAAATTTATGGTAAATTTTAACAGGATTTTTTTTTCTTCTTAATTATGAAAATATAGTTTAGTATGTGATAAAATTGTTTGAATGAATTGTCTGTTAATTTGATTTTATTTCAGTGCACAATTTTGCAATCTTCATGAGTTTGGTCATTGTTATTAAACCTCACCATATTATGTGAGATGTATTTCTCCAAATGATACATACTGATTATATTTAAAGTTTCTCCAAGCCAGAATAAACTTAACAGGAGTTTATATATTCACACACGCACGCACACACTAAAGAATGGAATTATTTAGTATAAACTGGAAACATGAAACAGTAAGTCTGCCTCTGCTCGCTATCTCAGTATTATATTTGGATGCATCTTGAGGTTTGTGGGTTTTCTAAAAGCACTACAGCCTGCATGGGGACTGTATACAATACTTTGTAGCAGGTATAAATCTTTTGACTTTCATTCATGTTTATAGAGTTTTATATAGAAGCTCTATAAAAATGCATTTATTACTTCAGCCTTGTTATCAAAGCAAATGCAAAAAAAAAATAGCGTCAACCTTTTTTCTAAAATGAAAATAGAAATTGAATGAAAGCACTTAACACAATCCCAGAAATTGTGTTTAAGTATTTATTTCAAACTTTTTGATATTTCACATCATTGTGTTACTATTTAGTATAGATTATAAATGTGAGACAAATAGTCTGCACTTAATCTTACAGGGATGCTGCAGCACAAATGGTAATAAAATACAATGTCATCTAATTTATAGAAGGTTAAGATTAAAGCCAAATTCTTTTATCTAAGAATATGATTCACTTGAGTGAAAGATACTTGAGATCAATCCTAAACTTACATTTGCCATATTAATGCAACAGTATCTTGTAGACAACTCTCTTATTACCCTGTTGACAGAACTTAGAATACACTAAAATGTATCCATGACAAGAGTGTAGGATCCCCCATTGCCAAAAAATGGGATATCCAGAGTATGGTGACTCTAAACTGCATCTAGTGGTAAGGCTCCAGTTCTTGATTGCTATTACTCCTAGCTTCACTCTGATCCAGAGTGGTAGTACCTATTAGGGTCCCCTCTATGAGTCAAATAGATCTGTTTGAAAATTATTAGTATTGGGTGTAAGTATGTGAAACCATAACTGTGTAAAAACAAATTATATAAAAATGAAAAGAAAATTAAGGAAAAAAGGTGCAATGAAACATTGAAAATATAGTTATGATTGTAATCAAGCATTTAGAAATTTCAGCATTAAATAACCCATAAGGAATTGATATGCCATTAAGCAAATGAATTAAACAATTCTCTTAACCCATTGTGATTTAGAAATAATAATTTTAAGCACAATTGAAGCTCAATAATTTGCATATTTTCTGTTCCTGAACTTTGATATTGAAATCTAGACTGTACCAACTTATTTATTCTTTTTAAGTCTTGTTTAAAAATTATTTCAGATAATCTTAACATCTATATTTCTATGTAATAGATTTTCTCAGTTATTAAGTTTAAGAATATGAGATATCAAAATAGAATCTAAACATCTTGAAGTTATCATACACCTACACATATCTTCGTTTCAGAGCAGAAGGTTTAATGTAATTTTGTAAATATTTATCAAAATATGATAACTCCCACTCCTCTCTTGATAGGTTACCATGGGATACCCCTGTGCATCACCCCAGCCCAAAAGAAGAGGACTACAGCCTGCACGCGGGCTGTGTACAATACTTTGTTGCAGGTATAAATCTCTTGACTCTCATTCTTCTTCTAGGTCATTTGAGGACACTCTGTCTCTGATGCGGTCTGCGTACAGTGCGGAGTTTCCCTTGCCCAAAGACTGTGTTAAGTTCTTCACAGCAGGTAATTCAGTTGCAGACAACACCTGTAAATAAATATATATCTATATACATAAGCATCTACATCATGTCAATATTGTAGTTAGCTGCACTCAAGTTAATATTTTTGTTATGCCAAACAAGCAATTTTTATTTTGTTTTTTAATTTTTTTAATCACTAAATTCAGTTTTCTTTATGCAATCAAATTTTATTCAAAATTATAGAAAATGATTTTGAAAACTTTAACTAAAACTTTAACATTTTAATTTAAAATGTTAAAAACTCAGTTTGGGATATTTTTTAAAATTTAACTTTTATCAAAGGTCTTTTTGTTAATGACAACAAACCTCCTCCTACCCCAATGAATTTTTGGCTGCTGTTATTCCTATTGGTTGTTGTAGCTTTTGTCTGTCTGCCACAAAATACCTGTTAACCCAGTTCATTTGTAGACTTTTCTGTTTTATTCTTTATTTCAATTTAAATCTCAACCTGACTTCCTTCTTCTAGTAAACTGCTCTGTCAGCAGGGTTTAGAATATCCTGTGTTCCCTATGGAGAGGTAAGACCCCCACCCCACCCCACCCCAAAAAAAACAAATGGATGTCCTGGCTGTGATAATGTGATAAGAATACTTGACGCCATGTAAATTATTTGTATTAAGAATAGTTGCTTGAAGTTATAATTGTTTACAAAGGATTATTATTAGTTACTTGAAATCATAACTGTGTGCAAATTATTAAATTATTATTCATTATTATAAAATAGAAATAATTATTTTAAACCACATAATTATTAGTATTAGATAGGAATACTTGATATCCTATAACTGTGTGCAAAAATCTTTAACAATTACACAAAAAATGTGAATGTAATGAACCTCTAGGCATAAAATAATGCTAAACAGGTTGTCATATTATTAAAATCAATCAATTTTTCCAGTAATGTATATTTCATTGTAAAAAACACTATCCATCAGAAAGTACAAGTGTTTTCATATTTTTAAAAACTTTCAAGAGAAAAATAAAGTGGGGGTTTGTTTTTTTTTTTGTCTTTTCTACTAAATGCTTAAGCTATATTTAGTTCTGTTTTCTGAAGTTATGGAACATTCAGACATTTTTGTGAAAATAATTAAGAATTATTCTCAATTTAAATAAAATTTGAAAAAATTTTGATTTACTGTCATGTATAAACTCCCAACAAAAAGTCTTTTATCTTTAAATTTCTGTCCATTTCTTAGAAGGATATAAATCACTATTTAAAAGCTTTATTTATCTTTTAATTGCAATTCATTTTTCTTATTCTGCTCAAGTTTTGGATAAGATTGCCTTTTTTTTTTTTCAGTGGTAGGCATTAAATGTTCATACATATTGAAAGAACTCTCAGGATTTTAATATTTAGGCTTACAAATATTGAGAAAGTGGGTTTATAAAAATAAACTATAATCAATTGGCATTCATAAAAATATTTGATGCCTTAGAATTTTAAATAAAAATTTCCTGAACAGATTTTGGTTTCTTCTTGTATCTTAAGATGTCTTTTCTTATACAACAATCAATAGTGGTTGTTATTAGTTTTGTCTTATATTTTTAATATTTTATCACTTGAGCTAATTATTAATCTTTGATCTGAATTTAAATGAGTAATTTCAAGAATTGTGCAAAATAATTTAAAATTCTCTTTTGTTGTATTTGCCATTCTAGTAAAATTACATTGTCTAGTTCTCAGATGAATTACAAATAGCTCTTCAGTAAGCGTGCTTAGCATGACTGTTATTATCATAGGAAATGCTGTCATTGACTCAAGTTCAAAGTCTGGATGAGGCTGTTTGTGTTTTACTTAATGCTAATGCCGTTGAGAAAGGCATGAATACATAGTTTCTCTCCCAGCTATGGGTAAATAGTAGACCGAGTTCTTTAGCTTGGAAAGGTAACCAGAAAGAAAATACTGAATTTAAACCAGCCATGCTCTGCTTAAAAATTGACATTGTGTCACATACTGTTTGTGGCAGAGATATTGGGTAAATATATATAAAGTATGTGATTATTGTTTTCTAATTAAATTTTTTTATGATAAAGTTTTAGTTAGATATGCATTTCATATGAAATTATCATTTAAAAATAAAAATGCAGTACAGTTGATTTCAATAAAAATTTAATCTATATTAAGTATACTAAAGAACATTACCTTAAAAACTAAGACATTGCAAGTCATTGTACAAAAGGAAGATCAGCATTGATACTTATGTCTTCAACTAAAGAGTATTTCTCAGTGTACTGGCATGATAATTTTAATGTTTGACTGCAGTTTGCTTATTATACATTAATTTCCTTTTATGTTGTTAGCTATTTCCACTCTGCACTCAATTTTTCAATCTGCTTCTATTGTCTGCAATTCACTATTTTTTGCCTTTTCTTTTCAATTCACATTTGTGAAATAATCTTTTTTGATCATGTGACATTAATTATATTTGATCTTCTTTGCTGATTGTTTAGGGTTCTTGATTTATGAACTTGTGGGTGTTGGATTGTACAAAATTTATTCTGGAGATTTAAGAATCACAATTCTATGTATTATATGGTTTTTGTTGTTTTTAACACATTTCAGCCAATACATTCTTTAGCTTCCTATCAGTGTATATTGTTATATTCTATTTTTATAAAACGTACATTTAAAAGAGGCCATAATCATCTGAATAAAACATGGAATGATGTGAACATTTTCATCTCAAGCCCAGTCAGCTGGGATTGTAGAATACACTGACTGCATCTCTGTTGAGGGGTAAGACACTCTCCCCACAAAAAAGAAAACTAATGTCTCAGATATGATGCAAAGTCATCTGATTGTGAGGCTCCAGTTCTGAAGCTTTACAGAATGTCAAGTACCCCTTTACTGCCATTACTCCTTGGTCCACTCTGACCTTGAGCAGTAGTACCTGTTAAGGTCCCATCTATGGATCAAATAAAAATATGTAATCATTTTCTAAACATGAAACCATTTAACTGTGCAAACAAATTACTGATGTTAAATCAAATTATTAGTATTCTGTAGTAAGTCTTGGAACCATTTAACTGTGTGCAAACAAATAAGCTCTGGCTTGTTTTAAAATGTTAACTATTCAAATCATATATACTTAATGTGTATGTATAAACTGCTTTTGGCATTAGATAACCTATAAGGGTTGATATGCCATAAAACACAACCAACCAACTTCATCTCAGAACTTTAGAAAACACTACATAACTATTTGAAGTATTTTTGGTTTTATTACTTCTCATCAATTATTCAAAAAAGTCTTGTGGTAATAGATTCCTCCTCTCAGTGTCTATATATTTGTACATACATTAAGTATGATGCAAACCAGTACCACTAAATATGAAAACTGATCAGTTTGGCCAATTTTCCTTGTTAGAAACTAATTTTATACTTGTTAGAATTTACAAAATATTGATTTTGGTAATGAAAATTTATTGGGTTTTTTTTCTGTATATTCTTATTAGATATGAAAAAGAGATTTAGTACATGTAAAGTGGATTTAGAAAATTATCATTCAAATCTTTGTGAATCCCAGTTTTACTTTGTCTATTCTTTGAACAACTTGTGTAAAAAATCTCTGCCTAAAAAGAAAAAAAACAATTGATTCTAACTGATCACAGATTTGATTAACTTGTTTGTTTACATATTCAATGGCTGTACATAGAAAAGAATCCAGATTAGATCATGATTCCTTTTTTTTTCTTTTTAAAAGTTAAAGTAAATTATGATAACTAAAGTTTATTACAGGTAATGGAAACATGTTTTATTGTGTAATTTAAAAAAAAAATGCTAAGCATCAGATTTTCCTTTATTAAATCAATGATGATTTTAAATAGAAAACATTGACAGTTTTTTTTTTTTGTTTTTTTTTTTTAATCCTTTAAAACTTGAAAGTTCCTATTAATCTATCTAGTTTTTTTTTTTTAAATGTCATTTACTGTAAAATATTTTAAATTGTCATGAAAAAAAAAAGAATGTATTATAATCATGGTTTTTTCACTATTGAAAAATGCTTGGGTAGGTTTCGAACAAATATTATGTGTGGTATCAAACTATTGCTTCCTTGACTCTAAAGAAAATAACATGACCATTGCAAACTTTAAATCTTTCTTTATAAAAGAAAATTTCTATTTCATAACTGAGTTCTTTATTGGTTCACAATTCAATTTTTGCTGCAGTCATTAAGATGTCCCAGATTTTTTCTTAGTTATTAATACATTCTTTCTAAAAAGAATGTCTTTATTCAAGAAACAAAAGAAAAATATAGATAATATAGTATGAGATCATCCCAAGTATTTTTGTTTAGAATGATTTTGATATTGAATGTCTTCTTGCTTTGAATTTGTTTCTTTATACATTCAGTCTTTTATATTCCTTCTAAAATCAACTTTAATTCTTTTTGACTTTGCATGATCTTTCTTCTTATAATGTCATTATTTGCTTAAAGGGAATGTGGTAAGTGTTTTTACAGTCTGTTTTTTGGCAAATAATTTTCTCAAAAAATAAAATAAAATTGATTGTTGAAGTGATGCTCTTGAAATTTATCTATTAATTAGTAATTGGAAAATTTGAAAGTGATGAATTGAAATTAGGTTATATTATGGTTAGTCTGGAATCAGAATTTTGAATATATTCATGTATGTTACATTAAGAAATAAAAGGTGCACCTGGAATGCAGTCTACTTCAAATGTAGGCAGACTGAACAACTTTAAAGTTGAAATAAATGCATGTATAGTCTTATATTTTTAGCTTCCCACCAAGTTAAAATAAACTTGTTCTTTTAATGTGGGGGCCATGCAGAAAAAAAGCCTCGTAGAGTGGTTTTAAAAATTGCTTAGATTTTGTCAGCATTCCTCTTGAGAGACACCTCAGGTGCCAAGCAATAAACCCAGCTCTTACCCTTTTTAGATGATGGAGAGGTACTACCTGGGGAAAGGCTTTCTGGAACCTAGCTGTTATTATTTCTCACCCACCTGTTTCAAAGTCAGTTAGTGCCAGGTAAGTGAATGAATTGGAAGGGTTACCTGGCTTAGAAAATATGAAGTAGATGAAATATGTCAGTGAATTATGAATATTTTATGAGATACCTAAAGTTAAAAGTTCTTTATAAGTTTACTCTAAAAATGAAAGATTAGTTTAACAATAAATATTGGGATAAAGTAAAATATAAACATCTGAAAAGTGTATATAAACACTTAAAACCATAAACTTTATCCTAATAAATTAATCTTAGTGTAAAAAGAGAAAAATACTAAATCCATAGTAAGTGATCAGTTTATCTTCATTGTTGTATTCTCTTGTCATTACTTAATACAGTTAGTTCAGTTTGTATTCTTTATATATATATATATCTGCTTATGTGATTACAGATAGATATATTTTTGTATTAATTTTCAAATCTCAAACTTGATTTTTAAAAATTTTTATTGCAGGCCATCTTCCTCAGAAACAAATGGATTACCGGAAGCGATATCGAACTCTAGCATCTACCTATGTCACATACAGTCCAGATGGGTCAGAGCTGTTAGTTAATTTAGGTGGGGAACAGATTTACCTGTTTGATGTAAATAAGAAAAGAAAACCACAGAAATTTGATATGTCTTTGGTCCTTGGAAGCACAAATGGCATTGTTAAAGGTATAAACAAATTATAATTATTATTGTTTCTCTAAGGACTTTGTCATTTTCATTTTGGTTTTATTCATGGGAGAAGAAATTTTAGTATCATATTTTTCTATTTTCTTTCTTTTAATATTTCTGCTCTTTTGATAATTCAATGAAAAGGACATTAGACTATTGATTAAGCATATGACACTTGTTATTCATCATTCACTTAAATGGAAACTTGAATTTAGCAAGATTTATAAATGCTCTAATGTGGAGATTTGTGTGTGTGTGAGACAGCATTCACTCAATGTGGGTTAAGCTGACCCCACACATTGAATTGACAACATCTCTGATTGCCACACTCTATGCTTGACGATTGGTAGTATCAGCTCTCACAATATTTGGCTTTTCATAGTTCTGTGGGTGGACATGAGCTCCAATTCAGATTTCATAGTGGCTAGCCAGGTCCCTAACTGTGACCACCTTAGCATCTTCTCCATCCATATAGAGGGGTTAGTGAAATTGCCTTGTTGATCATTTCAGATCTGGAGCACCACTGGGCATGTCTGAACCAGTGGAGCCTTCAACATAGTAACATTCTCGCGAAGGCAGAGATAAGTCGTGTGCATGATTGTAAAGTTTTCTTTGTACTGTAATTGCTGGTATTTATTTTGCTGGAAAAACTTTACTCATACTAAATTTGACTAAAATATTTGAAATTTATATCTTAATTCTATGTCCATGTAACAAAATAAAACATTACAAAAAAATGTGCTAGTCTCTCAACAAGATAAATGAATACTAGCGAAACTAGAAGAATCTTTGATTGCTAAGAACATTAATCTGTTTGTTGCCACTGACAAAATAACTCTTCTTACTATGTAGTATGTTCTTTTGCAAGATGGCATCATTCTTTATGTAGACAAAGGAAATTTGCTTATTCATTCCAATGGATATGACAATGTACAACTTTGTCTTATGTTTAAATCAATGTTTTTAAGATATTTCATATTTATTTAAATTATTGAAATATTTGACTGAACACCTTTGTCTTACATTAATTCTGGAGGCACTTGTGGCATAACAGTTATCAAGTGTAAAGGAAAAAGAATGATAATTTCTAAACATTTGATTGGATATATGATATTGTTGATAGTACTTTCAATCTTAAAGGAAAACCTCTACCTATTATCCATATATTTTTGTCCTTTTTCTTTTTTCCCCCCCTATTGGCTTCTTTTTACATTCTCACAGAGGCAGCATTCTCAAGCAATGGTTTCAGTTTCCCACACCGAACTGGTACTAATGGGGTGAGGACACCCCTTGTGCCCAAACCAAGTAGTCCAACGTCCTCCACTTCCTCTTGGTCAACTTTACAAGATGAAGATGAGTCAGAAAAATATACAAATAGAACTGGAAAAAGGTAAATGTATTTTTTACTTGACATAATGTAGCTTTTTTAATTCTTGTTATAATCTCTCATGGTTTTAGATCGTCTCCTCCAGGTTTTAAGTTTGTAAACCTTTATTAGAATTGTAAAGGCACTATATGTTTTGTTTGAAAAAAAATTTTTTTTTAAAAGTTCCAATTTTTGCTCTTTCTATCACAGGCATAAGCGAGATTCAAAACATCTCTCACCTCCAGTTGAAGCTCTTAAACGAAAGGCTAACAGTTATTTTGAGAAAAATCAATGTACAAAAGCTATCATTTTATACAACCAAGCCATCTCCATGATGCCCCATGCTTCTGTTCTTTATGGTAACAGAGCAGCAGCCTACATGAAAAGGAAATGGTATGTATATCAGGGAACACTTTGTAACTACATCTTGTCAGTTGTTGAGGTTATTTCTCAATTTACAAAAAGGATTCAACAAATATAATAATGAGATTGGCTCTGATTGACCAACCGCCATCACCACAACTGCCTTGTAAATTTGCTGTCAGTGCCTCCTAACCTGATAAACTTCAAACAGTCTCACATGCAACATACAGACATACACACACACACATACACAATTTTGATTAAATTTAATGCTAAAAGATTTTTTACAGTGCTCAATGCACAAAACTATTACAATATATTTCAGGTATAAAATATGATAATGATAAAATGGGATAAAAACTTATGACTCAGAGTTTCACATTGTAAAACCTCAGGTGAGCTAGTTTTTATCTTGTTTTATTATTTTATTTCATACTTGAAATATATACACTTTTGTGAGGAAGATATTTTGTTTTTTTCCATTTATGTGAAAATGAACATTACCTTAATCCTGATGTGCACTTAGAACCTTTCTAAATTATCATTTTAAAACTAACTTTAATTAAATTGAATATTTATAAATCAGATTTGCATGCATCTATATAATTTAAGAAAATTTGCATATTATACTGAAATAAAATAGATAATACACTACAAGATAAAAAGAAAAATTGTTTTTTCATATTTGAACACTTTGTCTAAAGATGTCTTAACTGCTGCTCGTTTTATATTAATTTTTGCTATTAACAAAAATGATCTCTAAAGTGGGTATGACTCATTCTTGATCAGCAAGTCATTTCCTGTTATATAGTTTTTGCCAGTTATTTTTAAAATACAAATGGAATCAACTGGTAATATTGAAGATACATTGTAGTGAATGAATGTATGGTCCCAAAACTTTTTGTGATTGTCTAAAGTTTGTATATCAGAATTTTAAAACTTTTTCCCTCTAAAGCTTTATCCTACGATTGAATATATTATATTGAAACAATTTCATCTCTTATTGCAGGGATGGAGATCTCTATGCTGCCTTGCGAGATTGCCACAGTGCTCTCCAGCTTGACTTCAACTATTTAAAGGCACATTATCGCCTTGCCAGATGCCTCTATGAACTGTCATGGCCACAAGAGGCACATGACTGTCTACAGCAATTCAAGACAAAATTCCCAGACTATGCAAAAAACAGTGCCTGTGAGGCCCTTGACAGAGATATCAAGGCAGCAATGTTCTCAAAAACTGACCATGGTAAATTGTTTGGAAGAAAATTTAGATTGCATGATCTTTTTCAGTGAAGGAAAACATCTGTGTAATAATATGCAGGAACTTTTCTGATTGAACTTTGTGTGGAGAAAGGCATGCATATAAAATAGGTCCCTCCTCCATTCTAGTCTTATTATTTTCATTAAAAATTTAACAGCTTGTCTCCAATGAAATTTGATCATTGACTGTTTACTTTTGCCATTGCAAAAGAAAATTCATTCTTGGTATATAAGACTTGTTATTTATGTGCCAGAAAATTATTCCATGTCATGAATTTTAAATCAAATCTATTAAATATAACATGAAAAGTAAAAAATCTTGAAATTGAATTGAAAAAATCATTTTTAAATTATCATTTTCTTCTGTAAAGGATTTATTTGTCTAATCTTTGAAATTGAATAGAAAATGGGAAAAATATTCTAAAAACTAATTAACTTAAACATTCCTTAATTATCAAAGATTAACAAATCATCTAATCAGAATGGATAATTTGTTTTATATTTTCTTTAATGTTTTTTTGTTGATGGATATGTATTTAAATATAACCCAGGATTATCAAATCTAAAGTGATTATTGTCTGCTATTAACAAATAAGATAAAGGTAGTTTTCTGTCGTTTTTAAATTTACATTCTTTTTAATAATACACCAACAAACTTTTTAAAGGGTTTTCCCTACAAGGTCAATAATTCTAAAATGAATTCATCTTTCAGATGATTCTGAGGCAAGCAAGAATGATAGTGATACATCTCGAAAGAGGGTGGCAACCATTTCTGAACAAGAAAAAGTGTGGCGTAATGATGCATATGATTATGAAATGAGATTCTGTGGACATTGTAACACAACCACAGACATTAAAGAAGCAAATTTCTTTGGAAGGTAATTTTTTTTTCTTTTACCTTGCATTAAAAAAATCTGATATTCAAAAGTAAAAATGTTGAACATAATATTTACATATACAGATCTGTATTTCATTATTTAAAATTGTAATCTATGCTTAAATGTTAAGATGCATTATTTTTTAAAAAAATGCTAAGCATCAGATTTTCCTTCTTTTTTTTTTGTATTGTCTGAACATGTCACTATTATAAATTTTGTTCAGACATTTCAACTCCTCTTTTACATTTTTGATTATGTTACCATTTGCAAAACAAATAATTCTGTCTGTCTGTCTCTCTCTCTCTCTTTTTCTCCTCCCCCCCTCCTTTTTTTTTAAATGGATTACCTGAAACAATTGTAGTAACATAATCAAGGATATAATGGAAGAGTTCAGTTATTCAAACAAAATTTGAAATGTTACTGACTTTTCTCAAAAGTTATAGATATATTATTAACTCATCAAGTACAGTTTCATTCTTTAATTTTTCCTCTTTTACAAATCAGGAAGAGAAGGAGTCCCCATAGCTAAAAGTACTGTACTACAGCCTTGAAGTAAACTAGTTCAAGCTCCAGTTGTGCTATTAAGTTCACTTTCAGTTTGATAACCTTTGAAAGATATTAAACCCCCTTATCTCCCTAGCTATGAGTTGAATAGTATCACTGCTATTCTTCTACAAGGATAGCTTTGGCATTGAATAACTCACAAAGTTTGTATGCCATTAAACAAAGAAATCAAACCTTTTCATAAACAAGATGTTTGAGTTCTATTTGCATGAATCTTACAAAAATTTTCTGAATACCATATAAAACTATCAACGCTTAAATACATGTTAGAATTTTTTTTTTTGTAGGATATAAGTATTCATTAATTGTACTAGCAAAAATATGCAACTCCCCACTCCAGGCACAAGTATCTAAGTTTTAATGTTATAAAATATTAAATTAGAAAGATTAACAAAACTAGATTTAAAAAAAAATTTTTTTTAATTATTCTTATTTTAATTGATTTCTATGTAAATTATACATATAATTGCTTTTAATACATTTGAGAATAAAACAATGTCAAGTAATTATCTATTGACATGGATTTGTTAAAAACCAGTATGCAAATTATCCACATCATATATAATGTAAACCATTATTTTTTAGTGATATGTAACCTGCAGTGCCAGATTTTAATAAAAACATGGGCTTTTTTGTTTAAATCTAACTACAAAGGCTTTAATAGACATTGTTAATAAATAAGTAAAGTTTTCTGCAAATGCATAATTGTCTTGAATTTCAGGGTCTGGCAATGGTCATTTCTGATTTTCTCTCCTGTTAGGGGTCTCTTTCTCCTCCCACTCGCAGGAACTCCTGGGGTTATTTTGCTGTTTGTTTGTTTTTTGTTGCACTTGATTGATTCTACTTAGTTGAAGATGCAATTAACTGTGCTATTCCTTCTTGTCCCTTGTTGCTGTCTTTCCCAAACATCACTGGATATACCAGAATTTCTATTTGTTATATACACAATTATGTTTTCTGTGCACTGAAAATGCTTCATCAGTGATGTATTTTCTGAGGTCATCAAAAGTCTTGTTCCTTCACATCAGACTTTCTCTCCCAGGAATCAAACCAAGTGCAATCACTTCCCAGTAGGCATTCCTATTAAATTCCCACATGGTTGCAAGAATTCAATGACAAGTGTGCCTATTCAAATAGAAACTTTTATACAATCCACCATAGGAATTTTGTCCAATCAGGATTGGTCTAAGTCTTCACTTTGGACTAATGCCATTTAACTAATCAGAAGGACAGCGTTTACTGTTATTGTTTAATCCAATGAGAATTAGGCCCCAAGATTAAGTTTTTAAATTGATTGCTCTTTTCCACCTCCATTTTGGATTTTTTACCAATGCTTTTGAAAGGCTTTGGAGATGCTAGTTTGTATATATTTAATTTCTTTGCTTCCCAACACACATACACACACACCTTTTTTTAATTGCATGTAAACAAAAAGTTGTTTGTAAATAGATTTAATAGCTGGTTGAAAATAACAATTGGTAGTTAGTTTATTATTTTAGAGTTAAATAAAGGCTAATAAAATAGGAATATCTATTTAATTGTAATGTTGATTTGTTGGTATTAAAAAATATTTGTAGATAATTCGAATGTTAAGTACTCTGTTGGCTGGGGCTACAGAATACGCTGACTACACTTATGCAGTTGCTAGTAGGCAATAGCTGAGGGTCAGTTGTACAGAGATTGTAATACTTGAAACCATCTGTGCAAACAAATGAGTAATATCAAAAATTAGTATTAGATAGCAATACTTGAAACCATTTAGTGTTAAATAGCCATTAAACATTCATGGTATGAATTGAAAAAAAAGGGTAGTGTCTGTAAATTAAATAATTGGTTAGGATAATTTTACCATGAGTAATAAGTTCATTACATTGAAAGGTGGCACCCTCAGCCTGTCCCCATGGTAGGCCACCCAGATTAATTCTCTTTGAAGAGATCTAATCAAAAGAACCTTCCACAAGGACCAAATAAGGGTGCCTCCTTGATGTAGTTATAAATATGAGAATATAATGTAAATAACTAAGGGAATTGTGATGTCTAAAGGGATGTAATATCCATTATAATAAGTTTAGAAAAAGCACATTATATGATGTGGCAAATTACACACTAAAGATTTTTTTTCAATCAGTCTACAGTTGGCACGCACAGTTGTATTTTACTTACTTTATAAATATTTCCAATTTTGTACCAATTAATTATTGAAAAATGAAATTTAATGGGTTTCAATCAATTTCCAATGCTTCTAACATTATTAACATCCTTTGCACAATTTCCAGAACTTTTTGCCCTGAAATTGTCTTGCTATTTTAAAATGATATACAGACATGAACAATCATTTTCAGCTCTGAAATTAAAAACCAAAAATCTGTTTGGCTGATCAAAATGTAAAAAACTAATTTACTTTCAAACATCGAAATGTTTGGCAAAATCAAAACTCTAAAATATTATCAAAGGAAGTAATTCTTATTCTGTTTTATATTAAAACAATAATTTCTAAATGTATATACATAAACATTTTGCTAAAATTAATGGGAGTACAGGATTTGTATCTGTAAAATTGATAAATGGAATGTGGAAGATCAACCAATTTAGCATTAGACGATATATCCAGAAAATCTTGTCTTTTTATATTTTTATTGAATGATAAAAGGATATATGAGCATTTTCATTATTTATTCTATTTCAAAGGTTAGGGGAATAGGCATATGCCAAATTACAATATGATTTTATATTCATTTTAAACATGCAGTAACAAGTTTTAGTAACCTGCTAAAAACTTGACAAGGGTAGCAATTTTTCCCCAACCTGTCAGTGAGGCTTAGAATATGCCAACTGCATCTCCTAAAAAGAGATATGACTCCTTACCTCAAAAAACATAGGAGTTCCTAGGTATGACACTAAACTCTATATAAGGTGTGTGAAGTCACCCCTTCATTGCCATTACTCTCAGGTACTACCCTGAGTGATAGTACCTGTTAGGATCCTTATCTATAAGTCAAACAGATCTTTTTAAAGATTATTGGTATTAGATAGAAATACTTGAGACTATATAAGTATGTGTAAATTATTAATTAAGTTTGTTATAATTGTTTACAAAGGATTGTTGTTGTTGTTATTATTAGTAGTAATTTCTTGAAACCATATAACTGTGTAATAGGAATAGTTACTTGAAACTTCAAGTATATATAAATTATTAGTATTAAGAATTGTTAGTTAAAGTTATAATTGTTTACAAATGATTATCATTTGTTTCTTGAAACCATATAATAGCTTAAATAAAAGACTGACTTTATCATTAAATAACCTAACAAGGGTTGAATAGCTATAAAACCAACTAATCAAGCAATTTTTTTCCTTATGGGGTTAGCTATTTTTATATTTTGCTTTAGAAATTACCAATTAAAAAAAGATTAGAAAAAAAATAAGTTATTCATTTTCAATCTTATCTTTTAATAACCTGTCTGTTTTTTAAGTAGTTTTGTTGATAGCTCTTATAATTATTTTTATCTGCAATAGTGTTGACTTTGTCACAAACAGACAATGTTAACCTTATTGTAAATCAAACCACCAAAGTGAGCTATCTGCATCCCAAAATTCTTGCTGATATAAATTATGTAAAAAAAAAAAAAGTTAATTTTTCATTGTCTCTATTGTATTTTTTATTGTTGTCTGTAGCAATGGTCAGTACATTGTGGCCGGTTCTGATGATGGTTCATTCTTTATCTGGGAGAAAAGTACTACCAATATTGTGCGGGTGCTTCGTGGAGATGAATCTATAGTCAATTGCTTACAGCCACATCCCAACTACTGTCTTCTTGCCACAAGTGGTATTGATCCTGTTGTACGATTGTGGAGTCCACGAGCTGAGGTAAGTTCTTTTCCAACAGCTTCTATTATTTTTATTATGATCTCTTTTCTTTGAACATTAAAGAACAAGTGGCAATAATCACAACTCTTAGTACAATCTGCATGAATAAAAATTTAGTTTTATTCATCTTATTTGTTGGTTTATTAATTAAAACTGCTTGCATTTTTAAAACTAATTCCCTGTTAAGTAAATGTCACTATTTTCATTTTTTCAGTAAAACTAGAATGTTTCCCAGTTTAACTCTAAAAATTTTAAATTGCTTAGTCTGATTTTCATAATTCAGTGTAGTTCCTAGAAAGTTTGAGTGGAGGGAGTACTTTAAGTAGGTGATTCACAGCAATAATTCATTTACATGTAGAATAATATTTGGAATGGGAAATAAACATCTTTAAGGTCTTTTCTTTTTTGAATTCTTTTTTTTTTTTTTAACTCTCCGAAGATCACTGCATGAGACCTGAAGGAAAAACAAGCTAGATGTTCAGTATGACTGGATACTTTTCAGGCAGTCTTTAAGATAACCAAATCATCTAATTCTTACATTATCAATCATTAATTTCTTTTGGTTGCTGTCTGTGCACACACTTGTTTTGAAACCTTCTGTTAGTTGAAAGCCTTCTTCCAGAATGTGAATTAATTTTTAACCAGTCAAGTTTAAGGCTTAGGCATCAATTTTTATCTGGGGTTTTTGTTCACTGAATCATTCCAGAAAACCTTAATCATTTGAATATTTTCAATGCTGAATATCATAAACAAAATTTGATCCATGTTTACTGTGAATACAAGTCACACAGTACACAAGTTCTCTTAGTGGTATCTTCTTGCTGACTTAAGTCAATCTATGATTGGTTGCCAAGTTACTCAATTTGTTCTCAAGATGTTCAAAATGACTGGATACTTTCTGGACAGTGTGTGTTTGTTTTTCTTCCGGACCATAACAGTTTTATATATATATATATATATATATATAAAATTTATTTCTTTAGAAAATGTTTCGTCCATTATTTAAAAAAGATAAACTAAGCAGAAATCTATTTTATTTAATAGCCAAACTTTCTGGTCTCATGAAACATATCTCAAATCAATTAGAACAAATCATTTTAATTAATAATATTTTTTAATATAAGACTCAATTCTAGCAGTGGTTGTAATACATACACACACATTACATCAATTATTCTCTACATTGTTATCAAAATTAAATTGGTTAAAAATGTTCATCAGTGGTTTGATAATTCTATTTCCTTCCAAATTAAAATCTAAATTACTGTACAATGTCTGCTTTTTAATGATTACAGAAACTTTCTTCTAAACATTTGTTATATCTTCTTGAATGTACAAATGTGTTTATCTTACTTTTTTTTTCAAAATGTCTGGACTGATTTCAAAAGTGGTGTCTTAGAAATTGCACAAATTAATTGATTAAAGTAATTTAAAAAGATTGTTGGGTTTTTTTCTTTTAGAAGAATAATCTTAAAAGATTAAACCTTTTATGTTTGATTGAGTAATATAATCTTGAAAGAGAATATAATATTTGTAAAAAGTGGGGAGGAATAGCTCAGGCATGAATTTTTGTATAAAACTTGGTTGAATTAGTCCAAACATCTTGAACTACTTTCTATATACATATGCACACAGGTTTTTTATAGCAGTAATTAAGGTGTATATTTTTATGATTGTGTTTTGTTTTCTCAATACAAAAATAGTAAATCCCTTTGCACTTTATACTTAGCCCAAATGTGATGTATAATTTCCTATTCTTATCCTTCCCATCTATTCAAATTTTACTCCTCCCAAAATTTGCATTCTATAATCATACCATTCCAACCTGATCACCAGATTCTCTGCACAGTACTATTCAAAGTTGGTGCTTGAGACAACAGTGTGTATGTTCTGCTTCTTACAGTTTTACCAGCCAACAGTGGCATCACTGGTACTTGAAAAGGGCCTACCACCACAGTATCCAGGCCAGGCTGAAGACTTCTACGACACCAACTGTGACTGCATTGAATATATCTGTGCCTTAGATTCAGTAGATGATTGCTAACTAAACAGACTTTTGTGAGAACAGTGGACTAAATGCACAAAACCCATAGCCTTACTATTCATAAATTCTTTGTACATCAAGTGGAGAATAATTTATTTGTTAAGTTCATATTGTAGAAATTAGAATATCAAAAATATTTAATAATGATGCTGTAAAAACATTAGTATCTAATAATTTTAGAATTATTAGCTTGAAATAATATTGTGCACCTTTTGTAATTTTGTACTGGCTGTGCAAGAAGCAATTTAAAATTTGTTCTTCACTAAATGCTATTTGTGGCACTTGTATTCCAGTCTTGCCAAAAAGTTTATTTTTTAGCATCTTACTTGCTGGTGTGGATGTCCAATGCACTCTACAACTAGGCATACAGGCTGAAAACCATACTTTTCATCCTTTGCATGTCAAAATATTTGAAACAAAGTGATACTTTAAATGTTGAATTATACAATGATAGTTTGATTGAAAACAGATACAGTAGTAGTCCTTATTTTCACATCAATGTGTGAAAGCAAGTATACTCAGGATTTATAGGTAAGAGATTTAATAGATTTGACAGCTAATTTGTGGTTCCAGTTATGCATATATATATATATATATATATATATATATATATATAAAAACATGGTACTGTCTGTAACCCTGTGTTTCATGCAATCAGCAATCGTCAGACAGACGTTTGCTGATTGCATGACAATACCATGTAATATATATATAAATGCTCTATCATTGATATTGAGCACTATTTAATAATACTACATCATATGGCCCTCCATTAACTCACCAAGTGAGCTAGTAAGAACCATAAACCTCTTTTATATATATATATATATATATATATATATATATATATATATATATATATATAATGTTATTTGGTTTAATGGCATATCAACCTTTGTTGGTTATAGAATGCCAAATCCTGTTTCTTTGTGTGTGTATATATATACATATATATATATATATATATATATATAGAGAGAGAGAGAGAACAATGAGCAAGTTCAATTTATAGATTATTGGACAATGATTAATGAATAGAATGAGATATTTTCAAATAGTTTGGTTATTGTATAATCCAGAGTACACAACTGTGGAGTTGGTCATATCACTTGCACCAAATTCAAGCTAATTTTCCTCAAGAAATATTTGAGCGAAACACAATGAGATGCATTGAGTACAAAACAAAACACTATTCTTTACTCTTCTCAAAAATAGTTATAGCCAGTCATTGCTCCATTACATCATAAGGCAATAAGTTTGTAGGTGTCTAATGCATTCATGCCCAAGAGACAATATATAAGTAGGGCCCCTACAAAACCAGTGACCAGATGGGTTAAAAAAAAGTGACTTTCTTAACTTACAAACTACAAAAAAATACTTTTAAAAATGGTTAACTTATGTAAAGTATTACAGTATTCCCCCTCCCCAACCTCAAAAAAAATATTATAATGAAACTGCAGTGGTTTAGACACACATAGGAAGTCATTATTTTCCTTGATTATTGTTGTCAAAGTTCCTTTAGTTGTAACAAGTTATAACTTCCTAATTTGTTATTAGTCTTTTGCTAATGTTTTTTTTTTGTCTAGTACTGTATATAACTTAAAAAGAAAGTCCATTTAACTTAACATTTTTTTACTCGAAATGTTCTACCAAGTCCTACATAACAACATTTTTCTTGCAGTATCTTTAAATCAATTTAGTATAAATAGAATCAATCATGAAAGATAAATAAAAAATATTTCATTCATTCTTATCTTTTTCAGTTGAAAGTTTTGAATTGTAATTGTATCAATGAATTTTTAAAAATGAATCTACTTGTACATTTCATTGAAGGAATTTGAGGCCAGACAAAATTACTATTTTCTATTTCCTTATTCCAACTGCTAATAACTCGAGTCTTTTTAGCTAAATAATGAAAATTGTTATTTGAGACCTGATTTAATATTTATAAGGACAATTTGGTTATTTTCCTTACATATATATTCTACATATGAGGAATGGATTTTTTTCTTAGAAAATTGTAATAAGATTAGATGATATTCAAAAGAAGAAATGTTTTGTCCCACTTTCAGTGCTTCATCAATATGATAGTTACTTGTACATTATCTTTTTTAATAATCTGCCATTTGTTGCAATAAATAGCTGAATTTGTGACACTTTTTTGAAATTCAATTAAAAATGAATAAAACACAATTATGTATTCTATTTTTCATGATAATATGCTTTGAATAAAATAAAATTTTCTGTATATCCAGGATACATTAAGTTGTAATCTTTTCTCTGTTGTTTATTACTTTATTAGAATATAGTGTTCTGTGTGTTTTATATATATATATATATATATATATATATATATATATATATATATATATATATATATATAAAGTTATCTTACTATTCACAGATCCATTAATGGCACTAGTGGGATTCTAATTCTATAATTCAGTCAAAAGCTTTTCGCTAAACTCTTGAACACACTCGCATCTACTTATTGGAACCTATATTTAGCCTCTGATTGAGTCTTTTCTTATACAAGAATTAGAATCTGCCAAAATAATTAGAAAAAAACAAGTAGAGGAAACTTTTCAAAGAAATATCTCTTGTGAAGTTCTTGTTACTCCTCTTTTCTTCCTCAGTGAATATTTGTGTGATATGTATTCATACACACATTAAACTATAGAGTCAATAATATTGTAAAGTAAAAATAAGAGCAAACATATAAACTCATTAGTTGTCTAAATTTCTTATGTGAAGCTTGATACATAGCGTAACAGTTACAGGCGTTGGTCCCCTAAGCTTCTAAGGAGACAATCATCTGGGGGTTGCAGGTTCAATCCTGACTGCAGGGGAGTAACAATACAGGAATACTTAACACTTGTACCTGGTTATGGCTAATGGAATCAGAACAGGTGACCCCATGGATTCAATAAAGGACGTAGTTCGAAGTTCCGTGAAGGTTCCCAAGTTCAACAAACACCTGAAGAAGGTTGGAGGACATATCGGCTGAAATGTTATGGAAATAACAATAAAGATGAAGACAACAGTCCGAAAACCCTTAATGATAAAAATACAAACTCATATTATCAAAATGCTTTGTAAGGATATATAAGCAAACATATATTGAAAGATAGCTTGGATCAAACTTGCAATAAAGTATCCAAGATGTTTAAAATCTATCTTTGTAACCAATAATTGCTTGGCTACCATTGAAATGTTAGGTACTCTGGCTACATATTTGCTGGGATCTTTCTGGTATATGTTGATGAGTTTGTTCGATAGCTAAAGAAATGGATAAAAGTATATCTCATATATAAGAAATGATTTCAACTTGAAATCTGTTTGATAATATGATATTAAGATTGGTTAATATTCAAATATCTGAAAATGTTGATGTATATTTTAGTTCCTTCTGCTTTGTGTAATCTTTGAATTTTTGTAAAAATCGGAAAGTATGAAAGCTGCAGAAAACACTTGGAAATTCTGTTTATCATCAACAAAAACCAACTACTTACTGAAAAACCTCTTTCATATTTGTGTGTGTGTGCATGAACTTTGATTCAGATTTAGGCATAGCTTTACTTGAATATGAAATACAGACTTGGTAGACAAAATAGTATTTTAGATCTTAAGTTTTGCTATCATGATATATTTCTTTTATTCTATTTGTTATCTTAATCATTTGGAAGAATTTGCTTACATACTTTTTTGTTTAATTGATCCTCAGAGGTTCATACAAATTTCTTATCTAATTTTCTCCCATTTTTACTAAAAGGCTCTAGGTATCATCTTGTCTGTCAATTTATATTTTGAAGTCAACTTTCAAATGTTTCTTAAAAGCTTTTGGGGGTGGGTTTCTGTTAATAAAGTGATATTCAAAACACTGAAATAAAACAGTCATAAGTTGTTGGGTATTTCAGATTTTGGATAATGATAGATAATATTGGGGTTGTGAAAAGTTTGCTTGAAAAAAAAATCTTAGCTATTTCCATAAGACATGTCCTCTGTTCAAACGACTAGTTAAACAAAGAATGATGATTGATGAAAATATTTCTAACTAATCAACATGAAATTGAAAAAAGAAAAAATGCATCTTGTAATATTTGTTTTTATTTTCAATTATCATCTGAGTGGCAAAGAATTTGTGTTTTATTCAGGTGAGCCAAGACACAATCATTTTAGTTGATTTGCAATTGTTCAATTATTTATGCACATTAAAAAATGACAAGATAATCAATTTGAACCAGCAGTAGACAGTTATATAAGATCTTATGAAGGCAAAGACATTTTGGCCCTTATTTTAGAAAAAGCATTCTAACAACATAAAAACATTTATACACTTGGAAAATCTACTAAATAGTACAAATTACACATATATAATTGTGTTTAAAAATTGCAGTATCTATAATGAGAGCATTCAATATCTGGAATTGAACATATATAAGCAATGTAACACAAATCAAAACCACATTTTGCTATTAAGTTTCAAAATTTATTATAATAGAAATTATGTGTCTGTTGCTAACCAAAACTGACACTACCAACATCCCAGTTCCCTTAATTGTTTTCATTATATTCTCAATGATCATGAAATAATCTTAATTAGCATCTTATTAACAATGTCTATTAAAATCTAACAGTGTTAGATTTGCCTCAAAACAGCCCATGTTATTGATGCATTGAAAATCCTGCAATGTGTATTATATGTCACTATAAAGGTTGACATAGTACATGATGTAGAGATTTTGGATACTGGTTTTAACAAACATTACTTGGTATTATTGATTTTTAATATTATTGTTTTATTCTCAAACATATTAAAAGTAATCCCATTTATAGTTTTATATGGAAATCAATTTAAAATAAACATAATCTTTTAATATGGGTGTTTTTTAGTTTTGTTAGTGTTTTTAATTTAATTTAATGTAATGTTTTATTACATTCAAACTTAAGTACTGCACCGTGGAGGGTGCATATTTTGCTAGTTTTCTTTTATAATTATCATACAATGATATAATGTCCAAGCAATATATGGTTTTGATTCAAAATTACATTCATATATATATTTCATGATTCTTATGCTCCCTTGATCCAAAAATTAAAATACTTTCAATAACATGTCAATAGAATGAATCTTTAATGTTTGTTAATGTTTTATTATTGTTTCACGTTTTATTTGTATTTTAATTTGAAGCCACGTGTGGTATAATAGTTATTGCAGTAGGAAATGGATTCAGCTACTCTTGCTCAAATCCTAAACAAAGCTGTTTGTATTTCACAAAGCACTAATACCTTTGGGAAAGGTATGAATCTAATTATTTTCCTTCCATATATGAATTATTATTAGGGCTTTTTTAACCTTGATATGGCAACCAGTAGACCTGGAGAGGGATGGGCTCTGCCAGGCTATTCCTGCCCAAGACATGCTATATGAGTAGCCTCCCCCTGACTAAACTGGGTTATGGGACCTGTGAAGATTTCAGCTTATTGATTGAATTTAGAATTTTAAATATTAAACAAAGTGGGAAGAATGATATTAGCATGATTTTTTTATAATGTACTTATTTAAATAATCTATTAAATATTTTCTGTAAACATTTTTTGTTGAGGCAAAAGAATTCCTTAACTCATTAGAAATGATTGTTAGAATTTTTTTTTAACAGCTTTCTAAAATCTTTAATCCTTTTTATTTCATTCAAACTGAATTTTTTTAATATATTCTATGGAATGTTTTATGTGACTATCAAATGGATTTTTAAAAATGTTATTCAATCTCAATTTTGCAAGTTTTTTTTTTCTCAATGCATTATTGTTTGTTCTTTTAACTTACAAAAGAATATAATTGATAATACTAGGGTGTGTCAAAAATTTTGTAACATGGTGAAGGTGAATCACACTGGACTGTGAGATGCTGTGGTCATCTGATACTCTCTAAGTGCTACTTGCCTGATTTGCCTCTCTGACTTGGAGCACAACATTGGAATCCAGTTTTAGGCTTACCTGACACTGCCTTACTGTGGAGATTCTAACAAACCTGAGCAAAATTTCTTGAACTATCTGATTACTGTATCCTGCTCAACTGACCCTTCATTTTTTGTACAACAAATGTTTTTTTATTGCTTTTGCAGTGTTATGGCCCATTTTGAACTTGTAAAGCATAAGTTCCCATTTTAAACCATGTTGCATGTTCATTTATGCAACTTTCAACTTGCACACAGAGTGAAGCAATGACCAACATGTTGGCACATTAATTACCACAGGTACTTTCCACTGCTTGAACCATTTTGGTCATGTGATACACACACTGCAAACTAGTATGTATCAAAATATTGCAAAACTTTTGACTCACCCAAAGTAAAAAGACCTTGAAATATGGTAAAACATTTAACTGTTTTATTTGTTGATTTTTCAAATAATTATTTGTTCCTCTAATTCAGGATGGCTCTAAGAATGAAAGGGAGATTGATAACTCTGATGATGCAGCCCTTGCTAATCAACGGAGGATGAATGCTGACCCACTGGAGGTGATGCTGATGAACATGGGATATCGAATCACAGGTGTGATGGACATGGAAGATGAAGATGATCAAGAAGGTGATGCTTCCAACAGCCGTGGTGACCAACATGCACATTGTCGGCCAAGCTAAGGCCTATTTTCTTAGAATGGACTGGATGAGGCCAGGTATTGCTGACCTCAAAGTATTAACAACGATAAACAGTAATGATGGTATGGTAGCAGAGGAAGGACAAGGAGCAGAGGGTTGTAGAGATGGGACAATTACTCTTTGTCTTCTTCCACCTCTTCCTCTATGAAGAATACCCTTCTGACAATTTCTACATTCTTTTTAACTTATTCTTCTCTCTTTTAGAAAATAAGTTGGGATAAAAAAGTTTTAGCTCATCCCCATCTAAAATCTTAACATTTTAGTTGCCTGTTCCATGGCTCCCTTTTCTCTCTACTCTCTATAATCTCATCCACTTTTCACAACCACCTTCACTTTTCTGGTTTACATTTTTTTTAATATTATACACCCACTGTTTATCTTTCATCTCCTTTCAAGATTCAACCTTTTTTTTTTTTTTTTTAATCTCTTGTTCATCCTCACCTACATTTTTTTTTTTCTCAGTTTCTACCTACTTCTCATTCTACCCCTCCACCACTCCTTCAGACATATTTCTTTCCCCTCCTTCCTTTACGACAGTGCTTCTCAAGCTATATGATGTGGTGTACCGGCAGGATATATTTCCAATGTGCCACAGACCGGTACTCCGTAAATAGCAAGTGAGTGTGTGCATAGCTTTCATTTCCAATCAAGTTCTAAGTATTTCTGTTGTATTGTATCACAGCAGGTGAAAAGAATAATATTAAACAATACAAAAAGATTTTATGAATTTTCATTTTTACATTACAAGTTATACTATATTATACTAATGTGAAACTGGAAACTTGCCACAAACTGGAAGTCAAGGATTTTGATTAGCACTGCTCTACTACATCCCACAAATCATATTTTTGTAATTTCTTTTTTAAGTGATTCTTCTTTTTTCTTTCCCTCCAATAATTCCTCTGCTTTTTCTTTTTCCTCAACTGAAAGTCTTATGAGGTTGTGTACTCAACTACCACCACCACCACGAACAACTTAACACTTTTATTATGATTAAACTTTGTTTCATTGTTTTTGGGAAATGGGTGGGGAGGTTTGCCTTTCTTTTTCTTTTTTTTTTTCTTTTTTTTTTTTTTCTATTTTTAAAAATTTTTTATAACTTTTACTTTCATTTTTTTTTTTTTTTTTTTTTTTTTTTTTTCTAAAAATAAAGTAAAATATCCATACAGAAATCTGACAGTTTCAAGAAGCTTTAAAAAAAAAGACAGAAAAACAAAATTAAAATGTTGAAACTTTTGCTGTGTGACTGTTTTTTTAACTGTGATTGGTCAGTCGCATGTCTTTCCATAGTTATGTCTACTAATTTACACTGGTTTCTAAGTAATCAATTATTTTTGTATGTATACACATTAAACTTACACACACACAAAACACACACACACACACACATATCAAAATATCACACATGCATACATATTAAAGAAATTAAAGAAATGTTAATGAAAAAAAGCCCAACAATTTGCCTGTTAATTTTATTCATTTGTCTTTCTTTTTTTTTTTTTTTTTTTTTTTTTTTCCTATAAATATTGTCTGGTAGTTTCCAGTAAATTAATAATTTCATTTTTAGACTCAAATTTGTTTATTCATTTTTATTTTATTCCTTGTACTGTGACAATGACTTGGATGATTTTACTAGTTAGGTCTTATAAATTAAAGTATTTGCTTTTTATGATTTTTTACTATGAATGTACAGAAATTGAAATTTGTAGGTGAAATCTTTGTAAATTAAAATGATGAAAATTTAGACAGTTCATGATTTACATTTCATATAATGAAAACTAAATATACATTTAAATGTTAATCTGTTTGTGTTTGGTGAGGAATTGTTAACATATCATAAAGCTTAGAGTTCTTACATACTATAAGTATTTGAATCCTCTACTGTGATCTTAGTTTATCAAGATGGATGTCAAAGGTTATTTTAATAATTGGGATAACCCAATAAATTTAAGTGGTTATTTAGAATAGTATACAAGAAGAACTAAGAATCATCCAGAATTACTTCCTTACTACAAAGATGATATTTTCAATAATGCTACAGAATGTTATTTGGGTTGTATGTTTATATATATATATATATATATATAGTGAGTACAAAAACATCTGACAACTGCATTACTGTGGGATGAGCACCATCTTAGATTTCACTGCACTCTAGTGGTGGAAAGGGTGTGTAGGGATTCTGCTAGTGAGAAAATGAATATTTTGAGTTAATGTATGTTATGTCACCATATTTATCAACATATTCCAATAAGTTTTGGTATGAAATTAAGAAGTGTTTTTTTTTTTGTTTTGTTTTTTTTGTTTCCCCAGCTCCAACAACTAAATCTCTTCATATCTTTGATATTGTCAGTTTCAGCCAATCTGTTCTATGACCTTCTTCAGGTGTCTTATCAGTATAGTAAGAGAGGTACCTGCATGTTTTCATGTTTAGTACTACCAACTATGTAGCTACATCAGACTTCCTTATGTAAGCAGTGTATGAGAATAAATCACAAAAGACTTTGTTGATATTGAACTAGTGGTTATAACAACAGCCTTATAGACATGATTCTTTAAGAACACATCAAGAATGTCTCACAGTCTACTATACAGACTTCTAAATGTAGATCTTGCTTTTCTAAACTTCAGCTTTGTCCATTTTTACATTACTAGTAATACTAGTTGCTAAATAGGTAAAAGATTTGACTTTGTTGACAAGAGATTTTATATCTACGAATATTTGGTAGTGTTATGAAATGATTATCTATCATCAAGGCATATTAACAGCATGATTTTTTTTTTGTCAGCCATCACACTTTGCAAGTCCTCTAGAGCTGATGAATGTTTGTTTTTGGTAAAAGTTCTGTCTTCTCAATGCCTTTATTATGCAATAGTAAAACTACTTTTTATTCAAATTCTTTACAAGAGAAGAGTCTAATGAAAGAATGTGTTTATAACAACTCCTACATATAGGGAAAATGATAAAGGAGGGAAACCACCTGTCTTCTTCATATCAGATTGTAGGAACATAAGCAACATATAGCCACCGTAGAAGTAAAAAAAAACTTTAGTATAACAGACATTAGCTTGAATGAAAGTTACCCATTATCATTTCTAGAGACTAAAGAAGTTAAAGCAGGCAGAATACATTGGCTTATCTACCAGTTGTATGAGTTGAGCTAGTACAGATCTGCTCAACAATGGTGTTTGGAAATTTAACAATTGAATATATTTCAACATAAGAGTGAAACAAGTTGCAATCATAGCTGCAATAAATAGAATGACTGGTACGATAAACATTCCTGTTTGGATGAAATTTTTAAAAATTCAGTTTTTCTAGTTTTTCTTGCTTTATACTTGAATCACATAGTGTAATGGTTTGGTTGGTTGGTTGGATTTAACAGTGTCTCAAGTCTTGGGTTATTTTATGCTGAAGATGGCATAATGGTTACCGATATACTTTAGCAGACCATTGTTAATGAGTTCAATTCTTACTGGGTGCTACATCTAAGCAATGCTTAGTAAATAAGAATACTTTAATAAAAGATACAAAAATTCAATTGTCTGGTGGGGAAAAAAAATTGAAATGTCAATATATTATGTTTTATAATTGTTATTGTTTATACAATGCCACACACACACACACACACACGCACACACATGTAGATTTAGTTTTAAATAATGGATTTACTATCAGCAGTGCTTAGTGACTGTCAGTTTCTCACCTATGTCATTATTAGCTGTTGATCTGATGATCACATAGGTGAGAAACTGACACCAACTAAGCACTGTTGACTGTCTACACTCTCTAAACCAAAGTCTACATATGCTCAATCACCAATATTGTCCACTCTTTCTTTATGAATAATAGCAAAATACATTAATAATAAATCATTGTATATATTATATATAAATTCTTAATCACCTCCTCTAAAGGAAAGTGACTTTCTTGGTTGGTTTGGTTTGTAACAAAAAGAACCACAAATTTATTTATTCATGTTTTGATAAAATAACTAAACGTATATATATATATATATATATATATATATATATATATATATATATATATATATATATATATATTAAGCTAAAGTTTATAATATTGAAAATGTGTGTATTATGGTTTCTCTGGTCAAAAACAAAACAACAGTAATGCTTAGTAACTAAGAAAAGATGATTGTATTCATCTCATGTGTTGTGCATGTGACTATGCAAAGGAAGACCTACTTTGGATTTTGCAGCAAAGCCATCAAATAAACCTGATTATCATGCCATAATTTGTTACCTTGGTGTATATCTTTAAATCAGTTTTTGAGGTTATCCTTGACTTTGTCTTTATCGTAGTGGATGTTAACCAACATGCGACTATCTTGCATGTGAACTAGGTAACCACACCATCTTAATTTCTCTTTTTCTCTGAAAAGATTCCACACCAAGAATCTTACATTAGAGAGAACAGCTGAATTACCTATTTTGTCATTCCAGAATATTCTATAAATTTGCCCGAGACAGCACACATGAAAGCTGATAATTTATGATAAACAATTCAAGACTCTGCCTCATACAAAAAGAGTAGTTATGACAGCCTTATAGACATCATTCCTAGTTCTTAAAGATGCATCATAACCATTCCACAGTCTATCATGGAGACTTCCAATTGCAGAGCTTGCTTATTCAATTTTCTTGTCCATTTTTGCATTACTACTAGTAGTAGATGCAAACGTATATAAAAGATTTGTGTTGAGAGGTCTTATCTGCAAACAATTTAGTAGTGTTGTGGAATGATTAGGTCTAGGCTGATATAAAAATTCTGTCTTCTTGATACCTTTGATGCTGATGAAAAGGATGTCTACAATATCTTTGATGGTATGAGCAGCAAAATTGTTGTCATCAACAAATAAAATTCTGCATCAATTGATCTTTTGAGACTTACCATTAAAACATCGCTTACGTCATCCTCTTGTCTGAATCACACTCAAAATATTGCTCATCCTCTTAATGTTTAAAATTAGATGTTAACATCTTGAAATATCCTTGATTGTTACACCTAATATGAAAGAAACATATTGCAAAGGAAACAGGAATAAGTACACAACCTTATTTTTCAGCATTTGAAAGAACCTACTTTCATTGAGCGATTTGATTATATTCAGTATCTCATCCAAGATGCCAGCTCTTGCTAGTATTTTCTACAATCTTTCTCTCATCACTGTTAAAGGCTTTTGTCAAGTTCACAAAGACTCACAAGCTTTTTACTGCAGTTAATGAAGCCTCAAAAAATGACAACTGTACTATAATGTGCCTAAAAGCTGTATTTTCAAGATGAATCGGTCATCATTACCTGAACCTCTTTTTTTTTTTTTTTAACTTAGGATTATTATTATTAGTTACGAGAAACCATATCGCTGTGCAAACAAAGAATTATTACTAAATGGAAGTAATTACTTGAAACTATATAATTGTGCATAAATTATTAGTATTTGATAATACTTGAAGCCATACAAATTATTTGTATTATATAGGAATACTTGATATCATGTGACTGTATGCAAAAAGTTCTTAAGAAACTACACAAAAAAAACTGTAAAAATAAATATACAATGTATGAGATTCCCTAAACTTAAACATAACATTCTAAACATAGAATAATTACAGACAGACATGCCATTAAAATCAATCAATCTGATACAGAGTTGTAAAGAACATCTCTGAAAGACTTTTATGAGGCTTCAGCCTTATCATTGATTTCAGTAGATTATATTTTTTATCACAGCTGTTGAACAGATCCATGGCAATTTCCTCAGTCTT
This sequence comes from Sepioteuthis lessoniana, assembly GCA_963585895.1. Lineage (NCBI taxonomy): Eukaryota > Metazoa > Mollusca > Cephalopoda > Myopsida > Loliginidae > Sepioteuthis > Sepioteuthis lessoniana. The sequence continues at coordinate 117,176,096 of OY757910.1, forward strand.
AAGTTTGGAAATGTAGAGTTTTTGAGGTATAGTATTTTGACATGAGATACAATTTTCATTACTTGACTGGATTAACCTGTGGTCTTGACACCCATTCTATTCTACAAAACAATCTGATAAGGTTCAATTCTTCTTAGTCACAAGAGTAATGTGAGATAAGTGATCCAAGCATGGATGTTTCCAAGTTATTTTATATGAATTTGCTTGCTGGAAAATGAGGTTGGTGATGTAAAGGTTGATTTCACTACTGAGCAATAAGAGAAGGTTGTTTTGAATTCAACTTTCTAACCTTCTGAGGACCAAGAACATTTTTCAAATCTTGACTGTTTCTAAAAACTTAAGCTCACTCATGAGGAATATTTTATCTTGGTAAGGAATCTTCAGGATTACTCTTAAATCTGAATACAATTTATCTTTGATGTCATCATCACTAAAGGGGAGGACATGTGTCCTGACAAAGGTTGTGTTCTCGACTGGTGGAAATTTGTTGTTATACAGTGATTGTTTATGGCACTTACTAATGAGCTGACGAGATTTTGCTGCAATTTCTAATCAGTATTTTTCCAGAATAGCCCACTGAGGAAATTTCTATAGTAATGTACAATGGTTGACTTTGAACAATTTTCAATACATTAATTTCCTCAGTGGGCTATTCTGGATAAATATCATCTGATCTAATAAAGTAAATACCTGATTCAGATTTTTTTTCATCTGATAAAAGATGAAGTCTCCTTTATTTATTTATTTTTTTTTTTTAAATTAAGTGAAGCAACCGTTTATCTCCTACAATTGTCAAGTGTTTACTGTGTCTCACAGACAGCAGTGACATTTATGGATTTTTTCATGCAGAAACTAAGAAATAGAAGTTGTTCTGTGTTTCATTTACTTTTTTCTTTTTCTTTCCCAGATATGATGTTCAACTATATAAGTAGGATGTCCAGTCATATACAATTAATGATAGTATATTTGTATAGCAACACTTTTTGATTATTTATTTGATTTTTTTCTATCTCCTTCCTCATGCAAGGAAACAATGTTATCCTTAAAAAAGGTTGCTTTGTTACTGAATGACACATATTGTGAGAATGGCTTCTTTTTTTTTTTTTTTAACAAATTGACCATTACCCATAAGCCACCTATCTGCAAACAGTGGTACCTTGTATAATTTCTAATGTTGATCACCTTAAAAAAAACTTTTAAAATTTGGCAGACAACATGCCACAAAGAAAGTACTTCTGGAGTTTACTTTCTGGTTCATAGGAGTTAATAACATAGTTTAACTACACTCACTTAAGTAGAAAATGATTTTCCTTTTCAAATGCTGAATCTAATTTTCACGAAAATTCTAGGGCGAGTCAAAAGTTTTGCAATGTTTTGGTAACTTATTTCTTTTATTCTTCAAGTTACTAAAGAAACAGCCTGACATTTAAAGTAAATGCCATCGTGTTGAACTGTCTGAACTCACCTTTCTGCCAGTTCTTTGATCCCATGCTGATACAAATTCTCCTCTAGCCCAGTCAACTGGCACTGTAGAATACACTGACTGCATCTCTGCAGAGGGGTAAGACCCCACCGCCCAACATGTGTGTCCTGGATATGACCTTAAACAATCTGATGGTGAGGCTCCAGGAATGCAGAGTACCCCTTCATTGCCATTGCTCCCAGGTCCACTCTGGCTCTGGAGTGGTAGCACTTGATAGGGTCCTATCTATGGGTCAAATAGAACTGTTTGCTAATTAAATTCTGCAAACAAATGACTTATGATGCTAAATTGAATTGTTTGAAATAGAACTATTTGATCATTTAACTATGTGTAAACAAAGGACTAATGTTTAAATGAATTGTTAGTGATATATAGCAATATCTGAAACCATGTAACTGTTTGCAAAAGAATGAGCTTAGGCTCGTTGAAAAATTTAATCAACAAAATGTATTTACAAGTCATATATTTAATGACACTATGGCATTAAATAACCTACAATAGTTGATATTCCATAGAACCCAACCAACCAATTCTTGTCTTTTGAGGTAAAGAATTCCTTCACTAAAGCTTCTACCTTGGTTATTGAAGCATATTAAACACAGAAAATGAGCCATAAATAGGAACAAGTAATAATTTGGACTATATGCTGGGTATTGCATTAGTTTGAAATTCTCAAGTTTATTCTAGAAACTAGTATGTATGCAAATACTGCAAAACTTTTGACTCAACCTAGTATTTGTATTTCTGAATACACTGATTTCAAAACTAATTTTCACAGAATTTTTTAATATTTCCTCCAGCCAAAACATAAAATACATTCTCTTTATTACTTAATAAGTGTTCACACTATCATGAACAGAACTGTTTTAATACCTAAAATATTTTCCATGTTATTTTTCCCCAACATCATTGCCTGGAAATTAAAAACAATTTAATCAGAATACATTTGCTTATAGTAACATAATCATATAACAAGATCAGCCTTATTTATCCTGTAAATATGGACAATCAATTGAAAAAAAAAAAAAAGTTTTCAGTTTAAAATTGAAGGTTATGTCAAAAAATTAATTCACTAATCAAGCTGTCAATTTTACTCATACTAAATGCAATAATTTTTACTATATATTGTTATATACATTTTTCAAATTCTCACTACAAGAATTTTTTCCTTCCAGTTCTCTTTAGAAAAAAAAAATCAAAGCAGAACTCTAAAAGAAAATCTAATATTGTAAATATAATTTCAATATACAAGTATTATTTTTAAATGAGTTGTCAACTTGATTGTTTAATGTAATAAATTTTAAAAAATCCTTTTTTTTTTTTTTTATTTTAAGAAAAAATAATAATTCCGTATTTTAAAACAAAACTTGCACTTAGAATTTTGGCAAAATAGTATATAATTGGTCAAGCTGGTAGGTAGTATTCGATTATGTAACCAGATGGTAGCGGGCACGTGTTGCTTAATTTTATTTTCAAATCTGTGTGGTACGTCCAATATAACAAATATCACATTTGCATTTGAATTGGTAAATTAGAATTCAAATGTAAATGTGATATTTGTTATATCGGATATACCGCACAGAGATTTGAAAATAAAATACTAATTAAATCAATATTATTGTGCATATCAAAACTGTTTGTGGTATCAGGGGTTTCAAATGCAATAACACAAAATGACCATTATGTCGTGAAGAGATACAACAAACCAAAAGTTTGGTTTGGGAGTGTGGTCAATTATTTTTACTATTTATAGACTTAAACTTCAATAGGTTTTTAGGGAGACTCTTTATTTATCAAAACAAATGTGCATGAATAAATTTTAAATCAAATTTTCAAGTTCTATGGAAATATTGATTACATGAACCACAGTTAAAGTCTTTGTGTCAAGTGTTTAAGACCCCTATTACTACTTGTAATGAACGGCTTTTTAAAACCAATTTTTCACCACAAAAACAAGCGATCATTCATTACAAGAGATATGTTTTTGAAACATCTAAGCTTACTTTGTTTCTAGGCCTAACCTTGTTGTATCTTGATCCAAAGTTTCCCCTGCATAACCAATATCTAAACAAAGTGTTTGCTTAACATTTTTTTACCATTTATAATACCTATGCATTTATGTACAAATATTATCAATAGTAAACAAAGTTAAGGAAAAATGTCAATTTCTTTACAAAGTTATGATGGAGATCTGTCTCTAACCTAAACTACATGACAATTTCCTTAGTTATTTACGTTATATTCTCAATGATCATTATTTAATCTTAATTAGCATCTTATTTATTAGCAATGTCCATTAAAGTCTAGCTGAGTTAGATTTGCCTCAAAACAGCCCACGTATTTCAAATCCTGCAATGTGTATTATATATCCCATAGAAATAAAGGTTTACAGTGTGAATAATTGGCATACTGCTTTTAACAAAACTGGGTTTAATAAATAATTACTTGAGGTTATTAAGTTCTAATATTGTTTCATTCTCAAATGTATTGGAAGAGTCCCTGTGGAATAGTGGCTGAACTGTGACAGCATAGTAAGCAAGTTAAAATTCCAGCCTTTGTGTTCACTTTCAGACCAATACCCTTAGAAAGGGTATGAGCCATCTTATTCCACCCAACTCCCTGCTATGAATTAAATAGTACTACTACTGTCCATCTACAAGGATGCCATTGACATTAAATAACTCGTATTGATGTTATTAAAGAAACCAAACCATCAAATGTGTTAAAAGCAAACTTATGTATAATTTTATATAAAGCTCAATTAAAATGAAATATGTAAAATGTAATCTTTTTATGTGATCTTATTTAATTTCATTAGTCTTTTTAATTTGATGTGTTTTATTACATTAAAACTTAAATACTTGTGCCCAGTAGACGCAATTTTTTGCTAGTACTTATAAGGTCCAAAAAAAAAACAAGACTTAATAGAATAATAGCTTGATTGTAAATATTTGATACGATTTCCTGGAATTTTAGTTTATAACAACCCTTAGTAAGTAGTTACCATCTTCTTTGTGGACTCCAAAGCTTTTATTTACTCAAATTTTCATTTACTCCCATGGAGTAAAAAAAATTTCTTATGGGTTTTTAATGATAGATATTTGAATAAATCAATTTTGATAAATATTTAAAAAAACAAAAATGATATAACCATGTGAATGGAAGCAATATTTGAAAAAAGAAGTTGAATATAAAATCAAATTTGGACGAAGTTTTGGTTTGTTCTCATAATTTGTACTTTTTTAAGATATTTTTTAGACTATTTTCTAACTTAAAACCAAAAACAAGATAAAATATTTTTCAAGTTTTTGAAAATGAGGTGTTAAAAATTGATCATATCAAAAGTAAATAAGATAAAAAGAATGACTCAAATAAAAAGTAAAATAATTTTAGTTTATACGATAAAAATTATTTTTTTAAATGCATTTTTTTTTTTTAATAAATTGCATTAACTTCGGTTAAGGGAAAGATAACTCGACTTTATTATTGTCATCGTCTGCAGATTTTGCAGCATATATTTACAGTCAAGTAAAAAATAATTATATCATTTCAGACTAACATGTTTGAACAATCCCCACTTACTGGGGTTTTACCGATCAAATTGAGTTTTACATGAATTTGATGCCTTTTTTGGTTAGTGTCAATTTTGATAAGTAGTTCTAACTACGTACGTTTTGTAACCTCAAAATTTACATTAATAACCTTTGATTAATTATTATTTACCAGAACTTATATTTGTCACATAATGAGTATTTAAAAATTAGTTTAGTTTAGAAGCTCTCTCCCCCCCCTAATTTAATATAACATTTTGATAGAAAATACACGTTATTCATCGTTTTCATTGTTTTTGGAGGGATGGGATCTGCAGCCTAAAAACATCTGTTTGTGTCGCCACTGATTTTTAACCAAATCTTTGTTCAGGCGTGATAGTCTACAAAGTTTAGACTATATTGTTTATTTATGGTGTTGCATTGATTTTGATTGTATTACAGTATTTCTAAAACTATAAATGTAATGTTTTTTCTTTATGTCATTAGATGATAAAATATTTTTATTGGCTAGCACAGCTAAAAGTTAGGGGTTATTCAATTACATTGCAATATATGATAAAAAAAAATTGTGGCTAAAAATTAGGAGTCGTTCATTACTTGAGTATATATGCATATATTGTAAATATATATATTTTTTCTTTTTAAAGGGATATTTCCAAGGTATCTGTTAAAAAGAAAAAGGATTAAGTATATCTACTTTACTATCAACGTTATCTAAATCTGTACATTTTAAAAAATCTGTTATCACCAAACTGAATGTCTTAAATGTCACTTTTTCTAAGAAAAGTGTACATCCATGTACTTACTTTACCAGCTGCTAATAATAGACATTTGGAAAGTTTTCTTTAATTGCAATTTTACTTCTGTATAATAAATTCAATTTGTTTTTCTTAAAAGAACCAAACTTGTTTTTGCCTTTTTTTAAGTAACCATTGATTCAAACAAGAAATCTTTTAAAAACACACACACACACATATATATATATATCTAATTTTTTAATTCTTTTCCACTTCCTTCCTTTTTTTTTTTTTTTTTTTTTTTTTGTTAATAACAACTTTACTTTTTCTACATTTCAAACTACCTATAAGTAGCACCATCCCCCTCACCTCAGTGTAGGAGCTATTGAAAACAGCTTTCTGGTCGCCCTCGACTACAGTCGCCAACTTACTTATAATCTCAGACTGCATAGTACCACAAATCTACATTGACTGAAATAATCCCATATCAGAAATAACTACTTTCAAAATACAATACTTAGATATTCTTATGGATTTTTTTATTTACAATACATGTCTGGAAATAGTTAAACTTGCAGTCTATTTTCATATACATTCAATTTAGTTTTCTCTCAAGAAAAATTCAGCAATTCTAGAATTTCTAAACAATTCTCAGAATGTAAAATTTGCACAGCATTTTTTCTTTTTTTAACAATAAAAGTCCTCCTTAAATTACACATTTTTATCAATACAAAATTTTATAGAATAAAATCTGTAACAAAAAAAATTTGTTATCATATGATAGTTTTTATAATTTCAAGTTCTTACAAAGACCAAATATCACTTTGATGTGATAATTCAATATTTTGGCTGTTACTTAGAAAAAAAATTGTCTCTCTTCACCTGAACAGTAGATTTGATTTCTGATGTTAAAACTCAAAAATAAATAATTTACAAGTTTTACTCAATAAAACATCTTGGCATATTTAAATTGTAACCATTATACTATGTAAAAAGCCCCCTCTACACACACACACGCACACATAAAGAGAGAGTGTTTTTTTATTGCATGATTTCAGTACTTGTTGATGTTCTTGAAATTTATCCTACCACCTCCATGGATAAAAAGAGGAAGGACTGCAATGATTGCCAGATGAAGAGAATAAAGATAATTTTTTGCTAGAATATATATATATATATATATTTTTAAAAAAATGTTTTTTTTTTGTGACATTCAGAATTACTAAAGATGTAATCATGAAGAAATAGTATCTTTTCAATGATTTTTATGGATAATTATCCTCTTAGTTGCATTTTATCATTTTAATAAGTCAATTCTCTTGAAAAATCTGATAAATATCAATACACAAAAAAATATTTACTGGATGTTACTTTCACCTGAAAGCTTGACACAGTTAAACCCAAAAAAATGTTTGATCCTTATATGTATCTCCAAAAATGTGACCTTTTATTACCTTTATTTTTATATTATATAATAATATATATATATGTTGGGAAGGGTGTATAGCAGCTTGATTTAGTTAGCAGCATTGCTAAAGCTTTTTATTTAGGGTCTATAATCCAGGTATAGAATATTTACTGAAAAAAATAACAAAAGCACTTTACTTGGATCTCTTTAAGTTTAGTTCATAATGGATCATTGTCATACCTGTTAGCAATGATGAATCATTATCATAACTTTTAGCAATGACTTAGTTCTTTGGATTAACAAGATACATAAATATTCTTGACATGTCATTTTGGTAGTAGAAAAATTCAGCCAAATCTATTTGCAATTAAAGATTAACTTGTAAACCTCTACGGAACTAATTATTATCCAATGATATAATCTAACTAGTGTCTTTGTTTGGGTGGATGTTATTGTACTTTTAGTTTCTTCAGAAAGTTAAGATTCAATTATACCATTACAAAAGTCATTGGTTTCTTTGTTTAATCACATATCAATCTATGAGGGTTATTTAATGTCAAAGCTCTTCTTAAAGAACAGCAGTGCTACTATATAACATAGCTGAGGAATAAGAGGATTACACACCATTTCAAAGGGAGTTGAAACTCACTTCCAGGCCACACTTCAGCAATTTAACCATTACACAATGGGGACTCAACCCCCATAAAGTCATAACAAAAGATTTGTTCTTATACGATGGGGGCAAGGATCTTATCTTTTTGTAGGAGAGAGTAGATCCCTTGAGAGGCTTGACAATGTATTTTGTCATGTAGCATTAAGTAGAGATACTCCTTTTTCATCTAAAGGCTGGAGGAAAGAGATGGAAACTGATTAATTAAGAAGGAATTAAATTGGCTTATTGATTCTGATAAACTGATCCAGTAAAAGGAGTTTGTAGAGATTAACTCAAACTTAATGCAAGAGTTAACCAGATTGAATATAAAGCTCGGCATCTCTCTAATCCTGCAGTGTCCTGGGTGAGCTGGGAAGTTGACACTAGCCAGATGATGGATCATAAGATAAAGATAGCCGAAAATTTGAATTTTTTTCTTTTTATTTTTACAGAGGTGCTTACTATCCTCCCTCTACCTGTGATTGTTTAATTGATCAAAGCCACAAAAGAATTTACATCAAGCCAAGGAAATCAGGTTTTTTTAAATACAAAGTTGATAGGATAAAGTGATCATGTTGAGAAGCAAATGCCAGTGAAAACCGCATGGGGGGTCCTCGTGCTGTTATGGTTAAAGCGCTGGACTGCGGAATCATAGTAAGCATGTTTGAACTCCAGTCGCACTATTATGTTCACTTTCAGACAAATACCCTTGGGAAAGGTATGAACCCCCTTTATCTTCCCAGCAATGGGTTAAATAGTACCACTACTGTTCTGGAGAGATGGCTTTGGCATTAAATAACCCATGAGGGCTGATATGCCATTAAAACAAAGGAACTAAATGAAAACTGGGAGTATCCAGTCAAACATTAGGAGTTAGAAATACAAAGCAGTGAATAACTAGTCCCAGTCAAGCTATTTATCATCCTCATTTTGAGTAACAACACAGAATTTTGAAGCAAGAGCTATCCCCATATGGAAAGTAGACTTCAAATCAGCCTTTCACATCAACTAGAAGACTAGAACCTATGTGAAGTAAAATGAAAGTCTCCCAGCCTAAAGATAACAACTGGGCATAATCTATTGATTAGCCAAAAAGTTTGGTCCCTTGTCAAGCTGATTATGAAAGATGTCAGGTTACCTCTCCACAGTCGAATATTATATTAACATATTCTTGTGAGAATTTATGAGCTACAACAATTAATGAAAATGAAACTTTGTCACTATTGTTAAATATCCATTTAGTTCCTTTGTGTTTTCACTATATTGGCAATGATAAAGCCGACTCATTAGTTAAAGCTGCAATCATGACTCCCAATAAAAACATTCAAACTCCATATACTGACCTCAAACCTAAAATCAAACAAATAGTAACCAAAAAATGGCAACAATTATGGGATGAAAATCCCCACAATAAGCTCTTTCAAATACAACCAATTTTAAAAGAAAGGAAGCTGGATCCTAATAATACCAGAAGAGAAGAAACTACCCTTACTCAACTACGCATTGGACACACTTGACTAACTCACTCCATTCTTAAAGAACCGCCCCTAAAATGTCCATGTGGAAACCAATACTCAATCAAACACATTTTAATAAAATGCACAAAACTCAACCACTTCAGGAAAAGTTTCATAAAGCAAACAGCATGAAGGAACTATTTAAAGAAATAGCTCTCAAAAATATAATCAACTTCTTAAAAACAATTGGCCTCCTATTAAAGATATAGGTTGTGTTACCAACACCTATGACCATCAAGTGTATACAAACAAAAAGCTTTGACCTATTTTAAAATACTAATTCCAGACTATTTATTTACAATTAATATATATATATATATATATATCAGAATTTGACATTCAATGACCCTTAAGAGGTTAATATGCCATAAAAACCCAACCAACCAACCTAAAAATATGCATTTACAAATCATATATATGTGTAAAAAGCCTCTGGCATTAAATAACCTATAGAGGTTGATATGCCATTTAAACCCAACCAACCAACCAATCTATTGGAACTTGGTTAATGGCTGATGATGACTGAAGAATATTTCAACCTAGCTCTCATCAGACACAAAGAAGGTAGAAAGGTTACCAAACTTTACTGGCCAATGATCATTGATGATCCTATCAAAATTATACTTATTGATATATTTCAACAAACTCAACAGAACTAATTATTTACCAGTATATTTTTTGATACATCTTACCAAACATTTCTATATTGTGAAATCATGTGTTCTAATAAATCTTCTTGATTAAACTGCCCAGTCAGCTGGGGATATAGAATACACTGACTGTTTCTCTGCAGAAGGGTAAGACCCCCCCCCAACGAGGGTCCTGGATATGACACTAAACAATCTGATGGTAAGCTTCCAGCGAAGCTGGAGCTTTGGGGAATGCAGAGTACCCCTTTATTACCATTGCTCCCAGATCCACTCTGGCCCAGTGTGGTAGCACCTGATAGGGCCCTATCTATGGGTTAAATAGAACTAATGGCATACTTATGCTAAACTGAACTGTTTGACTAAACTGAATAGCTTGAAATAGAAATGTTTTTGACAATTAAACTGTGTACTCATGCTAAACTGAATTGTTTTAAATAGAACTGATTATTTACATAAAAATGGATTTGGCATTAAATAACCTACAAAGGTTCATCATCATCATCATGTCGCGCGGCTAGCATGGATATCCCTGACCCACTCTCTCCACGTCTCCCTATCATTCATCGCCTCTGGCAGGTCTTCAGGGTTACATCCTGTATCATCACATAGCTGCTGTATGTATGTTCGAGCTGGCCGTCCTGCTTTTGATTGGCCATATGCGGGGGTCCACAGGAGTACATCACTTACGATCTCGTCCTTGCTTCTCCAGCAGTGTCTGGTTCCTCTTGCTTGTATAGTTTTCATGATAGGTGGTAGGTGACCGTATAGTTGGCACCTTGTGGGGTGTTGCTGCCAAGACTTGTTCAATATTGCTCTTAACATTCTTGTATAATTGTCGTCTAGCTTCTTCTCCAATCGTTTAGTCAGCATCCAAGTAGTGCATCCATATAGCAGTATCGACACGTGATATGCCATAAAACCCAACCAACCCATTCTTGATTAAATAAGAAATAATTGTAGACTAATCCTATTGATTATGTTTAAAGTATTTAAATCAATATTGGCTTAATAACAATGCATTAGTATTATGACTTGGAAGTGAATAAGCAAACACCAAAGGTTTAATCTCTACACCTAAGAGGTTGAAATAGATTGTAAATAAAATTGTTCATGAAACATCTTAAACACTGGCCAATATGGGATTAGGTCGACCAAAATGTTTATCTGGTTTAGGTTAAAAAATTTAATATGTATATATCTGTTGATTCATATATATCTAGCTATCAGATTGTACCACACAGATAGATATGAACAATGAAGATAGTTATAAATTTTCTAAGTTCCCTATACTACCTTAAACATTTTATTCCACTATTTCTTGAGGCAACTTTATTTCATCCACCTAGAACTTTTCATTTTCTCAACAGATCTGTGTTTGTATTTTTTTAAAAAGAGAATCCTGTTAAAATCAAAATAAATCCTAATTCAAATGTGCAATATCTGCTGTATTCAGAAGAAAACTACAAACTTACCAACCACACATACTTTATGCTAAGTCATCTTAACAATGTGTGTGTATGTATGTATCAATATCCAGATAGAAATTTATTTAGAGAAAGAACATAATCTAACACCTAAATTTCAACCTTCATTGATTAATCAAATCAATACTTAGCTTCTCTTGAAACTCATAGTAAAAGAATTTTCTTCTAATGCTACCCGTTGCATTGATTGCTGCTTTGGATAAGACCAATTTATTGTCACTTTACCCCACAATATCTTGCATTCCTAGAATAATTTTTTATACATTTAATTAGTGAATAACACAAAAATACAGTTCAGTAGCCAATACTCACCACTTATGTGAGGGTCCTACATCAAAGCAATTAATGTAACCAAACTGGTACAAATGAGTTTTAATACTTGATTTGGTTGTTTTGTGTATATTGGCTATTTTTAACATTATTTGAAAATAATCAAGAAAAAAAAAAGCATATATAGTGATGGTTGCTTATTTTATTTCATCTTTGATGTTAGCATCAACTAAACAATTTTGACAAACAAGATATTACTTTTGCAGATTACAACCAAAAACAATTTTTTTAAAATAAAGTTAGTTAATACAACTACAGGATGATCTTTTTGATGAAACCACTTTTTCTTAAACAGATTATTAATCTATGCCAACGTATGAAAAGTAGATTCTATTTTTTGGAAAGTACCTTGAGTATATATTGCAATAAAAACAAATATGCTAAGAAAGATATATAGATATCCTAACTAGTAGAAGTATCTGGTCCATGACCAGAAAAAATGATTTTATGAACACCAATGAGATAGAAAAGTTTCTGGTTTCTGTTTAATGACATGTCAACCTTCACAGTTTATTTAATGCCAAAGCCATCTCTGTAGAAAAAAGTAGTGATACTAATTAACCCATAGGGAGTGGGGGGGTGAGAGGGTTTCATACCTTTCCCTAGGGTATAGATAAAGGGAAAATGTGTCATTTGTAGTAAAAATATTTTGCTTATTAATTCAAATGAGTAATATTATTTTATAAATTGTTTTTTCTTGTTTAGTTTATATTTAGAATAATACATAAAAATATGTAACTCTGTATAAGTGGAAAGCTTGAAATATTTTCAAGATTTGGGTGGGGAGAGAGAGAGGAAATCTCCAATAAATTTAATTTTAATTCAAATTTTTATTTACTCTAGAAAAATTGAACAATAAAAAAAATCTAAGCATTTACATATTACAATATTCTTTTATTTTAGGAATTCTTTTTATTTACATTAAAAATATGGCAACGAACTTGTGAGTGGTTTGAAACAAATCTATTTTTTTAAAGATTTAAAAAAAAAAAAAAAAAAAAAAAAAAAAAAATGACAAATCTAAATTCCGTTCTTAGTTGCCTGTTGAGTTAGTGATAAAAAAAACATACATTTAACTTTCTTTTTTATTCAATAAAAATGTAATAAAAAGAATCTAAGAATGAAAAATGTGTTCTTATTTTAAGGTGGAAAATTTCACATATGAATTTAAATGAAAAGTATTTGTTTATTCTATAAATGGTTTATTTCTTTTTCTAAAAAATGTTTTTAAGTTAAACAGATTAAAAAAATCAATATATTTTGTTCTAATAAATATGAAAAGCATGTTTTAAAAAAAATCAGTTTTTGAGTTATTGATAAACAGTTTTAATTTTTTATTCTTTTCTGCCTTCTAAAAAAATGTAGCATTATAGGAAGGAATAATAAAAAGATAATTAAAAATGTGAAAGTTTTTTGTATTCAATTTTTTTTTGGTTTACATTTAAAATAGTATTTTAAAAAACGTACCTCTTGATTTGAAACAATTTTTTTTTTTAGTTCTCCAAAAAAATTAATCTTTTTTTTTTTTTTTACAATCAGTACTGAATTACAAAACTAATTTTTGAAAAAGCATTAAATTCATATTTTGCCTATGGAATCTGTGATATTTAAACATGGCAGGTATTAAGGTCTGAAGACCCTACATACACATACACTTTTTTCTACTTGCTTATGAAGAACTGTGAAGAGTTCCACAAACTGATTGATTTTTAATTATTGAATTACATCATTTAATCAGTAAAAATCAAAAACTAAATTTTTTTGTCAATGATATCTATTTTCTGGGTTATAAGTCATCATATACGTACCAAAACTGATGCAACTACTTTATATGAATTAACCAATTATTGTGTCAACCAGACTATTTTTTTCCACACTTTTTATGTATTGTAGCACACCTCAGTTGTTTATATTTTGCAATATTATTCTTTAGTATACACTTCTGTGACAATACATGACAGGGATGCCATTCGCAGAATGAAAAATCTTCAGCTGCATGATCTGACCCCTCGTTGTGTTTGCTTTCTCTGCAAATCGAGTCAAAATGCATGTCCAGCATGATACCACAAAGAACAAATGAAAACACAAAAGGTTGAATAAATGTTTTTGGAGAGGAAGAAACTTGTGATCTTTTCAACAAAATCCCTTAATTAAAATCTTCTCAGCTTATGTGCCTGTTCTCCATTCTCCAGTTCCTTCCCCTATCTCTTCTGTATTCTTCTCAGGCCATCCGTCTCTGTGGTCTCAGCTATCTGTGCTTTGGTTGTATACCCTCTGCGTCTAGTAGCAGACTGACTACTTTTCCCTGTACTGTTCATATCCTTTCTCTGACTGACCTCTGAGTCCATCTCTTACTCACTTCTTGTGGCAGACTCCCTCTTTTTTACTGTCCTCTGGTTGTTCTGTGTCTCTCTCTTACCCCTTCTAGTAACTGACAGACCCTGTTCTTTATTTTCTGGTCCCACATCTCTTCTATGTGTTTTATATGAAAAGGGCTGAATCAGTGATTCCCATGCCAATGTCTCAGCCCCTATATGTACACACACACACACCCACTCTCTCTCTCTCTCACATAGAGCTAAGCTCATATAAGTCTCACTTCTCCCATACATATCTGTTGTTCCTCCAAGAGTTCACTAAATAAACACGCACACTGAACTCATGACCTTTAAGTAAATGAGATGTCTTTAACCAGCACTTTCATTTTATGGAGTATGCTCCAAAGCACTCAAAGATACTGTTTATAAAATAAATTAAAAAAAAAAAAATCACTAATTACCATACACTATTGGTATCTATGCTGAAGTTGTTGATTAGATGATTTGTATCATTGTATCCAATTCCTTTAATCATCTGATTCTTCAATGTTGTTATGTGGAAATTTGGACTTTTGATGTGCTCCTTATACATCTACATTTGATTATCTATACCTAATTTTAAAGTTTCTAATGTTTCATCTTTATTATGAAGAGGTGGTTAGTCTTGTTTTTGTACTTGTATTGTCAGGCAGGCACTAACATAATGTAATAAAGAATTAAAAAATTCTAAAAATCCAACCACCAAATATTCCTCTCCAAATGCATTACTCAGAAGGTAATTTTAACAGGCTCAAAAAGAGTCTGTTAAAAATAGTTTCAGAGTTTTGAAAAAATATTGGCAAATTACAGAAAGAGCAATAGAAGCCCTAATCAATGAGCTAATCATGAAAGTATTTCTGACCCAAATAATACTCAAGAGAACGAGAATCCAAAAAGCTCTTACCACCAAGGATTTGAAAGAGTCAAGACATACAAAATAGAAAAACTAAAAGTCAAAACAATAAATTAAAGTTTATACAAACAATTCAAGACACTCCGACAGTTTATCCAAATAGTGAACTTAGGTGAATTTGTTCACAAGTCTCAACAAATGAAGATTTATCGTTGGTTCAAGTAAAATTGGAATCTAACCCAACAGTTTGCAAACATATCAGCATATACAAATGAAATAAATCCAATCAGAGTGTGACATATATCAATGGGACTACATGGCGTAACAGTTATAGACGATGGTTCCCTAAGCTTCTAAGGAGACAATCATCTGGAGGTTGCAGGTTCAATCCTGACTGCAGGTGAGTAACAATACAGGAATACTTAACACTTGTACCCGGTTATGGCTAACGGAATCAGAACAGATAACCCCCGTGGATTCAATAAAGGACGTAGTTCGAAGTTCTGTGAAGGTTCCCGAGTTCGACAAACACCTGAAGAAGGCCGGAGGACATATCGGCCAAAATGTGGAAATAACAATGAAGACAATAGTCCAAAAACCCTTAATGATAAAAATCATCAAACTTCGTTTTAGAAATTTAGACAATTAAGGGACTACAATTGTTTTTAGTGATGGTGAACATAATTTTAGAGTACTTTTAAAAAATGGCCTCAAGACTGACTTGATACCTTGATACTCTGTAAGTATTGTTGGATTATGTGAACTCTATAGGACTTTCAAGAGTTTAAAATAAAGAAACAAACAGTGAATTAGCTTTCCTAGACATACTAATAAGTAATACCAAGTATAGTACAAAGCAACATTAACTGAACATTTGGATTTCAATTCTGATCATTCATAAAGTATAATAAAAGGGTTTAGTTTTGAATTATTGAGCTCAACTTGTGTAGCCACCAAAACATGCATATAATATCAACTGATGCAGGAGTTAGGAAGACAGGAAAAAATTTATTATGGTCACTATCACGTTAGCAGCATTGCAAAGAATATGCAAGCTATACAACAACAGTACAGTATTTAAAAAAAAGTGATCTCACTCTACTAAGAGACTCCATTTAAAGTAAAACTTTTCCTAGAAAAAAAAAAAAAAAAAAAAAAAAAAAAAAAATCACCACACAGGGTGTATACTAGATTCCTGAGCAGGAAGTATTAAAGAAAGATTAGCTACCTCCTAAAAATAAAATTTGTATACGACAGAAACATTAAAATGAGGTACAGTAAATTTAGCCTTTTGAATGATGACCTCTAGTACTGTTTGTGATAATAATAAAACTTTTCCTATTTTTCTCAAGACAAAAAACCCCCCCAAAAACTTTCATTTTCAGATGATATCTCAGGGAGGTACATAACCCTTAGTGGAGAAGAAAACAACACACATTATGCTGAAATCCTTTATCAACAGTATATGTAAACTACTGAGGAAAAAAGCTGATGAATTTGAGGCCCCCAAAAGCTTTAGAAAATGACTAAAAAAAAAAAAAAAAAAAATATATATATATATAGGAGAGCTCTTAAGAAAGACCATTATGTAGATTGGAGAGGATAGTTCTAAGGGTTTGCAAAGAGAACTGGATATATTGAAGTGCGTGCATACCTTTTCTGACTAAGTTTTGACATTACAAAATAAAAAAGTATATTAGCCAAAAAAGGGTCAAACAAAGGGTCAGCCATTAACTACTTTGTGTTCAGTTGATACTGAACACAAAATATTTACTGGATGATTCAATAGTTAATTCTATAAGTAATGATTTTATCTATATATCATTTTTGCTATTGTGCATGAAATTTTGATCGATTTAAACAGCATGTTAAGGGTTATTTATGTCTGGTGGTTAGGGAATCATATTCATTTTAAATTTATATTAACATTTTTTTAGTAGTTGTTTCTTAAGTGCTATTGAATATGAATAATTTTCAGATCAATTTGATCCATAGATGGGACTCAGATACAATCAATCTAGACCAGAGCGGACTTAGGAGTAATGGCAATGAATGGATACTACACACTCCGCATGTTCTCCCAGAAATGGAGCGTCATCATCAGATACAGTTTAGTATCATACCCAGAACATAAAAACATTTGGAATAGAAATTAAAATCACTTAAATTCATGAATGAACTGACACTAACATTAATTTTGAGTGATGGTCTTGTGAGGCTTATGATGATATATAAAAAAAAAAATCTTGCATTTTCTAAAGAGAGTACTTTCTAATTATCATTAATATGTGACAGAGAAAAATAATTTTTTACTATCAAAAGATGGTAAATGTAAAAAGAAAACAACTTGAATATTTTCTTTAAGAATTGTAAAAATTCAAACTAGAAAAATAGTAATTTCATTGTTGAAAATAATATTTGTCATTTTCGGCTTTTGCTTATACAAGATAAAAAAAAAAATCAAGTCATCTAAAATTAAAAAATAGCTTAAATGTTGAAATAGAATCATCTAATAATAACTATTAGGAAAAAAAATTGGTTGTCTTAACATGAATAGGAAAAATATTGACTATCTCTTTAAAACAAAAAATTAATCAAAAGGAACTTTAAACATTCACTCAGAAAATGGAAATAAGACACTAATTCATTGGTTGAATTTATAGCAAAAATAAAATATTACACCTGAAGTCTGAAATGAAAATGTAAATAAAAGAATTCTTGTGCTTATAAAATCTGACCAGAAATCTTTAGAGAAAAAAAAAACAGCAATGGAAAAGAGAAGGAATAAAGAAACAGAAAAAGGTGAAATTATATGAAATGGATTTTTATAATGAAGAAAAAAATGAAAATATTAAATGGTTGCTCACCCTAATAAAAAGGTGGCTAGCTTTTTTTTTTAATGCCAAAAAAGTACTTCTGCAAAATTGATACCAAGTTATTTACCATTTTTATTTAATTATTTAGATATGAAATCCTTTTTGATATTTCTTACTGATGTCTTTTTGTAGTTTTGTTCTTTCATAAAACTTCCATCTTTCTTTGTCTTTTGTCTCCTCTTCTTAAACTTAAAGGAGAAGAAAGAAAACATGACCCCCCCACCGACAAAAATGAATTTTTCACCTGAATTATTTAACAGGTTTGCTATGGCACAATGGCTGCTTCAAGAGATGGACACTTTGATGGCGCTTTTTTTCATTGTTTTTTTAATTTTTTTCTTGTATTTTCCCTTTTTTGTAATCACTTTTTGTTTTTTTTATCTTGAGGAACTAGAGCTAGAACGACTGTATCGCCTTCTACGACCAGGTGATCGAGACCTGGTACGCCGTCTAGGTGGAGAACGCCGCCTGGGAGGAGGTGGAGGTGACCTACAAGTTAAAAAAAATATTTTAAATTACAGGTTTTCAAATCAGAATTAACATAAAAATTTGAGCATTAATTACAGTTTTTATGTACACATAAGACACTTTATAACTCACTTATCCTTTTCATAAAATAGTTTTCCAATCTCATCATTATATTCATTAAAATAAACATTAAATAAGATAAATTTCTTCATTGTGCCTTTTTAAAGCAGAAAATAAATTTAGCATTTGGTTTTAATGGCAGAATAATTTTTTAAAATGATACTACTGACATTTAATGATTCATTTGTAATTGTCATCAAAATCTATTTGTGATGTTTTCTTTTAAAATTGCTTTCAAGAAAGAAAAAAAGCTTTAGAAAATAAATATGATTATTCATATGCCAATGTTATTTTGATGATGTGTGTAGACCAAAAATATAACCATGGGAATTAGTCAGTGGTATAAAAAGACAAATTGAAAAGAAAGTGCAAATTTCTAAAAGGAATTGTTAATTCACATTGTTTGCATGGTTAATGGGTAAAGTAGCAAAATGTCATTTAACACTTTTCAGCATTGGTATAACTGAATTCAAATCAACAATACATTTTTAAAAAATTGCATTCTGCCTGTTACAAGTTTTGTAGTAATGAGTTTGTTCCTCACTGGGTGCATTATATTTGTGGCTAAAACAAAGCTAAGCTTAGTAAATAAATTGGGCCAACTGAGAAATGGAATTTTTAATAAATAGGAATTAATAACAAAACAAAGGAAACAGAAATCAGAGACTTAAATATTGTCAGTCTAACTGATGTTTATCATGAGTGAGAAAGTTGCCATATCACCCCACCCCCCCATGCTTAAAAAATATACTGTTAGGGGTTACTCACCGACGTCTGTCTCTGAATCTGGGTGGGGATGCCCGCCATCTAGGAGGTGGTCTGCGGAGTGGACTACGGCGAGGTATCACTCGAGTAGGTCGTGGGGCCAATACAGCAGCTGCTGTGATCTCCTGACCATCAATTTGGGCTGAAAATAAAAAAAAAAAAAAATCACAAAATAAACATCTCTAGTAAAAATAGCAATGATTTTTCTCAATAGAAAATATTATTTTGTTAAAATGAAAAGATGAAAAGTTTATAAAGTTACTAAAATTAAATGGTATTTACTTTTCTTACTGAAGCTTCAATTTAAACTTATAAGCATGCAAATTGTAATTGCCCGTTTAGCAATACAGATTATTCTTGTCCTCTTACCAAAAGGACTCTAGCATGGTAATATTTAGACAATATAATGCGTCTTCTGTCAACCTCTTCATTTAACTCTGATATTACATATTTTTGTGATTGCAAACAACATTAGATGTCTCAATTAATAAATTATAATTGTTACCGTGTGAATTTAGCTGTTTTTGTTCTGTCCTTTTAAGATCACGATACTGGACCCTCCAGAGTTAAGCTTTGTGGCCTTTGGGCTGAAATGGTTGGGGACCCTTGATTTAAAACATCATTAACCTTATAATTTTTGTAGAAATTTACAAGTACTCTTTGCAATTAATGTATGCATAACTGCATATGTTACCATAAAAAAAAAAGAAGATTTCTAAGATTACTATAACTAATAGGGTAAATCAAAAGATTTACAATATTTTAGTACGTACAACTTTGCAGCAGTTATATTGTGACCAAAGCAGCTTAAACCATGGAAGAGAACTTCTAGTGGTTGGTAGTAAGTATCATGGTAGTTGGTGCAATGACATGTTTGTCATAGCTTCACTCTATGTGTGATTTGAAAGCCACAAAGATGAACAGGGACTTATGCTTTACAAGTTGGAACTGAGCCATAACACCACAGAAGTAATCAAAAGCGAAAAGTGAAAGTGCAGTTGATCACAGTACAGTAACCAGATATTTTTTTAAAATTTCACTCGGGTTGCAAGACCCTCAACTATCAGGAAAGGTCAGGAAGGTCTAAAACTGGATTCCAAGGCAGTGTTCCAAATTCAGAGAGTATCAGACACGCTCAGCCTCTCATAGTCAAATGTGGTTCATCATGTTTACAACCTGGGCAAAAACATTCTGAGCTACCAAATAGTGCTTCATGTTACCAAAATATTGCAAAACTTAGGATTTAACATCAATGTATGGTTAAAAAAATATACCAAAAGTTCAAACTGAGAAATAACATTAAATTTTTTTCAATGATGATAAGAACAGTACAACATACCTCCATCCATATATTTAATAGCTTTTTCAGCTTCTGCTGAATTCTCATACTCAACATAAGCAAAACCTCTGGAGAAGTTGGGATGAATTCTGTCTGTTGGCATTTCTATATGCCTAATGCTGCCATAAACAGAGAAAATCTCTGTGATGTGTTCTTTAGTAACATTACGAGTCAATTTACCAATATGGACTTTGGCAGTTTTGGGAGTGGGACTTCTCTGCTTTTTCCTCCTAGGGGATCTGAAATAGACAAAGCAATAGAAATGGTTTACTGCTGACATACTCAAACAATGTAAATAAGTTCACAAAATATTTTTATTAGAAACAGAATCTTTTAATATTTCTTATTTCTCTGCAAAATCAGATGTTTTTCTAGAAGATGACTGATGCCCCAACGCAAAGACAGGTCATCCCTAACAATAATATCAGTACTTCAGAGACATGTTCCAATAAAAAAATAATACAATCCCAATGAAAAGTCATTGTTGCCAATAGGTTATCATGAAGGTGTGCTGACAGCACAAATTCCCTTGACTCTCTCTCACCACCTGTCCCTATCTTGGTAAGTGTCTTTTAGACGGTATTCATCGTCTGCACAGAGCTGATGAATATAAGTTTTTGCTGATCACTTAATATTGGTGTGTCTATATGTAGGGTAGGAGCCGATAGGAGATTGTTGTTTATGAGTTTGTACTAACTTTTCAGCAGTGTCCGGTGTATCTTACTTGGATGGTTTGTGAGATTGAAGGTAAGTGACTATAAAACTGCAATTTTGTAGAGTGCTGGTTCTTATGTAGTTTTTGCTCCAGGAGTTTTGTGAGAGTCTAAATGGTGCAACCATACAGTAGTACAATATCTTGGAAGAATTTCTATTTTATTGTATTAGAGATAATGCCAGTAGATAGTTATACTATTACATAGAAAATACCTATAATAATTGTAATTATATACAATCAATTTTTAAAAAAATGTTATTTGAAAATAAAATATATATCAATTGATATATATGAATCAGTAAACTGGAACTATTTCCAAAATTTAAATAATGAAAATATACTTTTAAATATTACATTAACAAAATAATAATATCTACAAGCAAAAGTATCTATCTACACCAGGTAATAGCAAGACTGGAGTTCAAACTCACTATGAGGTCTTAGTACAGCATGCTAGTCACTATGCCACAAGGACTCTCCCACAACTGGTTGTTAGTTTGAACCTTACACAAAATAGTTACAGTAATTAGTGTTATAAAAGAAAATTGTGAATTTTTTTTCAGTTTTATGAATAAATATCTTTTAAATCTAAATGAGTGTCACCTTAGAGATTTTTTTAATTTGTTTTTGTTGGATTGTTTTTTGCTTTTTTCAAATATCTTCAGCATGAAGAATTACTGATAAACCTAATTAATAATGAAATTAGGAAAATAAAAATAATTATTTTAATGAAATGAATAATTCATTACTTTTCCTTTTAAAATTTAGAAATTTAAATTCTGTACAATAAGTTATGTTTTAATTATTCTTTATTATTAGGCCCTTTTCCACTTCTTATGAAAAAAACAAAACAAAACAACAACTTCCAAGTCTAATAAGTATCCATACCAAATTTAATGACTATATATCAAACTAATTTTTTGTAAGAGACAAAATCTTCCAACTATTAATATGTATAACATGCATATTCTATAAAGTAAAATAAAAAGGTTCACATCAAGAATATATACTTTTTTTTGACTAATTGATAAACAAAAAAAACTGTTTCTCAATTTTTTTTAATCATGGAACCCTTGAAGCATTTCATGTCTCAGGGAACCCTTGCATAAAACTTATATACCATAATTAATATCTAATATGCATTAGCCTATTTATTACTGTTTCTTGCAGAACCCCTGGTAACCTCTTGTGGAACTCTAGGGTCCCAGGGAATTCCACCATTGTTTCCATTCAATGGCATCAAAAACGTTTAAAAACTTCTTAATACTTCTATTATTTTTCTTTTTTTTTTTTTTTTTTTAAAAGCTACTATCTGATGTATTTCATATCTAAGCTAAAATTCACCATGAGAATCTATGACAGTTTAAAAGATGATGCACTTACACAGACTTATGTCTACTGCTGGCTCCACGTCCCACTGCAGAAGAACGACTGTGTGAAGACCGAGTGGAAGAAGAACTTGATGAACGAGAGCTGGTGACACTGCTGCTACTGGATGTGCTGCTACTACTTCCAGATGAGCTACTGCCACTGGTTGATGAGGATGATGACCGGGATCGGCTACGAGATGTACTACTGCTGCCACTGAAAGGAGAAAAGTGTCAAGGGTGAAATAAAAAATAAAACAAAGAAGTTTTCAGATTAAATCATAATTCTACTAATTAACTAAATGTGAAAATCTCATTGAAATATTGATATGAATAGTTGCTCCTGTTTGTTTTGCAAATCTGATCCACAGATTCATGATAATTCTTTAAAAAAAGTTAATATTCTTTGCAGATTTCAATGAGAGTAGTACTTATCAAGTGCAACATGAAATGGTTTGGTTGTTTGGGTTTTATGGCATATCAAACTTTGTGGGTTATTTAATGCCAAATCCATTTTTATACAAATAATCAGTTCCACCTCTAACAATTCAACCGAGCATGAGTACACAGTCCAACTGTCACTTCCACCTCAAGCCACTCAGCTCAGCCAAACAGTTCCAACTCAAAAAACCCAGCCCAGTACAATTACAGATTCTGCTCACACAGTTAAACATTAAAACAGTTTCACCCCAAATAATTCATCCCAGCGCAAGTACAGCTTCAATGTCAAAAAGAGTTCCATTTCAAACAATTCAGTCTAGCAAACAAAAAGAGTTCCATTTCAAGCAATTCAGTTTAGCATAAGTACACAATTCAGTTCTATTTGACCCATAGATGGGACCTATCAGGTGCTACCACTCCAAGCCAAAGTGGACCTGGGAGCGATGGCAAAGAAGGTGTACTCTGTATTCCTCAAAGCTCCAGCATTACTGGAGCCTCACTATGATATTATTTAGTGTCATAACCGCTGCGGGCGGGGGGAGGGGTCCTTACTCCTCTGCAGAGATGCAGCTGATGTATTCTACAGCCCCAGCTGACTGGGTAATGCAACATGAAATAGTGTAGCTAAACATTTAAAAAGTTGTTTTTATAGAATTGTTAGTATTACTAGAGTGAGTCAAAAGTTTTGCAATATTTTGGTATGTGTTAATTTGTAGCATGTATTTTGGTATGTGTTAATTTGTAACATGTAGCATGTTTGTATCACAAACTGTGGAAGAGAACTGCTGTGGTTGGTAGTATCATGGTAGTTGGTGCATTGATACATTGTGTATTACTTCATTGCATGTGAGATTTGAAAACTGCATTGATGAATATGCAATATAATCTAATGAGAACTTATGCTTCACAAGTTCAAACCGGGCCATAACACTGCAAAAGGTGATGGTACAGTTGATCACAGCACAGTAACCAGATAGCTAAAGAAATTTTGCTTAGATTGCAAGAATCTTGACAATCAGGTATGGTCAGGTAGGCTATGTTTCAAGATCATAGAGGCAAATTTTTTGAGTAGCACTCAAAGAATATTAGGCGAGCTTGGACTCGGTCATTCACAGTCTAGTGTGGTTCACAACTTCAGCAAAATCATCCAGATTAGTCAAATTGCACCTTACATTACCAAAATATTGCAGAACTTTTGATTCACCCAAGTAAATCATAATGTATGAATTTATGATGTACAAGAAAATTTTTGCACATTTTATTTAATTTTCATTTCTTTTAGTATACTACTACTACTACTACTACTACTACTATAGGTGATGTCTATCTGTGACTGTGCTGTGAGATTGAGAAAGAAAAATATTTCAGTGCAGTATAACATAAAAAAATGGTCTAATCCTGTAATTGTGGAATTCTTTAAAATCAGATATTACCACTGTTTTCATTATTTGTATAATAATGAAAACAGTGGTAATATCTGATTTTAAAGAATTCCTGGGGTAGCAACATGAATAGAATTACTCCCACTGTCTTAAAAACAAAAATTACCAGGCTAGTGGATACCAAAGATAAAATTAGAAGAAAACGTCTGTAGCTTTGATGAACTGAAAGATCTTCTTGTTACAGACTTGTGAATCTGCAACACAGGATCATGGTTCTGAACTCAGGAACACAAGGGAAAATGTGATACATTGCTTAATGGAAAGAATACAAGTAGCACTACATCAGAATTGAAAATGGACTTTGACCATAACCAGTAGGCAGAAAGTGAAACTGAATTCTGGGAGGATATGGAAAATTCCATGTATCCAAGTTCAGGAACTGTATGAAAACTTTTCTTCTGTTTATTCCTGTGCTTTCCATCTTTAACTTAATAAAGTAATACTGACTTCTATATTGAACTCATTAGAGTGATATGAAAAAATTTCAAAAAACTTAATAATGATACAATGTAGTTTTGGATGCATTCATCATTTTATGCAAGTATTTTTGTCTTTTTTTTCTCTATATCTTTAAATGAATAGTTTATGTATCTATTATAAGAGATTTTCTTCATTTTCAATGTAGCTATAAGTACAAAGCGCTACTGAAAAATTTGAATAAGTATTTCTTGTGAGGGATATATATATATATATGAAATATTAAAAAGTTTCTTTTTAGCTCAAAGTAATTTTTTATTACAAGCATCTTTGTAAGATGGTCCCTTTCTCAGTTCAGACCAAAATGTCAAAAAAATTTAATTCATCAAGAGCTAGAGGAGGAGAGAGAGAGAGAGAGAGATGAAATAGGTTGATTTGCTGACCAAGTTGCAGGACAGCAGACTGAAAGGAGTAAGAAAAAGAAACTTTCCATTGTTGGGAAGGAAACAACAAAATTGAGGAAGGAAGGAAACAACAAAATTGTGACTATACATATATGCATTTACACAACACCTCCACTATGGGCAGAATGTGACACAAGGTCAATTTTTAAGCAGAGTAAATCTGATTTGAATTCAGAGTTTTCCTTCTAGACTGGTTGCCTAACAAAAGGCTAAAGCACCAAGTCTACTCAACTCTTTACCCATAGCATGAAGTTAAATACAAACAGCCTCATCCAGGATTTGAATTTGAGTCACTGATTCCATTTCCTATGATGATAACGGTTATGATAAGCATGCCTCCTATATGTACATATGCAGTATTTAAACAGTAAGATGTTGAAAAATAATATGAACTTTTGAAAAATTATTGTACAATTTGTACATCCTAGTCTCTAATTAATGGCTTATGTTCAATAAATATATAACAAATATGAAAAAACAAAATTTTCAGAGAATGATTCAATTTAAAGGTCAGACTATTTACCAGTGTTAAATGGTTTGGTTTTTAAATGTGAAAACATTAAACCTTCATTGGGGTATATGAATTGTTAAATGAAACAAAAAATGAAAAAGTTTTAAATACTCTATTTCTGTTGGTGGTGGTTCTGTTTCAAATGTATGGGTTCAAAAATTTATTTTAAAAAACATGACATTTTTTTTAAATAAATAAAAATATAAAAAAAGAATGTTTAAAACTTTCATTTTTTCATTTAATTTAACAAGAAAAAAACAAAACAAAACAAAACAAAAAAAACAAAACAAAAACCACTTACCTTGAACTTCCAGAACTTCCACTGCTACTGGTGCTGCTAGAAGAGACACTTCGGCGTTTCTTATCTCTGCCTCGTTCTGTTGTTCCCACCACTGCAGTGGCACCACCAGTGCTGCCACCACCACCACTGCCGCCACCACCTCCAACCCCACCTCCACCACCACTACCACCACCAGCACTTCCACTGCTTGTCTTCTTTTTTTCACGGACTGGTGTGCCTCTTGCCCTGCAAATAACAAATTGAACTGATACTCAAACTGATTTAGCAATAAGTCATGTCAAAATGTTGCTAGTAGGATAAAACGGAAAAATTTTTTAAATTCAGTTATCATAGCCATCTGGCCATTCAATCCAGCCTCTGCAACCGATGTGTCTGCCTCTTCAACTATCTCCAGATTCCTGACCATGCAGCAACACTTGACTTGCATCAAGCCCCAAGACAATCCTGATCTTCTAGACTTGCTGTTGTCGAGAACTTTTAGACAGCTGAGTTTACACTTTTTGACCACACCGACTTTTAACACCACTGAAACTACATAGACATTATACAGCAGCAGTAATTCTACACCTATGCAAACCTTTCGTGTATGACTTGCTCAATAAAAGCTTGGCATTTTAATCTTACCCTCTTGTCATTGTCATTTATCTAGTCTGCTGCTAATCACGTAATTCATAAAACGTTAGCAGCATTGACATCCATTTCTGCAACACAGTAAAGAAAAAAGTAATGATCGATTGATCGATTGATTTCAACAGCATATCACAACCCATCTAGGGTTATTTTATGCCTAAAGGAGTAATGTGATTGAGTGATGGAAGGTAAATTTCTGGGGAAAGGAGAGACAGAAGAAAAAAATAGATAAATAAAAAGCAGACAGAGGGTCTACGGAATAGCTAGCTGACTTCTGGTTAGTCAGGCCAAAACCCTCATTGTAGGTCAGCCAGTTAAGGGTGAAGAACTATAGGCGATACCATAGCTAATGAGGATTTTCCGAGGCATGGTTATTGCTAGTTAAGAACTATGGGAATTAAAAATGACCAGAAAAAAACAGGTCCCAAATCTTCTGCGTAGGTGTGGAACTACCAGAAACAGATATGTTCCTCTTTCCAAAACCAGACGGAAGAGGATGACTTGGGTTTGAAAGTTAGTCAGCTAGAAGACATAATGAGGTAAAGACAACAGTTGAACACCAGTCACAAAGATGTAAAGAGAGATGAAAATTACAGCCCCTGTTTTGGGGTGAGCTCCAAAAAGGGGTCTAACACCAGAGACGCAGCTGTGGCAACAAAACCAGCGAGCAAGTACGTTAGAACTGTAACAGAAAATCAGAAAGAAAATTCAAGGACTGTATCTGCTCTCTCTATCATGTTTCTCTTTGTCCAGCTAATACTGCTGACTAATACTGCCACGTTTCTTTCTCCTAACAACTACTTAAAAAGTGTAGTAATGAATAAACTTTTGCATTAGTGAACTAAAACAGAGTTTTAGGTGTTTGTCATCTTTTCCCACGGTGAGGTTACAGTAGACTTTTAAGACGTAGTGATACATGCATAAACCCATTTGCCATATGGTGGTACAAACGTCTATTTGGTACCCTTATAGTACAAAGGTTAGAGAATTACATTCATTGTATATTCATAGTCACATTTTTTGTGTAGTTGTTTCTGTACAGTTTTATGATATCAAGTATTCTTATCTAATACAAATAATTTTTTAACAGATCTATTTGGCACATATCTGTGTACTCATTTCAGCAGTACATATACTAAGTGTGACCCTAAAAGTCAGATGCAGTTTAGTGTCATAACCAAGACATCCCATTATTTTGGGAGGAGAGAGGATTCTTATCTTTCTGCAGGAGATATAGTCAGCATATTTTAAGTCCCATTAACAGAGCAGTGTTCTCAAAATGGTTCCTTCTCTATAACAAGGCAATAAAGATTTTGCTACTGGGGGAAAAAGTGTTTTAGATGTTAGATATATTGATTGTGTATGCATGCTCAGGATAGTTTTAGTA
Organism: Sepioteuthis lessoniana; assembly: GCA_963585895.1. Lineage (NCBI taxonomy): Eukaryota > Metazoa > Mollusca > Cephalopoda > Myopsida > Loliginidae > Sepioteuthis > Sepioteuthis lessoniana. The sequence goes on from OY757910.1 coordinate 117,204,361, forward strand.
CATCAGGATTTCATACAATATATAACATATGCCTCTAATAACTTTCATTCCTTCACATCAAATTTGGCCTCAAAAAGAACTCAGAAAACTAATGGCACATGATTGTTGAGGATTCCAGTACTTAAAATTAAAGAAAAGGCAAAGAAAAAGTGATGCAAAACTAAAACAAACATTTTCATCAGACCAGAGAATTAATGTCTACATATCAGTTTCAGAATTAAACAGAATCCACTTGACTTGGAAGTATAGGATTTGTTTGTGTCAATTGCAGAGAATTTTCTTGGTTTCATAGAGCTGAAAACTTTGTGAATTTGATAAACATGGTAATAGCATATCAAAGAATGAGATGCCAGCACTAGAATAAATTTAAAATGAGAAATAAGATATCAAGGCTGACAAAATGAGTTTAACAGTGCGTCACCCTGTCTAGGATTATTTTATGCTAAGAGGTTAGGGAATTGCATTCATTGAACATTCATATTTACATTTTTTGTAGTTATTTCTTTTGTGTAGATTTTTTTTTGCACAGAGTCCTGTTGAATACAAATAAATTTTAAGCAGATCTATTTGACCCATGGATGGGGCTCTAACAGGTACTACTACTCCAGGTCAGAATGGATTTTAAAGTAATGCCAATGAAGGTATACTTCACACTCGCCAGGTCTCTATAAATCAAGCCTCACCATCAGATCTGGTTTAATGTCATACCCAGGACATTCTTAAGGTAAAGTGTTACCCCTCTACAGGGGATACTGTCAATATATTCTAATCCTCACCAACAGAGCATACACAAGAGCAAATATTTTAGCAGATATCAAAAATAAAGTTAAGTATTTCATATTTATTCAGTCATTTCTAATCATAATCTAAATTTGTCTGATGTTCAGAAATCAGTGTACTAGATTTAGTTTAGTACAGCATCATTTGTCTAATTAGCAGACAAAAAAGTTGGGTTTTTTTTTTGCCAAGTGTAAATCAACAATGCATGTGCGTAAGATGCATATATATCATAAAATTTGAACTTAAGAAGACAAAAGAGTAGTAAACAGCTTTGCCAGTATGCATTCTATGATTAAACATTTGAAATGATTAAAAATGGGATTAGCTATACTCTATTCAAAGGCAAATGTGAGTGTTGTGTATAAATTACTTCAGTTAGATAGAAGTCTATATATTACTAAAATCCTCCTTATGCTTGTATGTAACCATAACCCAGTGAAAATAGCACACCATAGCAAAATTTTTTTAGAGCAATATACTTAAAACTTTCATCTTTTCTGTTTCATTTAATAAGTAACATACCCTGATGAAGGGCTAAAAACTGAAACGTTTAACATTGGTAAATATTTCTACAAATAAAATCATCCTCTGAAGAACGTTTTTTCATCTCTATACATTTCTATAATGTCAGATTTATTTCTAGTTATATATATATATATATAAGGGCAATAACTAAATTGAAGGTTAAAGTAAAGAATACAATCAATCTACAAAGCCTGAATAAAAGAAAAAGGTGACTAGACTTATACTATCTTAAACTTACAAATCCTAATTTGCATAATGATTCACTTAAAAGCACAAATAATCAAGTCTAGAATCTGAACCTGTGAAGTTGGAGAAAAACTAAAAATCCACTACACTTACTTCCCCGGAATATATATACATATATACACACACACACAAAGCATATATCAATGGAAGTCATGGAAAGCAGCATGGTGTATGTGAAGTAAGGTGGGTGAATACAAATATTAGTCAATGGCGCACCTCACCTGATACTGGGTAGAAAAATCTCATAAGTCGATGGCCAGGATGAAATGGTTCAATCAAGAAACTACTATTATTCATCTATAAAGGTAGTGTCTATTAATGAGAAAAAAACAGCTAACAAAAGATTACTATGACTAATTCAAACCATATGTCCAAACAACACCACTCTTAATGCAGGTAAACAAATGGTGCCTTCAGCTGAGGTTGGAGCTCTGGGCCCAATGTTTGAAAAATCAGCTACAGAGCTCAAGCTCAAACCAATATTACTTAGATACAAAGACATTAACATTTAATGCAAGGATTTAAATAAAGTAAACCAGTTACCTGAGCTGACAGCATCTGCAGCTTAGCATTATATAAACATTATATGCATAGAAAAAAAAAAAAAGAAGGATACTACCATAGTGAACAAGAAATAAAATATCATGATACTGGTAATGGATGGATATTTGTCTTGATACCTGAATGAAAAATCTCTATTAATGCTGTTCTAAGTGGTTTAGGAATGTTTCTCAGTCCTTGTGCCTTAAAATCACTAAATAGCATAAAGAGAGAATCCAACCAAGAATGATGTGTGCATCATTTAATGGTAACCTCTATACAACAATAATCTCTTGCAACAGTCCCACCAATACCAGTGATGAAACAGACATCATCACCTACAACAAGCTTCCTTCCTTTGTCTGAAACATTATCAAAAACAAGTCTAATCATATATGAAAATAAAGGCAGAAATAATAAATCAGAATAATAAACACAACTTGCCAAAGAGAAATAGGGAATAATTCATCACTCAATATGTCCCAGGCCTGACATAGATGGCACCACTAGTAAAAAATCCATATGAGTTTTATAAAGTACTAACTTTCAAATGGCACGTGTCAAAATTTGAGCCCAATTGGATTATTAGTTTACAAATTACAGTTATTTAAGTGAAGCTACAGTTGCAAATTTTCAAAACAATGGAAAAATCTGAATTTCATGTGTTGATAAAGCATTACATTCTGATGGGAAAAAATACTGTTCAAGCAAAGCAATGGCTTCCGAAGTGCTATTCAGACTCTGCTCCATCAGAAACAACAGTTAAGAGGTGATATGCTGACTTTAAATGCAGTTATACAGACACAAATCATGCTGAACGCTGAGGTCACCCAAATTCAGCAGTTGTCCCAGAAAACACCAAAAAACTTCACAAAATTGTTTTGGCCGATCATAAATTGAAGTTGCGTAAGATAGCAGAGGAGTTGAAGATATCAGAGGGCAGTGTATTCATCATTTTGCATGAACATTTGTCAATGATAAAGCTGTGTTCAAAGTGGGTGCTGCATTTGCTCATAGTCAATCAAAAACAACGTGTCAGTGATTCTAAGCATTGTTAACAACTGTTTCAATGCAACAAAAAAGAGTTTTTGAATAAATATGTGACAATGGATGAAACATGGATCTACCACTTCACTCTCGAGTCTAATTGGCAGTTAGCTGAGTGGACAACAGCAAGTGAAAACCATCCAAAGTGATCAAAGACACAAACATCAGCAGGCAAGGTTTTGGCCTCCGTATTTTGGGATGTGCAAGATATTTTGTTAATCGATTACCTTGAGAACAGAAGAACCATCAATAGTGAACATTACAGAGCATTAGTGCATTTGAAGGAAGAAATCGCCAAAAAAATGGCCAAAATGAAGAAGAAAAAAGTACTCTTTCACCAAGACAATGCACCATGTCACAAGTCAATTGCAATGATGGCAAAACTACATGAATTGCCCTTTGAATTGCTTCCGCACCCACCCTATTCTTCAGATCTGGTCCCCAGCAACTAATGGCTGTTTGCAGACCTCAAAAGAATGCTCCAGGGAAAGAGATTTGGCCCCAGTGAAGTGATATCAGAAACTGAGGCATATTTTGAGGCCAAAGAAAAATTCTTCAACAAAAATGGCATCAAATTGTTAGAGGCGCATTGAACTCAGTGTATCACCCTAGCAGAAGACTATGTTGATGAATAAAGTCAAACTTTGGCTAAAAGTTATTTTATTAGTTAGGCCCGGGACTTATCGAGTGATGTGTTATCAGATTTTTCACTTGAGTACAAGCTAGCATATGCCTTAATATTAAATTAAAAAAAAAAAAAAAAGGGATGAAAAACTATGGACCTACACTATCCAAATCACTGTAAAGTACAGCTAGATTATATATTCCTAAATAAGAAATGGATAAATAATATTTTGAACTGTGAGGCATAAGAGTATCTCCTGATCACAGAATCATCTCAGCTGAGATTCATCTGAGTCTTAGCAGAAATAAGATACAAACAGTTAAAGTTTTACAATATGACTGGTCCAATAGTGATATTAAAAAATCATTATACAGTAACTGTAAGAAACAAGTTTGACACTCTTCAGAAGACATCAGAAAGACATATTTTGAATGACAAATATGAAAACTTTGTTATCACTTATATAGAGTGCATTCCAATCAAACCAAGAACCAAATAATGAATTTCATAGGAGGCAATAGCAATTAGAGAAAAATGAGATATGAAAAGAGCATCATTACTTAATAAAAGAAACCCAACAAATGTTGATGCACAGAAACTTAAGCCAAGAGAAAACTAACTAACATATACCAAAAAGAACAACTAGAATACATACAAGGCCAAATCAATAGAATCAGAAACTTGGTAGAAAATAGACAATCCCAATTAGCTTGGTAAACAGTACATTAAGTGAGCAGAAGAAAGAGTACCTCAAGAGCAAAACTAAAAGCTGCCAGCCAAGAAGAAAAAATACAAAAGTGGAAAGAACATTTCAATAATCTGTTCAGAAACCCTCTTAAAGTCATTGATAAAACAACCAAAAAAATTATTAATAGTGACCTAAACATCAAACTAGGACAGTTTATGGAGGAAGAACTGGACACAGTAAGGAAAAAAAAACCCAAAAAAACAGAAAAGCTGCAGGCCTCCATGAAATACAGAAGTATGAAAGACAAGGAAATACAATAATGAAAGAAAGAAAAAAAAAAAAAAAAAAAAAAGCGACAAAAGGCTGCATCCTCCCAATCCCCAAGAAAGGTAATCTCAGAATCACTAAGAACTTCAGAGGCATAACCTTTACTGCTATAGCTGCTAAGGTCTATAATGCTCTGCTTCTCAACCATATCCAACTTGAAATCGAGAAAATTCTAAGGAAAAATCAGAACAGTTTTCAGAGAAATTGATCCACAACTTCAGATTCCAACTATTTGTTGAATCATCAAAGGAGAACATGCAAAAAATTTCAAAGCAATACTATTGTTTGTAGATTTCTCCTAAGTATTGGATTCCATACACAGAGGAAAGATGAAGTAAATACTTCTAGCATATGTTCTCCTTAAAGAAACTGTTATAGCTATGATAGTGCTTTACAAAAACATGGAAGCAATGGTTCACTCACCTGATCACCATCAGGTGACTTCTTTGACATTGTCACTAAATTTTTGCAAGAAGATACATTAGCACTATATTTGTTTATAATGTGCTAAGGCTATATAATTCAAACATAGACCTTAATAAAAGAAAATAGCTTTACACTATAAAAAAAACAAGAAGCAGAAGTTATCCTGCAGAAACTATAATAGACACAGACTATGCAGATGATCTAGTACTTCTCACAAATATGCCTGCCCAAGCTGAATCCTTACTGATATCCTGGAGCAAACAGTTGGAGCCACTGGCCCAACGTGAATACCAATAAAACAGAGTTCATGTGTTTTAACTGTGGAGCCATCTCCACTTAAGGTAGCAGGTCTTTAAAATTAGTAAACCAGTTCACGTACCTTGACAGCAATATCCCATCTACTGAAAGTGATGTTAATACACACCTAGTAAAGGTGTTAACTGCTAGTGACAGGTCATTGACCACATGGAAGTCTGATCTCTCTGATAACATAAAACATGATTTCCTCCACGTGTGGCTGTGTCAGCACTACTATATGAATGCACCACATGGACACAAACAAAATGCATGGAGTAAAGGCTAGATGAGAACTACACAAGAATGCTACATGCTGTTTTGAACTAATCCTGGAAGCAACACTCCACAAAATAGTAGCTGTACGGCCACTTACCGCCCATCTCAAATGCCATCCAAGCAAGACGATAAAGACATTGCTGGAGAAGCAAGGATCAACCCATAAGCGACATTCTTCTGAGAAACTCTACACATGGACACACCAGTGTTGACTGACTAGCAAAGATTTACTTAGATCAGCTTTGTGTGGACACTGGATGTAGTTTGGAGGACCTACCAGGAGTAATGGATGATAGGAATGGAGAGAGAGAGAGAGAGAGAGAGAGAGAGAGAGAGAGAGAGAGATTGATTCAGGAAAATTTATGCGATCAGCATGACTTGATGATGATCTATCAAGTATTCCTATCTAATACAAATAATTTGCAAACAGATGTAGTTGACTCATAGATGTGACCCTAACAGGTACAACCACTCTAGGTCAGATACAGTTTAGTGTTGTACCCAGGACACTTAATTTTTTAGGGGGTGTAGGGAGGAGATAGCATATTCTAGGCCCTGCCAAAAAGACATTTTTTTTTATTGTTAAATCAATTTTATTAACTATCCTAAGGTGTATACTAATTTAAACAATTATATGATTACTTTTAAAACAAAAATGCTTAATTTAAGTAAAAGTTAGCTAATTTTGAAGTAAGAAAATTACTATCCTTCACCAAATTGGTGCTACATAATCTTTTTCTAAAAATATATGCTTGTTAAATTTTTTTTCAAATATGGAACAAAATAAGAAAAGGAAAATAATTTAGCATTTACTAAAAAATGTAAAAAATTTTCTATTGTTAATTGGAATGAAAAATTGATAACTAACCCTTAACTTAGAATTGTGCTATAATTTTTGAACGAAAAATGTCTTGACTAACTATTATTATTGCAATTAATTAAGATAAATAATAATGGACATTGAATTTCAGAAAGAAATAAAGGGGAATAATGTTCTCAGGAAATTTTATAGCTTTTCTTTTCAAGAAAAAAGTTAATAAATTCTACAAAAAATTGTTTTCCACAAGATAATAATTTTTTTAATAAATAATTTTTCTAACGGGTTTCTCTTTAAATCTGTTCATAAAAAATGAATATGGGGGAAAATGGCCTCATCCTAGAAAAAATTACACGAAATAATTAAGTTGTAATAACATATTGGAATGAAAGTTAAAAAAAAACCAACTAAATTCAGTATATATTATATAAAGCACAAATAATTTGTTTTCCCTGTTAAGCCAAAGATTAAAATAAAATGAGGTTTTTGGATCCAAAAAACTTCAACAGATTTTAAATAGTTGAAGCCGTTAAAACCTTAATCCAATGTGATTAATAATCAATCTTAATAACTGACCAGACAATTAGAAAAATAAAATAAAAGTAAAATAAAATTATAAAAACTAATCTCAACTATGATATTCTCCCTATTTTATTTTGAGTATCGACCTTAACTTTTAGAGGAAAAAGAGATAAGTTAAAACAATGCAAAAACTTAATGGAATACATACTTTAATCAAACAGATACATTAGTATATACACGACATAAGTAATAATCTACATTATAGTACATGATAAATACTTTTTTAGTATACTTAAAAATGACAATGGATAGCCAAAAGTATTTAGAATGAAAAAAAAAGCCGGTTTCGTCTTCACGTGTTGTACCTAACTAACCACCATATCGAAGGGGCCTTTTTTGCCGACCAGATTTTACAGGCGGTTATTTACATGTATTCTGCCATCAATTAATAGATAAAATACAATATCAGGACAACGTAAACAATAAAAAGTAACAAATAATATACAATTATTAATGAAAAAAATATTCGGTATAAGCCGACAGAAAAACTTACATTATAATAAAAAAAACTATCACTTAGAAAGATGCTTTCATGCAGCCACCGCCGCCGGAATAAGCAAAAAAGGCGAGTATTTGTATGGAGTGCTGTGATTGGTTGATTGAAAGGCAAGCTTAATAGTTTGACCAATTGAAAGAGAGATCACACCTAACACGAAAAAGATGGCGGCGTCCGTGAGTGGCAGTTCCTTAGAAGATAAACTTCTAGAGGAAACTGCAACTCAGTTCTTTGAGATGGTGCCCATACGGAGGATGAAATGGGGCGTAAGTTGTTCATCTAAAACAAATCTTAAATTCAGGCCCGATATTTGACAGCAATAATTCTTTTGGCTACTATACAAAATGTCCTCTTTTACTACCACCACAATCACAACAACAACAACATCCATATGTACTACTTTGTCTTGTTTACTAGGCTTGCTACTACTTTCTTTTTTTTTTTTACAACCAGAAAAGACTACATCGTTTAAATCTTTCCGCTTTCAATTTGTTATTTTTGCATCATTAAGATTCTCGGTGTAAATAAAACAAGAGAGTTATTTTTACTAAACTACTTTTTTTTAAAAATGGTTGTCCAGTTTTTTTGGGTTTTTTTCTTCAACACAGAATTCGACTACAAACATAAAATGGTTTTAAAGAGAGGGATCACTTTGTGTTTTTATTTATCCTGTTGTTTTATAAAGTCAAAAAAAGATGCTTTAAAAATTATAACATAATGATCGAGACTCTATTCATCTTAGAAAACAATCTGAAATGCTGTCAAAATGCTATACTTCTCACATTTAAGGAAACGGATGTTTAGGAATATTTTTTTATTTTTATTTTTAATCATATAAAAACAAAAGAATCGTCACATCACTAAACTCAATTTTAAACAGTATGGCATATTTCTTTAAATGTATCCTTTACTTTAAAATATTAAAATTAATTTATAGTAAATAACAAGCTTGTTACATGTTTTGGGTCAGAAAGAAATTTCTTCATTTAAAGAAAATCTCAATTGTATTTCAAACATCCAAACAATCTACCAGTGATTTGATTGTTTCCATTCAATCAATGAAGATCTGATCAGTTAATATGAATATTTTTCAGGATTTATGTATCCAGGTATTAAGTTTGATAAATAATGGAGTACTCATTTTTACTGAATCCACTTTGCTTCTTAAGACATAATTATAATCATAAGTTTACTATATTGTATTATTCGAGGAAAAAAGATGTAACAATGAGAAAAAGATAAATGATTGAAAGAATTCTTGTTAAAAGATCTGTTTTTCTTTTAATTGTATATCATCTCCACCTGTGGCAGATAAGCAGTTTTATTCTATGATAATAAATTGTTCCATTTGATATCTTTATTATCTCCTCATTCAGTGAGGATCCATCTCACACAAGCAATTATCTATGGGACAAGTCTGTTTACCATTATTCTGTCAGGCACTTTTTATAGCTAACAGAATTTGAGGAGGTCCAAGTTCTGCTATGGATTAAGAAAAAAGGCTGATATGATATACACCATTTCATTTTGGATTAGTATATTCAGACTTGTAGACTTTCTCCATCATTCCAGTATTTACTTAATCTCACCATTTTTGAAAAACATCTGACAACACAAAAGTTATTTGGAAACCATATACAAATCAATTCCAAAAAAAAACAAACTATGAAATAATTTTCTGGCATTCATCAGTATTAATTTACAGTCTGTTCATAAAGTCTATTCATAAAAAGGTCAGGTCAAGAATTGTTCTTTGTTGTTAGTAACGTGTAACCCAATAAACCTGTTGCATAAAGTAATTCAGAAGGCATTTGTGACATAACTGTTATCATTATTATCATAGAAATGGACTTGGTAGGTCCTACTTCAAATCCTGGTTGAGTTTTGCATCTCACTTTCTACTAATGCACTTGTGTGTGTGTGTGTGTGTGTGTGTGTGTTGCCATTCATTTGATGTTGGTTATAAAGGAAATAATAAACCAAATTTGCAATATAAAGGAAATGATATCAAATTTGCAATAATAAAGAGAATGACTAACAATCTCACAATATGTAGGTAAACTACCAAATTTTCAAAATATTGAGAAAATATTTTTTTTTGCGGGGTGGGCTTTTAATAGGTAATTTCAAACAGTAAGTTCTGCAGTTTTTGTAGTTCGGATACTGATTAAAAAAGATAATACAGATGACAAAGTTTAAGAAAAAATTTTATATAACAGAAGCAAAGAAAAGATAGAAAGGATAGAGTGTTGTAAATTTGTTGTAATTTGTGGGACTTATCTGAGATAGAGAGAAAGTGTTTAGTAAACCAAGTTTTTTAACTTTAGTAGTTTTTATAGTTTTGTTGAATTTTTCATTGAATTTTCAGCTTTCGTTTAATTTTAGTTGAGTTTTAGTTGAATTCTTGGGGTTTGTTGTTTAGTTGAACTTAAGTGAATTTTCGATTAAGTTGACTTTAAGGTGAATTTCTTGGATAGCTCCTTACCAATTCAGTTACTTTTTAATGGTTAAAGGAGCAAGTGATAAATAATTTCTGCTGGTTAAACTGCCTTCACAGGTCAGCTTCCCAGGGTGCACTGAAGCTTTATACCAGCTGATAATGATAATGGTGGGGTGCAGCTCTTGGTGCCTTATTGACTAAGCCCACTTCTCCTTTTTCCACTCTTAAAGCGCTAACATTGGTATTAAGAGCCTCACGTGGTCAGTCTTGTTCTATTGTTAGAAATAAATTTTTGTAGTTATGGTGACTCAGCATATATATTTATGTGTGCAAGTTCTCAGGAATTGGTATCCAAAGGTGGTCCCCAACCACATCTATGTAACAGATTTGAATTTTGAGTTCTTCTTCTAGACCAGTTAAAGAGCCCATTCTGCCCTACTATTTACTTATAGTTGGAGGGAGAATAGTTGGATGCATATCTCCTTAGGGTATTAGTGCTATGTGAAATGCAAACAGCTTTGTCCAAGATTTAAACTCAAATCATCAAGTCAATTTCTTTTGACAATAACTATTTCACTGCATGTTAATGCCTTTGGAAAAGGCACAAATCAATCTATTCTCTCCCAGCTATGGGTAAATAGTTTGGCTGACTGGGCATTTTAGCCTTAGTATGACAACCAGTCTAGGAGAAGGAAAACTCTGAATTCAAACCAACTGTACTTCACTTAAATATTGACCCTGTGTCACCTCTCACTCTTAAGTAATTCACAATGCACTGAAAGATGCTATTACCTGGCATATTCATTTGTTGAGTGAAATATAATAAATAGCTTAGCTTCATGTGGCTACCCTCCTAGACATCACCTACACTCTCATCTAAAAGGAGTAGTGTCAGGTTCATTGTCTGATAACTTAGATACCACAAAAAGAGAAAACCATGCATTCATGTGAGTGAAGGACTCTGCTCTGAACAACTGACCTTGTGTCAAAGAGGCAAGGTGAATATGTCACAAAGAGAAATACTTGATAGGGCACCCTCAACAAACTACTAAGTTATGGAAAATAAGCATTATTCACCACCTGGAAAGTTATGTTAGATCAGTGACTTTGTGCACATCTTTTCTAAGCTTGATTTGTCATCCTATTCTTCTAATATATTTTTCTGCACTAATCTTTTCACTATTCTATTGTCTAGTCCAGGGGGATTTTGAAGAGATTTCACTTGCTATTTCTATTCAACAGTTTGAGCTACTAAGTGACAGTAGATGTTGTTTTTAAAATTCTAACTATTGAAAAATAAAAAAGATTGATGTATCAAAATAAGTATCTTAGAAAAAAATCAATTATTTGGATGCAAATAAAGGCAAGAAAAAATATATCTTCTTATGCAAATAAAGAATATATTTATATATATGTGTGTGTGTGTGTGTGTGTGTGTGTTATTACTTAGAATATTTGGACTCTTGATCTCATCTTTATTATTATGCTAACAATGTTACAGTCAATACATCTTTTGACCTTCTTCAGGTGTTTTATGTTGAACTCTGGAGTCCACACTGAATCTCGAACAGAACTCTTTATTTGAACCATGGGTAGATTGTTCCAATTCTGTTCACCATGACCAGGTACTAATGTTTAGTTATAGTAAGTTTCTTTTGTCGTTCCTACCTGCTGTTGAGATTGAACCTGCAACCTCCAGATGATTTTACTCAGAAGTACTTTCCAACCAAACACCTTATGCACTGTGTCGTGTTCTTACCAGACATATGTTCGAGATTCTTTGTGGACTCTTGAGTTTGAGATGAAACACCTGATGAAGGCTGAAGGACTTATCAGCCGAAACATTGTGAGTATAACAATAAAGATGAGGTCAATAGTCCAAATATTCAAAGTAATAACAATTATGAAGCTTCAGCACTCAGATTTAGACAAGTAAAGAATATATATGTCTGTGTCTTCTTTATTTGCATCCAAATGACTTTTCCTCAAATACTCATTTTGATACATCAGTCTTTTTTTTTCTTTCTGTTTAGGGACACATCCAGCAAAAAATTCATGTATGTTTTATTTGAAAAAGTGTGTGTGTGTGTGTGTATATATATATATATGTAAGAGAAAGACTTATAAATCAAGCATAAAGAGTTACCTATTAATACATTTTGGACTTCTATTAGAGTTAAATATATAAAAATTTGGGACTTCTGTTAGAGATGATTATTAAAAAAAAAGACCCTCTTTAAAAAATATAGCCATGAAAATTTTGTTTGGAGTGTCTCTAAGCAGAGATATTAAATATAATTTTGCTACTAGATAAATACAGTAAGCAAATGAGCAGAGAAAGTCAAGATTTCTCTTAACAGCTGTTTTGAAATTTCGTTCAGCAATAATTTCATCACATTGTAGTATATTTGATGGTTACTGGAACTGCTAGTTTTCCTTTGAAGTTTGATTGTTGGCAGTCCAATTATAAACAGCCCAGGTTTTGATTGTCTACTAGCATCTCAATTTTATTTTTATGACCAACTGTACAGCAAAAAAGATTTGAATGTGCAATTAATACATTACTAGAGAAAAATAGAAATATATGTTGGTCAGGAATTTATCCTAAGTAATCTAAGAATATATACAGACTATTTGACTTTTTTTTGTAGTTCATGTAAAATAGATAAAATAAAATTTATAAAAAATCAAATAGTATTTAGTTTTTCTTACATAAATTTGTTTAAAACTCAGTATTAATAACCATTAATCTCAATGCCAAGTCACATTGTATTTAAGAGAAACTACTCTATAATTGGTCTTTAGTATCCATAGATATTTCCCTTGAGATATCAGTATAAATTATTGGTTTGTTGGTAAAGTTTATTTAATGCCTAAGTCAGGTTTCTTTTCTTTCTTTCAAGCAATTATATGGTTTTAATTTACTATTCATACTTAATAATTTGTTTTTACACAGTTATGTGGTATCAAGTATTCCTATCAAATATTAATAATTTTTAAACAGATCTATTTGACCCATAGATAGGACCCTAACAGATACTACCCTTCTGTGTCAGAGTAGACTTGAGAGTATTACCAATCAAGAACTGAAGCCTCACCACCATACTCGGGACACTTTTTTTTTAGTGGGTTTAACCAGGGAATGTAATCAACATAGCCTAAACTCAGCCTGTCATACAAACAAGATACAACACAAAATCAATTTCAAGTTGAGTTTAGCAGATTTAAATCAAAATTTTCTTTCTTGATTGGTTGCCATACCAAAGCTAAAGAGCCAATCTGTTCTCTTATTTACCCATAGCTGAAAGAAGAATAGTTTGATTCATATCTTTCCCAAGAGTATTAGAGCATTGTGAAATGCAAATGATCTTGTCCAGGATTTGAACTCGGGTTGCTCTGTCCATTTTCTACAACAGTAATCATCATACCATCAACACCTCCACTGACAATATAGATTATTGGTTGGTTAGTTAGTTTTACTGCATGTCAACCCTTGTTGGGTTATTTAATGCCTTAGTAATTTTTTTCAAAGCAATTATATGGTTTCAATTAACTATTCATATTTGATTATAATTTTCTCATTAATCTTTTTGAGATTGATTTATGTGTGTGTGTATATATATATATATATATATATATATATAGAGAGAGAGAGAGAGACACACACACAGTATGACGTAGTTTATGTATAAGTACATTCCAAGTAGACCACTATCAATGCCTTTCCAAAAGAAATACTGACTTGTGTTTTCTTGATAGTTACTCCTTTTTGTCATTATGTTAGAATTTTCTGTTCTTATATATCTTTTGTATTCATTTGTGAGTTTGATTGTACTATTAATTTCTATATAGCAAAACAAACATCGAATCTTCTGTATTTTTTATGTATTTATTAATTTAAATGATCTTTTAGTGAATTGTAAAATAATGTATTTTGTACATCAAAAGTCAATCATGTTAAAATAAAGGCTGATATTAGATTTTTTTTAATATGTTGTACAAATCCCTATTGTGTATGGTTATAAAATAGTTTTGAAACAATAAATATAAACTGAAATATGAGCCTACTTTAGTGGTTCATATAATTGCATATTTCCCAGTGATCTGGGCTTAAATCCAGATTTTTAAAAATATCAGTATTCAAATCCAGATTTTCAAGGCAAACTGATTCTCCTACTCAAAAATGCAAATAGAGACTACCAAATATTTTTTTTAAATACCCTGTTTTATAGTTCATCTAAGAAATAACTGATATTAACATATATAAAATTTTCTCTTAATAAATGCTATATTTTATTTATCCAGAATTATCAATTTGAAGGATCTCAAGTAGGGCCTGAGACCCAGCGGAAAGTTCTGACTGCCACAGTCACAAGTCCTTTGTGTGAAAAGTATCCACCATCTCTAAGTTACCAGAGAAGCTTTATGAAACACTTTGTGCATAAAGTAAGTTTTCATTTCTATTTTGTATTTTATTGTTGTAAAGATTACACATTCAAACTGTGACAAGATGTGCTCCATACATTTAGCCCTATGCCACAACTAAGCAAAGCTTAGTAAATAATTGAGGCTCAATGTTTTTAGAATTGAATTTTAGTAACACTTTGAAATTTTGCAAATAGACTTCCTTGACTATTTTAACAGTGTACATTTTCATCTGTATAAAATATTTTAGTAAAACTAGCATAAATGAATGATGGGGTAATTTAAATATGCCAATTTTATGATGGTAATGTGTGTAGCAAATTAGCATAATGAGTTACTGTAACAAAATGTTGCTTAATATTGTAGCAGGATTCTTCCAGCTAACTGTAATAAAAAGTTAATGCTGAAATAAATTATTCATGATAGCAAGCAAACTAAAAACAAATAACAGGAGGTTGAGTTGAATAGATATTGTCTTACGTATTTATACATTTTTGGTAATAACTAATAATTTACAAATGTTTTCATGTGTGTATTAATTTTGTATGTGTACAGTTCATAAATGATTTTAGTTTTTGTTTTTTGTTGTTTTTTTTCTAATTGCTTGTCTGTCATTACTGAATTCCTTTGAGGATAAAACATTATAGTTGTAAAGTTTGGAACTGATATTTTGGTATAGTGGTTGTAGTAGCAGAAAAATATACTTGGTTTGTTCTCTTTGAATTCCAAACTTCTACTTTCTAGGACAGGGGATAACTGGTTCAAACCCAGTAGATTTGGGCAGCAAAATAGGGAAATGTTATTCTCAGAAATGAGGACAGAGTTTCTAGGACAGGTTAATTCTATTTTTAGATGTGATGAAACACCCTGACTTAGAGATCATTACAGCGCTTTTGTTTGTCTTTTGGTTCAGAATGGTGGCATCAGTTGTGTTGCTGAAGTATCAGTCTACTCGCATCCTATCAAACAGAAGAAAGATAAAGGAAAATAAGTTAGAAAGAAAGAGAAATTGAAAAAGAGACAAAGAACATAAAGTGACTCAAAAGAGAAAAGATTGAAATATAGAAACTTGTAGTGAGAGGGAGGAAAAGAAAAGGAAAAGGCAAGAGACTAATTTTGTCTGTCAGTCTTTCTCTGCTTTGAATAGTCATATGATGATTTGTCTTACCATAACAATGAGCTTTCTCATTCTTGCATGAGGACAGGGTGTGTGTGTCACATTGTCTTTTCTAGATAAGTAATTACTAATAATAAAGAATCAAGGGATGAAATATATTTCTTATAATTAATCAGTTGTGGACTTTTGTGGTTACAGGAGTTGGAGTCCATAAAGATATGTGCCTCTATCTCATATATATTTCAGTTGTAATATAAATGTCAATTTCCTATTTCATAGATGATTTGATCAACCTTTTTTTCTGTTTATAGTTTCAGTACATTCAGTCACATACTTTTAAATGATCTTCAACACCCTATTTTAGAATATGAGTTAAAATTCTAAAAATTTAATTCTCAAGTTTTTTCCTTTTTCTGTGAGAAATTCTGATTTGGACTCACTTTAGTTTTTATATTTGTGTTGGTCATTGGGCAGATTTTCTTAAATGTTTTATATTTTCATTAAAAACCTTTTATTTCATGTCAAATAAAAACTGCTTCATATTGGCATTTTAGCTTGAATCTTGTGATGCTGAAATCTGTGATGAAGTCTATGAGGCTTATACCGATATACTCAGTCAGAAGGAAGAGGAAGATGACACACTATGTTACAAGACTTACTCTCTGGTAAGTAAAATAGTATCTACTCTTTGATCTTTATTCTGTTATTTAAACATCTATATTACTTTAAACTATATTAAACATTTTTTTATAACAAATTAACCAAAGTAATTTCTTTTAACTCTTAAGAATTCATATACTAGGGATTCAATAATTCTATCTGCTTGTTTCTATTGGATCTTATTTTAAATTCATATTAGTAGTTTACATAGTAAAACTACTATCTCTGTTGTAATAGGCTATGTTTTGAAATGTAAACTTTTTAAAATCATTTATACTGTATAATCAGATTTAACAGATGACTATATATATGTATTCATATTTCAGCCATGCTCAAGAACAGTGAGTCTTCAGGAATCTGTCCACTTGGTGGCACAAGGAACAACTGGACTGAGCACTTGGCAAGTAAGTAAATATGTACACATTACATCTGGGGTCATCTACCTGTGAGCTACTTGCAACCCTTTGCCTAATTTCTCCCAATGATAATTTCATCTCATTTTTCTCATCAATCATCTTTTTCTGAAGATATTGACATCAGTATCTACAGTTTATCAGTGACTTTCACTCTCTGAGTTTGCTAGCTGCTTTTTGCTGATAATGAAATCATATACCTCAATGTTCAAAATTTTCTCTTCATTTTTTGATGTTGAATGTGAAGTAGCATTACAACTCTAGATGGAACTCTTGATTCTAAATTTTCATATCCATTCAATAAAACTCATTTAGTCATTCAACAATGTTATTTTATGTCTATATTAATCTTAGCTTTTGCTTTACTCTCACATCTCATCTATTTTAGTATCCCTGGCATATATACTTGTTTTCCTGTTTTTCTTGAATAATTTGCTTTTTTTCTTTTTTTCTCTTGTATTATTGAAAATTTGATTTATTTTACTTTAGATGAAAGATTCATAAGTGAGGTTATTATTACTTTTCAATTATGCATTAGAATTTAATTTTTTTTTTTTTTTTTACTTCCTTGTAATAAAGACTTTTATTTTTAATTTCAGGCTGCTCAACATTTAGCTGAATGGGCAATAGAAAATATTGATGTATTTCAAAATAAGTAAGTAACTAAAAAATAGATCTTTTTCTATTGAACTGCTCATTGTCTTCAGAAAGTTTGTTTCTCCTAATATGGCTTTTATTTATCAAAAAAAAAAAAAGAAGCAAATCTTTGCCCCTGAAAAGGTATTAAAAATAGATAAATAAATAGGAGCTTTTGTGTTAAGTTCGAAAATATTGAAATTTTTCACACTTTCAACTTTTGTTAAAGCTGAACTTCTTAATTACGTATTCTCACCATTTTGAATAGTTATAATATAGTGAGTCAAAAGTATTGCAATATTTTGGTAATGTGAGGCACATTTTAGCAGTTCCAGATGCTTTTGCCAAAGTTGTGAAGGTGATAAATCACACTGAACTGTGAGATGCTGAGCTTACGTGATACTCTCAGAGTGCTACTCACTGAATTTGCCAGAATCCACTTTTTTTGGAGGAGGGTGTATTTAGTTTATCTAAAGTACATTTATAATTTACTATTTTGTATTTACCAAATTAACATTTATTATATAGTAATCTTTTTAGGTTGCTTTTGCAAATTTGGTTTGGTTTGGTTTCTTTGTTTAATGGCATATCAACCTTTGTAGGTTATTTAATGCCAAAGCCATTCTCCGAGAAGAACAGTAGTGGTACTATTTAACCCATAGCTGGGAGGATAAGGGGGCTCATACCTTTCATAAGGATATTTGCCTAAAAGTGAACGTAATAGCGCGACTAGAGTACAAACTCGCTTACTATGATTCCACAGCCCATTGCTTTAACCATTACACCATGAGGACACCCCCTTTGCAAATTTGATTTCATTTTGTAACATTGAATTTAGATGGTAAAAACATGTTTACTTTGTATTAAAAATGTTTATATATTGTAAGCAGACTGAAATTTTTACTCTTCACTAATATTAAATTAAATATGTGCACCTTTTATAGCTAAAATCTGATATTATTTCTTTGAAATTTTCTTTTCATCTTTCTTATCTTTCTGGTTTAGCTTTTGCATATAATAATTATTATGGATTTGTTATATCAGTATTAGCTTTTGCCGTAGATAACATTGATCAACAAAGTTTTTGCTACTGAAGTAAAAATGTATTTTAGACTGAATTGAATGAGCTTAGAATACATGTTTAGAATTGTTCTAGCATGCCAGGATTTTATAAAATGTACATCATATGCCATTGGTAGGTCTGTAAATGGTCCTTTTTCCACAAAATTACATGCATAATAATTCACAAATTTAAACTGTAAATGACAATCTGAGATAAATCATCCTCAGTTTTTATTATAAAATTGGAGAATTAATAATTCATGTCCATTTAAGAAAAAATAAATGTGATTTTATAAGAAAAAAATGAAGATCCATTTTGTGATGTAAGTCATTCTCTTTTGTAAGTAAATATATTTATCTCATTTTTGAGAAATAATTACTTGACTTTTTGAGGTAAGTGATTTGATTTCCCTAACATGCTAGTTCTCTAAAAGGTCAAGGCTGATAATACTATCAGAGCCAATATTGGCAGGACTTAGAGAATATGATGGCAGTATTCCTTGCAGAAAGGCAAGACTGCCCCTTATAAAAAAAAGTGTATCCTGAGTATATTATTAAAATGAATCTGGTAGTGAGGCTCCAAATCTGGAGATCTAAGGAGTATGGATTATCCCTTTATTGCCATTACTCCCATGTTCTCTGACCCAGAGTTGTAGTACTGGTAGTACCTGTTAGTGTTTCATCCATGGGTCAAATAGATCTAGTTGCAAATTATTTGTATTTGATAGGAATACTTGATATGATATAATTGTCTTCAAAAATATCTTAAGAAACAACTACACAAACATTTTAATATAAATGTACAATTTGCACAATTCCATAACTTTTAGGCATAAAACAAACAGGTTCACATGCTGTTAAAATCAATCAAAGCAGATAATTATAAAAAGAAGCAGAATAATAATAAAAATAAAACAAAACACCCTCTCAAAAAAAAAGTCTGGAAATGAATAATAGTTTTATAATAATTTGTTTTCTTTCTTTTTTTTCTTTTGTATACTTTAAATATCCTACCCATAATGTTGGTTTTCAGCTATTCATTTGAGTATTTAAAAAGATTATTTTTTAAAAATTCAGTTTTTGGAACCAGACTTTAATTTGAATACTTTTTTCTTTCCCTAGAAAAATTTTGGAATTGGGTAGTGGTCTTGGCTTGACTGGGATTGTCATCTGCAAGCACTGTCTCCCAGCACACTTCTGCTTTACTGATTGCCATCCTCAGGTGCTGTACCTACTGTCTAAGAACATCGAGCTGAACTTCATTTCAAACAATCAGAACAATGACACCCAGAACAGCATACAAGAAGATATCCAGTTGTCACCTGTCAACTCCAATAATCATAACGATGAAAAGATCATGCGGAAAATCCGTCGTCAACTAAGTCTCAGTGCAGACAATAATCCCTCTAATGACATGACAGACATTATTGAAATCTGTGTGTCCCCCACAACTCCACCAGGCAGTGAGGAGGAAGCCATCCACAAGGAACTCATTACTGACCTGGCAGATTTTGAGCTGCATTCCAAGATGTGGAAGAAAGATTCTGTAACTCATGTTGCTACGCTGAAAAAGTGTGAAAAGATTAGCATTGCTAAGTTGGACTGGGAATCATATGATGACAATTTGCTGAGTACCTACTGCCCAGAAGTGATCGTTGCTGCAGGTATATCCAAAGCATTATTTTTATTATTATTCTGCTTCTTTTTATGTGTATATATATATATATATGTATATATATAAGTAAAAGTAAAGTTGGTGACCTTAGTTGAGGGTGACCCAAAGGCTCCCTTTTCGATAGCTACTACACCAAGGTGTAGGAGAGGGCGCTACTCTTTTCCCTGAATTGCTCCACTTTACCCTTGATCCATACCTTGTAATGCTGAGTGTTAATCAAGAAGGCATCAAGTACCATTTTTGAGTCTTTAGTATGACTCGACCTGGGATTGAACCCAGGTCTCCCAGGCCATTGGCGAATACTCTAACCATCATGCCAATATCCGTTTTATATATATATATATATATATAAACCGTTACACTTTGCAAGCAGAACCATTGCTTAACCAAAACCATAGGAGCATCTGTTGTCTTAACAATCTTAAAACTTAACACTCAGTTTTTCCTTTGCCATTTTCTTTCTTAATATTTCCCCACTCTTTATTTTATGTTTTTTGTTTATTAATTTTGTTTGTGTAAATTTATGATTTAATATCATCATCATTGTAGCATGCCAACAGTATTCCCTTGACTTTCTTTTACTATCCATCCCCATCAGTCATGACTTTTGGCAAGTCCTCTAGATAGCATTCAATGTCTGCAGAGCTGATAAATGTACATGTTTGATGGTTGGCCAACACTAGTGTGTCCATGTGTAGGAGTCCATAGGAGAACGTTGCTTATGAGTTCCTCCTTACTTCCCTAGTTGTGCATTACATGACTTGCTTGTATTATTTAAATGGTTTGTGAGATTTGAGATGAGTGGCCATACAGCTGCTGTTTTGTTGGGTGTTGTTTCTAGGATTTGTTCAAAATAGTATGTAGCAAAACAGGTGTTTTGTTCAAGTTCAAGTGGTGCAACCCTACAGTAGTATTGATATGGCTACTGCTTGGAAGCATTCTGTTGTTTTCATTCACCCACACTTCCTCGAACTACCAGAAGGATCAAATGACCTCGTCAACCATCCCAGAATGTTAACAGCCAAGGTATCTTGGTTTATCTTTTCAGGTTTGGCCAAAAAGACCTAAAAAGGAGTTTTATAAACAAAGATATAAAGATATAAGTAGAATATCAAGACAATACAAGATAATTAAGTGATAGTAAATAAAGGTGGTACCAGTACTCACTTCCTTATTAACCCTGCATTAGTCTGTAGTGTTATTCAAACATGGTTGGTCTGGTGGGGTGTTTAAACACCCTGATGCAAAAATGCATATCATCTTACTATTATATAAAATATACTCATACTGTTGCTTCAGTCACTGATGAACAGATTGTCTTGTAGTTGGTTGTGTAAGAAATATAATAAAATGAATTATAAAAAGTATACATAGATTCAAATCTCATTTATTTATAGAATACTCACAGGATATTCCATTATATGATTTTTTAAAAATATCTATGATGATAATTAATATAAAAAGATAACATAAGATTCAATTTCTGTTACAATATGATATAAAGCTATAATTTTTAATTGGAATGATAATTACTATAAATTTCTTACATAAACCTATGTTATATATTTTATGTAAAGTACGCAAGAAGAATGAAAGAATCACTCCTCTATTTAACTGTAGTTGAATCAAGACAATACTACTCTATGTGCTTAATGCTCTCACTTAAACAAAATATGTACTTTGAAAGAGAAAAATAATCAAGTTGCTCGCTAGGAATTATGAGCATTTAAAAACACCCCAGGGCATTAACATAGGGTTAAATAAATTAAGGCAGATACAAAAACAGGGTAAATTATGAATTCACAGAGAAACCCAGAAAAAACAGCTAAGTTCTCTTCTTACAGCAGGGGTGCCTAAACTGTTTTAGCTTGCAAGCTACTTTTAAAATTCCCATGTCAAAGTGATCCACCTGTATTAAAAAATGTTAAATATATTTATTCATATATGTACTGAGTATACTTTTATATGTACTGAGTATACTTTATGTATATGTTCATGTACATTGCATCACTGTATGGACTGGGCCAGTTGGCTGGGGCTGCAGAATATACTGACTGTATCTCTGCAAAGGGGTAAGACTCCCCTAACAAGTGTCCTGGATATGGTATTAAACAATATGATGGTGAGGCTTCAGTCATGCTGGAGCTTTGGGGAATGCAGAGTACCCCTCCATTACCATCGCTCCCAGGTCCACTCTGGCCGAAGTATTAGCACCTGATAGGGTCCTATGAGTCAAATAGAAGTCTTTGACATTTAAACTGTAATATGCTAAACTGAATTGTTTGAAAGAGAACTGTTTCTATGTATAAAAATGGATTTGGCATTAAATAACCTACAATAGTTGATATGCCATAAAACCAAACCCCACTGCATGGTGACTTATGGTACATTACAATTGAATACATTTATGGTCACTACCTTACTGTGATGACCTGCACTGAATGGAGTCAGTCAAGGTTACATAGTCTAGACAATAATTGTTGGTAGCCAGCCTCAATCAGGCTTCCAAATGATCATCAGATGTGGTGGAACAGTAATTGGACTTAATAATTTTCATAAGGGGAAAAGGCTGACTCAGATAAGGAAGATAATGATAGGCTAATATTTAATTAAAAAATTCTTTGAATGACATGTGATCTACTAGTTGATTGTAATTGACATATCAGGCACCACTGTCTTACAGTATGAACTAAGCAATTAGTAAGTTCAGAGAGATGAAAAAGGAGCAAACTTGTAGGGAAAGCTGAGCATGCTCATTCTGGTCCATTTGTCTATTCTGGGTTGTTATGTTAATAGGACTTAGAAATATTGTCTGTATCTTCTGCAGAAGGGTAAAAAACTTTCAAAAAGCAGTGTCCTGAGTATGACACTAAACTGCATATGATGATGAGACTCTGGTTTTAGAGATCTGGTGAGTGTGGAATACCTCTTTGTTACCATTACTGCAAGGTCCACTCTAACTCAGAGTAGTAGTATTTATTAGGGTCCAATATATCTGTTTAAAAATCATTTGTATTTGATAGGATCGTGTACCAAAAAAAATCCTTTAGAAACAACTATTCAAAAATGTTAATAAGAACATAGAATGAATGCAGTTCTCTAACCTATAGGCATAAAATAACCCTAGATGAGTTGACATGCTGTTAAAATCAATCAATGAATCTGTTCTGGGTGTAAAGTTTTCATTCTATCCACAATTCACAAGCAAACTGTCTCTCTGTTCTAGGTATTCTTTCGTACAACCAGTCACTAAGCCAATATGCATCTCTGATTATGTGTATTTTTTTAATATCTTCGTATTTACTAGGTTCTTTGCTTACCTGTGATCTGCTCTCAGATGACTTCTCAGTTCACCTTCAATACTAGCTAGGTTTCTTCTGATTGTTAATGTGCAATCTTTCTTCCCACAAATTTTCAGGCATCTTTTCTAAGGATGCTGTATCTGTATTTTTCCACCTCCCAACAAGGTTGAAATGGAATGCAAAATTGAGTTTAGCATAATGCTCCTTACTTGTAAGTGTTGGTATATCCAGAAATTATCTAATTCTGTTGTTATTTCTCATATTGGGAAGCAACAGGGATACGTCCTACACCTACTCCTGTGGGTTCAATGGAAAGGTGCAGTCTGGTGAAACAGTTGCCTAGAACTGAACTTTAAATTTTGGAGCTCCTTATCATAAGATGGAGGATCTAAACCATATTTTCCAAGAACTCTAGTGGGATCTATAACAGATTTTTGTTTACAATTACTGTTTTAAATACAAGAAAAAAAAGATTCCATCTAAAAATTACTATGATCATTTTAAAAATAAACATTTGAAAAGTCTTTCATGTTTCCATGTAATTAAATTAGAATCTGCATTTAATTTCAGTTTTTTTAGAGTTGATACCTGATCTGAAAGAGTTATGAAATGTATTTATATAAAAAAGTGTCTACTTTTTTCATGACAAGTTTACATAATATCATCTGATGATTGTCATTGATTTTTAATCAGAATATCACTCTATAAGTGTGGCTTAGAATATAATGACTGTATTCCCTGCAGAAGGGTAAGATGAACTCCTCAAAAAAAGGTGTTCTAGGTATAAGCTGCATCTGATGGTGAGGCTCCAGTTCTGGAGATCAGGGGAGTATGGAATACCCTTTCATTGCCATTATTCTAAAGTCCACTTTGACCCTGAGTGATAGTACCTGTTAGGATCCCATCTGTGGGTCAAATAGATCTATTTAAAAATTATTCAAATTCGATAATCAAAATATTGATATCTTCATTATATGTACATCCAGTCTAAACAATTATTTTACTAAATATTTAACAAAACGTCTTTACAATTATGTTTATTAATGTGTTGCACAGGAATTGTTTTAGATGATTTATCAAAAGGTTTATTGCTGTATCTTTTGGGATGATCAAGTGAATCAAAGGAAAAAAATATCATATTGGCATTCCACTTTATACTGTTTATAAATTCAAGCAGCATGAATTCATTAGGCATTTGTTTTTCTTCTACAAAAACAGAAATTTCATCTATTTATAGAAAGATGGAGGAGAGAACCTTTCATTCTAAGTTTCATAACATTAATCTTGTATTATTATTATTATTATTATTATTTTTTAACTCTCTTTTACAGATGTTGTGTATGATACCACTATCATTCCATCCCTGGTATTAGTATTAAAAACCTTGTTATCTTTGACCTTAGAGAACGGTCAAAAACCAGTAGCATACATTGCATCAACTGTACGTCATGAGGATACAAGGGACCAGTTCTTGTTCACTCTAGGTGAGTGTTAAATCAGTTCAATTTTATTACTTTGTTGAAAAATAGGTAAAATCACTATGTAGATATTTTTTTGAAAAGACACAGTGATTAATTCAGTTCTTGGCTTAGCACATCTTACAATAATTCATCAAATATTTTTTTTTTGTCTGTTTATCATCAAATTACACAAGAGTACCTAGAGCTATAGCCATCAAATTATCTATAGTTATTGATAGAACCCTAGAGCATTACTATCTGGTGTGGCATACCAGCAGAATAGTTTTCCAGTTTGCCATAGGCTGGTCATATATTTGTGTGTCATATTATTACTTGATTTATGATCAAGTTTCAAGTATCTCTATCTGTTGTATTGTATCACAGCATATGAAAATTATAATATTAAACAATACAGAAAGATTTAATGCATTTTCATTTCTACGTTATGTTATATACGTTATGATAATATAAAACAGAAAACTTGCCAAATACTAGCAGTCAATGACTTGCGTACCACCACTTTGAATTGCGCTGTTTTAGAGCATGTTTTTAGCATATTTTTGAAAATCATAAAACTTCATCAGGGATTTACAATGTAAGAATAATACTAAACTGGACCCTTACTTTGTCAAGTTAGCTAAACTAAATCTATCTTTTTATCTAACCATATAAATCTAGCTGAAATTTTCTATGCCAAAAACCAAAGTTAAAACCTTTTTTTTCCCTGTCATTCAAGACATTAAAAAAATTTTGTTCTTTTTGCATTTACAATTGTAATACCACAAGCGATGGCCATCAAGGGCACTAAAAAAACATTATTAATTTATCATATTTCTGTGTTATACTTATGTTTATTGTTGCAATTGAAAGTCAAACAGATAAATTTATTGTCAGTTTGTGGAATTTAAAATCCTACCCTTAAGGCAGGTTTCTAGTTAATATAATATAGTAAAAGCTATTCTTTCTAATAATTAGTCTTTAAAACTTTCAAGTTTAAAATTTAATATTTGAGCCTATTTCTATGATATATGGGGAAAAGAGTTTTAAATTCATATTTCAAAAATTATGAAAGAAATTAATTTGTTTCTGTTCTCACCAAGTTTTCAAATATTTCAATTTTTTTTTTTTTTTTTTTTTTCATAGACAGAAAATTAAATATATATGCAGCTGACAAATTCATTGTTTCATTAAACTATATTAACAAAGAAAGATGACTGGTTTTTGCTTTCAGGATGTCTTTTTTATTTTTCACCCTGTCTGCAGAGCTTAGAATATAAAGCAGGATCCTGTATATGATACTAAACTGCATCTAATGGTGAGGCCCCAGTTCGGGATATTTTGAGAGTGGAGAGTACCTCTTCATTGCCATTACTCCAAAGTGCACTCTGACCTGGAGTGGTAGTACTTGATAGAGTCCTATCTATTGGACAAATAGATCTATTTGAAAATTGATATTGAATGGAAATAGTTGATACCATATAACTATAAATTATTTGTATCAAGAATAGTTACTTAAAATTAGAATTGTTAACTAAAAATTATTATTAGTTATTTGAAACCATATAACTGTGTGCAAGTTTTCCAATATTTTGATTACTTATTTTCTTTATACTTCAAGTTACACCAAAAGCAGCCTAGCATTCAAAGAGGAGACCATAATGTTGCACTGTCTGAAACTACCTTTCTACCAGTTCTTTGCTCTCATGCTGATACTGATTTTTATCCTTTTGAGGTGAAGAACTCCTTCATTGACGCTTCCACCTCCTCTTGGTTGTTGAAGCATTGTGAGCATAGGAAGTGAGCCATGGATAGGAACAAATAATAATTGAAGGAGCTAGGTTCAAACTATGTGCTGTGTTTGGTTTCATTTCAATTCCCTCAAATTCCTGAACTTTATTCTGGGCTATTTGTTGGGTATGAGGTCTTGCATAGTGTTGCTGCAGAAGAGCTTGCTTTCTATTAACCAATACTGGTTATTTCTGCCACACACTGGCATACATCTGCTCTAGTTGTTCAGAGTATGAGTTAGCATTGATGGTTTGACTATCTAGAGTGAATTCATAGGGAATTACCTCCTCATAATTTCACCAGATACAAAGCCTCACCTAGCATTCAAAACACCCATATGCAAATATTGCAAAAACTTTTGACTCATCCTCATAGAAATAATTACTTGTAACCATATGATTCTTAGTATAACTGTAAATTATTTGTATAAAGAATAGTTACTTGAAGCTATAATTGTTTACTAAGGATTATTAGTTACTTGTAACCATATAACTATATGCAAAAAAATGACTATTACTGAATCGGAATTCTTGAAACCATATAATTATTATTGGATAGGAATACTTGAAACCATACAACTGTGTACAAATTATTTGTATTAGATTAGAATACTTGATATATAACTATGTGTAATAAAAACAACTACACAAAAATGTAAATATGAATGTACAATGAATGTGATTCCCTAACCTTCAGTCATAAAATAACCCTTGACAGGCTGTTAAAACAATCTTTTTTTTTTATCTTGTAGGTGTTCAAGAACTCCATTTTGAATCCATGATGCCTCCTAGTGAATATATATTTCATTATGATCGAGCTGTGCCTATTGAACTCTTAAAGATAACTGCAATGTAAAACAAAAAAAAAAACAATTAAGCGAGCATCAATCGAACACACAATCAATCAATCAATGAAACAATCAAAGGAGAAAGAATATTTGCTGTAAGTGGGGAGTGAAGGTCGAGAAAAGGGCTAAGTCATATCACTTTACAGCTGAGTGATGTGTGTGTGTGTGTGTGTGTGTGTGTATGTATATATATATATATATAATCTACATATACGTGTGTGTGAGAGAGTATATGTGTGCATATGGGAAAGACTTACATGTAAGTGGATAAATGTGTGTGGATGTCTTCTGTTGTAAAATCCTGTCTCTGTCCCATGATAATTGTTACATTTGTAGATAAATTTCATACATCAAATTTAACAACTATTAAGGGACAGAGGTAGTATCTTTTGGCTTTGGGGAATCCATATTGTATAAATTCCTCCAATTCATTTTTCTTACATTACCCTTTTGTTTTTTCTACTTCATATGGTGGTCACAAATTGATTTGGCTGATGTTTCAGCTTAGCACCTGTCAAAAGAATTTTTTTTTCTATGTTTTACATTTCTTTTTCATTGATTTTTAAAATTTTCTTTTATCTTTTTTCTTTCTTTTCTGTCCTTCTAATTGTCTTTGGGGTTTTTTTTGTTTCTTTTATGCTTCCATTATATCTTTTCTTTATAATTATTTGGTATCTTTGTTTCCTTTTATCCTTCCTTTTCTCCCTCTAAACTTATCAGCTAGTGATAAGTAGACATATTTTATCTGGTGGCTGGGAACATTGAATGCAAACCAATGAATACAATTTAACTGCAGCCACTGTCGGTCTTTCACATGTGCCCAAATCTTCATTGTGCTAGAGTGAGTCAAGTTTTGCAATATTTTGGTTATGTGAGGCACAATTCGGCGGCTCTGGATGCTTTTGCCAAGGTCGTGAAGGTGACAAACTACACAGGACTGTGCAATGCCAAGCTTGCCTGATACTCTTTAAGTGTTACTTACTGCACAGCCTCAGAATCTTTGGTTTTAGGCCTAACTTTGAATAATTATCAAGGTTCTTGTAATCTGAGCAAAATTTCTCGGACCATCTTGTTACTGTACAGTGATCAACTGCGCCTTCATCTTTCGCACAACAAATTTTTTGGGTTGCTTCTGCAGCGTTATGGCTCACTTCAGACTTGTAAAGCATAAGATTCTAAATTAGACTACGTTGCACATTTACCTGTGCAGCTTTCAAGTCATACATGGAGTGAAGCAATGAATGTGTCAGCACACCAACTACCATGATACTACCAACCATTGCAGGTACCTTCCATGGTTTGAACTGCTTCAGTCACATGATATACACACTGCAAACTAGCACATACCAAAATATTACAAAACTTTTGACCTACCCTAGTAATTCTCATTTATTTTCAATCAGTGAATTTCTGTCAGCATGGAAGTACCTTGTGATCTGTATGGATTTATAATGAAGTCATAATGTGGGTTTTGTAGTTCTTCACTTGTTGTTTCATTTGGGCTTAAGAGCAGATTTGTCATTGTGGATGGGTCTTTCATTTGCAGTGCCAATTTTGGTCAACTTAATTACATATTCATAAAATCTTTTGGTACCAACAACCCATTGTCAAGTCACTTTATTTCCATACTTTAATTCATGATAAAAATCAATAAAAATTGGTTAATACTCCAATTTCTCTAAGATCAATAAATTAAAAAAGAAAATTATCAGAAAAAGAGTCAGACTTGTCTCTGCATCAGATTAAAATTGTATAATTCGGTGTGGTTTGGGCATGTGGTTGCCATGGTTGCATTAGTAAAAAAACATCTACATTAAAGATAGACTGGACCAAAGAGTCTTAAGTTTGATTATAGGTTTAAATCCCACCAGTGGCCTCTGTTAATATATGCAATGATTATACATAAATTGAGAAAAAAAAATCAAAGTTGTTACAAAGTAACTGTATTTCCAAGCTTTAGTCTGGTAATTGCAACATTGAGTCAGTCTGGTCGTCTGTGTGTGGTACCTATAATGTGAGAAACCTGAATTATGCTTGATATTCAAGGGTTATTTAAAAAAAACATTTTGCTGTTTATTTTTGGTTATTTTTATTATATAAACATCTTTTCTCTCTTTCTAATCTTTTAAAATATCTTTCTCATATTTTATGAAGTGACTCATATTTTTTCTTAAAGAAAATGAACAAACTAGTCCACTTTTGCATTGTATGCATAAATTGTCTATAATTTAACATATTTGGGCAAGCATAAAATGAAGTCATCTTTGCTCTAGTCTTGTTTGTTAGTGTGAAATCCCTTTTGGGCTTGTTAGTTGATTTTTACTTTTTAAAAATGTACCAATATTCAGAGTATAAAACTACTCGAAATTATGTAGAACAGTATTACTCAACGTATGGTGTGTGAGCCATAACCTGCCGGTATTTGATTTGTTTTCACATCTTTAATGACATTTAAAGTATATATTAGTAGATAAAAGTTCTTGGGCATTATTTTACGATATAGAAACTATAATTTTTAATATATTCATTATATTTTTCCAATAAAGATTAAAATTACTATGAATATTTAATATTTTACTGATAATGTACAAATAATAATTTATCACAGATATGCTACCAGTCTCTGATTCATTGGAGAAAAAAAAACCTGTTTCTCAAGCATTGCGGGTTGGAACAAGGGGAGATAACTGAAAACTGATAATGGTTCATATCCCAAGTGCAGAGCTGGCTTATCATGAGCTAAACTAGAAGAAAAATTATAATTAAAATAATAATAATAATAATAATATCAAAGAACATTTACCTGTTTTAGTCAGTTGGTATTTTTTTATAATTTTCAATACTTACATGGTAAATGAATAATGAATTAGATTTATTTTTTCTTAAAATTTAATTTTCAAGCTGTTGGAGAATATTTTGTCCCCTAATGGACAAAATCTTTACAATAAGATAGAGATTTTATCTATATATTTCTGTGTTATTTTCTCTGCTTGTACATATGTACATTCATTAAAACAGTCGATTGTTGGTTTAACCTTATTCTCAAAGGATCATTTTCATTTTTATTTTGGGAGAAATTTTACACTGTATAATTTATTATAAATGGCTGCAATTATTTTAATTGGTTTTCAGACTTGTCTTTGAAACTAGCAGTTTGCTTCCCTATGTGGTTATTTCCACATAATAAAGAGTCTTTTTTTTTCTTTTTTTTTGGTAATGCATGTTGAACCATTTGTAGATGGTTGTGCATAAAACTAGAATACTCTCTATCCATGTTCTCTATTTGCTTTATAATCACCTAGAAATGAAAAATTATTCAATAACTAAAATATAGTATTAATTGTGATATTAAAATTATTCATCTACTATAATAAATCCTTGGGATCTTTTTTTTATCCATAATACTCTAAATCAATTAAATTTTAAGTGTTAAGAAACACAGACCAGATTATCTCCCTTAAACACAATTTATAAGTAAATACAGGTTAATTCAATGTGGATTGCATTAGTGAGTTTGATTCTCACTGGGTGCCCCACGTTATCATGATAAATTTTCACAATTATATGAGAATCCACTTATAATCAGAATAATTAATATATGAAGACCTGTGTGTTAAAATATGGTGGTGATAATTATTATTATATATATATGCCATCATTTCTGACATGTATACACTATAATGAAATTACTCTTTATTGCTACCTCTGTCCCATAATAGTTGTTACATTTAGCACATGAAATTTATAAGCAAATCTAGTAACTATTATGGGACAAATAGCACTCTTTACATAAACTGATATTATTAAGTAATGAAAGCTGTCCTATAGTAATGGTTCCATTTACATATAAAGACTTGCATGTTAAAATATGATTATTATTATTATTATTATTTCATATATGCGATCATTTTTTATAGTATGCGTACACTAGTAACATATAATTATTAAGACTCCAAAATCAAAAATCTTTAAATTATTTATTTGCTTGGTTTGTAATTTATATTTGATATTTAAAAATGTACCAATCAACTCATGAGTTTCTATGCATCCCTTTGTTTTTAACTTACAAATTTGAAAAAAAAATGAAATCCCAATTGTCTTGTATGATATTGAATTGAATTAATATTAATGCCACTGTATAACCTGGTATCATGTAAAAAAAAAAAAAAAAAAAAAACTTTCATATCCAGTAACTTTCTTTGAACTGTCCTATTCTTCTTGAACTTATGAATTTTCAATTGATAATCTCACTTTCTACAGGTGCTATCAATTGCTTTGCAAGCTGTAATAAAAAATTTAAAAAATTACAAATTACCAATCGTATATATCATCATGATTGTAATGTGGATGAATCGAATAAATTAATGAAATTTCTTGTGCATTAACCATTCATCACTTCAAAAAATATATTTATCCATGTTATGAAAATTTCTAAGTAATTTAATCTGTAAACTAACAAAACCTTTCAGGTATAAAAAGAAAGGTTTAATACTATGAGATTTTAGTGTGCCAAAAATGTTAAACTGTACTAAGGTTGAAGGAGTACATATGCCTTTATATAATCACACTTACTTGACCCAGAGTCAGAGATTTTAGAAGTTTGAAAAAAACTACTATGCAAATATTCAGTTTTAGAAGATAATGAATATTAAAATAAATAACCAAACCCTATTGATAATGTTATAATTGAAATTGTTTAATTGTACTTAATCTTTAAAAACATGAAAACCATTTTAATATAACAGACATCTCTTTGAGAATGTTTTGAAATATTAAAATGCTCCAAGTAGCATACAAGGCTATTTGCATTTCACTTTGTGCTAATGCCCTTGGAAAAGGCATGAATCTATCTCTTATTCCCCCAGCTATGGGTAAATAGTAAGGCAGACTAGGTTCTTTTGCCTAGGTTAGGCAAGCAGTCTAGGAGAAAGAAATCTCTGAATTCAAATAAGCTATACTCCACTTAAAAATTGATCTTGTGTTACACATCCTGCTCATGGTAGAAGGGTTGGGTAAATACATACGAGGCTTTTTGATGGAATCTTCATTTATCAGTTATAGGTAGCTGCTAAGAAAAGACATTTTGTTGTGTCAATCTAGAAAACTTTAAATTTGGAACAAATCTACTTAAAGCTAACTACAAAGTGGATATTAATTTAAAAAAAAAACTTTTTTAATAACAGGGGTAGAAAAGGGTTAAGTATGAATTATATTTGGTGAAAATTTTGTCTTGCCTTGTAAAAACCATGTAAGTGATTGCTAATCTAGACAGTCCATACAGCCTAATAAGGCAGCCGAGTAAAGTATAAGTAAATCTTTGGATGCTTACTTGAGGTATTGTCTTATTGCTGGCTACCTTTTGGCTAATTGTTTATATTCTGTACATATATAGTGATGTACATTGTGGGAATAATCAAGTATAGTGAAAATATTCTTTATTACTACATCTCTTCCATAATAGTTGTTATATTTAGCATCTAAAATTTATCAGCAAATCTAATAACTATTATAGAACAGAAATAGTACTCTTTACATAAACTGATATTATTAAGAAATGAAAGCTGTAAAAAAATTTTTAAAAAGTAACACCTCTTTCTGATAATAGTCGTTCCATTTACATATAAATTTCATATGCTAAATGTAACAACTATTATTGGAATGATGTTGTAATATTTATTACAAATAACAATTATGGCTTGTAAATTGCATTTTGCAGTTACCATTGTAGCATAGACTGAAGTCTGGTTTCTATTGTGAACTGTTCTCCTTAAAATTGTTATTTCATAAAACAGAATTTTCAGTTCATCATCTATATATCATTTTGATATATTTGATATGTCTTTGTATTTTTCTTGAGTATGAGATGTTACCTATATGAATATTATTTAGGGTTTTCCAAAATAAATCTCCCTAAATATTTGAATTTCTTTTGGGAAGCTCATTTTGAAACAATGTGTCTACATTTTATTATATATATATATATATATATATATTTATAATGGAGATTTAAATTATCCAAATCACTAATTTCAAATAAATCACAAAACATTTCCTGTTATACCATTAATTTTGACTAGTATTTTCTTTAATCTTAAATTTTTACTTGATTTTTTTGCAACTTACTTGAGCTATTAATCTACAACAATCAAATAACTGTGCATATTGGAAATAATAAAGAATAAGCTCTCGTTGAAATACAACTCTTGTAGTTTGGTTGACAAAACAGTTCCCAACTTCCCCAAGGCAAAGTTGATTCAAGTTCAGATCTCATTAAGAATTAATTTAATCCTATATCATTCCTGATCTGCACTATTACTTCATTATCATAGACTAACAGCTCAAATGAGATGCCTTTTCTTTCTTTCATAATTTTTTTCTTTTTTAAGGTGAGGAGGCATTTAAAAATTAAAGAAAGAAAGTGCTAATCCTAATAAATGGTTAATTGCGTTTCATCTAAAATAAAAATGAAATAAAAGATTTCATGTTATACTCTGCCATATTTAAGATATTTCTTGTCATATGTGCATGTAGTGCTTCAAAAATGTTTTGCAATTTATTTGAAAAGTTGTGTACTTATATGTATCAGTGAAAATCTGAGCATGTTATTCACAAATAAAATTTGACAATTTAGCCTATTTTTATTAACTTTGTTTTCAATATCTCCTACCACTGTTAATCTTTTTTTTTCTTTTTTATAATGCAACATTTATTAAAATTTTATTAAAATGAAATTCAGCATTTTTTGTTCAAGATTTATTGAATTCTCTGTAAGATGATTATGGGTGACCAATGGAATTTCTTTCATTGGATTAACAACATAAAAAGAAAAAAATGCTTTACTGTTCTTGTCATATTTCTGCTTAAAAAAGTAACTACCTACATTAAAGCTTATTTCTGTTTGAGAAAATAATAGCTAACTATATTCTGTTCTGATAGATTTATTTTTATATCAGCACCAGTTAAATGAAACTTCTAAATACTTTTAAAAAACAAAAAAAAAACTTTTCACTACTTTACTCAGTTCTGTGTGGCTTAGTCAGCTGGGGCTGTAAAATACACTGACAGCATCTCTGCTGAGGGGTAAGACGCCCAACCCTCAACAAGTTTCCTGGATATGACACAACAATCTGATGATGAGGTTCCAGTAATGCTAGAGCTTTGGGGAATGTGGAGTACCCCTTTGATGCCATTGCTCCTAGGTCCACTCTGGCCCAGAGTGGTAGCACCTGATAAGGGTTCTATCTATGGGTTAAATAGAACTAAACCATGGTTTGGTTGGGTTTTTATGGCATATATGTAGGTTATTTAATGCTGAATCCATTTTTATGTAAATAATCAGTTCTATTTCAAACAATTCGGTTTAGCATGAGTACACAGTATAATTTTCAAAAACATTTCTATTTCAAACTATTCAGTTTATTCAAACAGTTCCAATTCAGCTAAGCGTAAGTACAGATTTTGTTTACACCGTAAAATGTCAAAACAGTTCTATAGTAAACAATTCAGTTTAGTATAAGTACAGTTTCAATGTCAAAAAACAGTTCCATTTCAAATAATTCAGTTTAGCATAAGCACACAGTTTAAATGTAAGTACGGTTTAATTGTCAAAAACATTTCTATTTCAAGCTATTCAGTTTAGTCAAACAATTTAGTTTAGCATAAGTATGCCATTAGTTCTATTTAACCCATAGATAGGGCCCTATCGGGTGCTACCACACCGGGCCAGAGTGCACCTGGCAGTGTAGTACTATATGGGTGGCCCGCCAAAGCAGACGATTTCTTTGTCTGTTTTGGCGCAAAACCAGACAAAGGATTTTTGGACCTGAAATCTCGCCGGATCCGGAAGTGGTAAGGGGACACGAAAGAAGGTGGGCTGGAAAAAGAAGCTGAGAGGAGTTGACGACGGGACCCAGACGAGAGCAGTTGGTGACGGGACAGCAGAGAGGCAGTCAGCAGAGAAGAGTTGGCGTGGAACCACGGACAGGGGCAGTCAACACCGGACTCCGGAGACAGTAGCAGAGAAGAGAGGGTCCAGCCACAGCGAAGAAGATTGAGTCAAAAGATGTCGGCATTCCAGTGCTTGTGGAATTTTCGCTAGTAACCCATGCTAGCGTTAGTCCGCACATGCATGTAGTGTTGCATAACTCCTCCTTCTGCTCTTGGTTAACCTCAAGCTTTGTTCGTGTTTGTTCGTCTGTTTTATTTTCTCCTGTCTCCCTCGATCATATTCTTGTGTAGCGGTAAAGAAATGTGCGTTACCCCCTCAGCCACTAGTTGATCACCGGCCGGCTGAGAAGGAATGTGGTGGGGGTGAGGGCGTAACGTTACAAATGGTGCCGTGACCAGGATAAAAAAAAACCCTGATGGAAAAAAAATTGAAATTGATTGGAGAGCGGGGGAGTTTAGCGGCTGACAGACGAACGGAAAAAGAAAATGCCATAAGGACCCGCAACCAGAGAGAAAATAAAAAGAAAACGAAAGAGACAAAGAAAAAAAGTGGAAAAGAAAGAAATCTACAAAGGTAGGAATACACATTCCCCCCTCCCCACTGCGCTCGAATATAAGAACACAAAAAAAGATTTTTAGATTAAGGAAATTTTAAGATGTAGAAAAAAAAACCAAGTAATCTATTTCGTTTTTTTGTGTGTGTATGTTTAACCCCTTAACTGCTGATAATTTTTGTTGTATTTTTCTTAGAAGAGAAGGGAAGGTTTTCTTCTCTTACCCCCTTTTCACACTTAACTTGACCGGTAGAATTCAAATGCTTTTTTTTTCCTTCTTCGTAGCAGTTTCACATAGTAATTTTTATACTTAAGTGTTAGGACCAGTGGCTTAAAAAAGAAAGTTAGTCCGTTCTGGGAAGTTTTATAGTAATTTTTCTATGCTGGAAAGGTGATAAGTCACCGACAAAAAAAAAAAAATTTTTTTTGCTGTAAGGTTCACTGAAAGAAAAAATTGTGGTATTTTAAAAACCCCAGGGAGAGGGAACTGAAAGAAAAAAAATTGTGGTATTTTAAAACCCCAGAGAAAGGAAAGATGAAACGAAAAATAAGAGAGAGAGTGAGATCGCTAAGCTAGGTTAA
This sequence comes from Sepioteuthis lessoniana, assembly GCA_963585895.1. Classification (NCBI taxonomy): domain Eukaryota; kingdom Metazoa; phylum Mollusca; class Cephalopoda; order Myopsida; family Loliginidae; genus Sepioteuthis; species Sepioteuthis lessoniana. Next base: position 117,240,941 of record OY757910.1, read on the forward strand.
AATCGACTGGTCAAAGTCAGATCGTTCCGAGTGCAGAGGGTAGAAGGTGGAGGAAAGCTTCTACCACAAAAACAAAAAAAAAAAAAATGGAAAATATAAAAAAAAAAAAAAATGGAAAAATTAAACGAGGAAAGAGAGATAGGAACAGATCAAGAAATGATAAAAAGAAAATGTAAAATTGAAAAAAATGGTGGAAAATTTGAACAAAGAAAGAGAAGGAAGAACAGATAAAGTCATGAAAAAAAAAGAAAAAAAAAAGAGTACGAAAAGTAGAAAGAAAGAGAGATTGCAAGGGAATTTTTGTCACTGCATCCATGCCTGTCTCAGTTAAAGAAAAAAAAGAAGTAAACTTTGGATTTTAGAAAGAAAAGAAAGTTTTCGTTTTTTGTTTTTTGTCGATTTAAAAAAAAAACGGTTGGAAGCAAACGCTATCCCCTCCCACACCTCCCCCGGTAGAGGGAAGAATTCAAGTGGACTGGAGAGAAGGAAAGAAAGACGCAAAGAGAAATGGTGGAAGTGGGCAGAGATCTCAAGGGAAGAGAGACAAAGGTTAGAAGGTGGATGCGTGACAGAGTCCTTCAGAACAATTTTATTTTATATATTTGGCAATTGAAGTTATTTTATTTTTATTTGTCTGTGAATTGTTTATTATTAATTTTTTTTTTGTTGTTTAATTTGTGTGGATTTTTTTTTGCTATCCTTTGTTTTTTTGTTTTTTTTTTTGTTTGTTTGTTTGTTTTTTTTTGTTATACTTTGCCTTGTTTTTTGTTAATTTGGGGGGACTGAGCTTGCCTTGTCATTTGCTTTGTTGTTTATTGTTATTTTTTAAATTTTTTAAAATTTTTATTTATTTATTTATTTTTTTTTACCTTCATGGATTTTCTGGGTTTATTTTTTGTAAGTTTAATTGCTCTTGGCACTTCTTCACTTCGTCTGATTGTGTTCCCCCTGGGGGGTTGGTTGCACGTGGGCCCCGTTTCGGGGTCTGGTATCGAGGGGTAGTAAGTTATACAAATGATGATTTGGGAAAGCAAGTGGGCTGATTACGACGAATTGATGGACATGGTACCAAGGAAACGGTTGACGATGGGTTGGGAGGACGATGCCTGGGCGCGGGGTGGTGTCCGGTTGCTCCTACCCCCTGACTGGTCATGGCTGGACGATCTGGGAGATGGTGTCAATTGCTTGTTTTTTTTCTTATCTTTTGAAAATCCATGGGGATTACTGGCAAGGTGCTGGAATAAAAAAAAAAGGTTCCTTGCTCAACTGTTGCTGGGTTGGGAGGTGAATTTCACAGTGCTTTCAGAAACATTATTCCTGTTACGACACCGATCGAACTGCGGAGATTACTGATGCTCCCATGTCGTAAGGAAAGGGGGGAGAGAAGTCCAAAAATACTCCTGAATTGTTGGGTAGGGGTGGTTAAAATTCCCCTGTGTTCTGATGGGTTGGAGAATGGGGCGAAATGTTCGAAAATTGAATAACGTTGGAGGTGAATGGAAAAGTCCTCCTGAAATCGTTGGGTAGGGGTGGTTAAAATTTCCCTGTGTTCTGTTGGGTGGGGGCGGGGCGAATTGAAAGAAAATTGAATAATGTTGGAGGTGAATCGAAAAGTCCTATTGGAATGAAGAATAGGGATGAGTCAGGAGACCCCAGAATTGTTCACAGGAAAGCAAGGTGGAAGAGTTGAATCCAGCAATATTATTTTTTTATTTTTTTTATTTTTTTTATTTTTTTTTTATGTGTATATGATGATATAGTAAGGGGTGAGTGATCCCAACCACCCCAGTGCAGTTTTGCTATGTTGTTATATTATTTATCATTTTTTTTAGGGGACGACTGAACCCCTTTAAAATTTTGTAATTTCGGTTGTTACTGCCTGTAAATGTTTTTGTTTTTTTGCTTGTTGTTGAATTGTGTTGTAATTTATTGTGAATAAATGACGAGGGTAAGAGGGGGGGGTATGTAGCACTATATGGGTGGCCCGCCAAAGCAGACGATTCCTTTGTCTGTTTTGGCGCGAAACCAGACAAAGGATTTTTGGACCTGAAATCTCGCCGGATCCGGAAGTGGTAAGGGGACACGAAAGAAGGTGGGCTGGAAAAAGAAGCTGAGAGGAGTTGACGACGGGACCCAGACGAGAGCAGTTGGTGACGGGACAGCAGAGAGGCAGCAGAGAAGAGTTGGCGTAGAACCACGGACAGGGGCAGTCAACACCGGACTCCGGAGACAGTAGCAGAGAAGAGAGGGTCCAGCCACGGCGAAGAAGATTGAGTCAAAAGATGTCGGCATTCCAGTGCTTGTGGAATTTTCGCTAGTAACCCATGCTAGCGTTAGTCCGCACATGCATGTAGTGTTGCATAATTCCTCCTTCTGCTCTTGGTTAACCCCAAGCTTTGTTCGTGTTTGTTCGTCTGTTTTATTTTCTCCTGTCTCCCTCGATCGTATTCTTGTGTAGCGGTAAAGAAATGTGCATTACCCCCTCAGCCACTAGTTGATCACCGGCCGGCCGAGAAGGAATGGTTAGAAGACTGATTGAATGTGGTGGGGGTGAGGGCATAACGTTACAGCAGCAATAGCAGTGAAGGGGTGCTCTGCATTCCCCAAAGCCCCAGCATCACTGGAACCTCACCATCAGATTGTTTAGTGTCATATCCAGGACACTTATTAGGGAGGGGTCTTACCCCTTTGCAGAGGTGTATTCAGTGTATTCTACAGCCCCAGCCGACTGGGCAATACACAGAGTTAAATGTCAGAAGAGTCTTATTTCAGATAATTCAATTTAGCATAAGCATACAGTTTAGACATCAAAGCAGTTCTATTTTGAGCAATTCAATTTAGCATAAGTACACAGTTTAAATTTCTAAACTTTAGGAAAAAATACATTAATAGTTATATTATACTCCAAAAATGCGAAAATTTTTCAAACTCAGTATTATTTCAGTTTTGTTGGTCATTGGTAATAATTTATTCACCATTCTATTTATTGTACATATCAGGTGTATGCGTACAAATATCTTTAAGGAAAAAATATTGGAAACTTTTGAACACACCTAAAACTATCAAAGGATATACAGGAATTTTTTTTTAAAAATTGAAATCATTTGAAACATGGGGTATCTAAATTTTTTTTTCATTCCTTAATCTAATAACTTGAGTAATTCTCATTCAAATAATCTCAAATTTTAACAGCATGTGTAGAAATGACTCAAATTCTATGTTTAATGTTTCTTGTCTTATTAGGTATAGGAATGCAATTCATTGGAAAAGAAAAGACATTCAAATATGAAAAATAGAATTATCAGTTGTTTCTGTACATGCTATTAAAATATGAGATCATTTGATCAAGAATTGGTCAAGTTATTAGATATGAAATGAAAAAATAGAATTTTTAAATAACCCATACATTTAAAATGATATCAGTTTTCTTGAAACACCCTGCATATCTGTATATTTATAAACTTTTTTTTTCAATCATTGCAATAATCTCAAAAACAAAATGACTAAGATTAAATATGACTTACATATATATATGTTTGAATATATGCTTGTATACATATATATATATATATATATACATATATAAATATATATATATATACAATAAATATATAGATATATAAATCCATGTATATACACACACACACACACACACACATATAAGAATCTACCTACATATAAAAAATATGTTTATGTGCATGTATATATAGATATTTATACAGAGGTTATATACATATATATATATATATATATATATATATATACAAACATATGCACATACATATGAATACAGCAATGCATATATGTACATATACACATATAAACATATACACACACATACACTTATATATAAGTGTATACATATATAGGTATATGTATATACATACATATGGTTGTTGATTTATTGGTTTTTATGGCATATCAACCTTAGTAGGTTATTTAATGCCAAATCCATTTTTATACAAATAATCAGTTCTATTTCAAACAATTAAGTTTAACACGAGTACACAGTTTAATTGTCAAAAACATTTCTATTGCAAGCAATTCAGTTTAGTCAAATTGTTTTAATTCATCCAATCCAGTTTAGAATAAGTACAGATTTTGTTTACACAGAGTTGAATGTAAAAACAGTTCTATATTAAACAATTCAGTTTGGCATAAGTACAGTTTCAATGTCAAAAATCAGTTCAACCTCAAACAATTCAGTTTAGCATATGTACACAGTTTAATTGTCAAAAGCATTTCTATTTCAAGCTATTCAGTTTAGTCAACCAGTTCTAATTCAAACAATTCAGTTTAGCATAAGAATGCAGTTTAGTTCTATTTAACTCATAGAGAGGGCCCTATCAGGTGCTACCATTCCGGGCCAGAGTCGACCTGGGAGCAATGGCAATGAATGGGTACTCCACATTCCCCAAAGCCCCAGTATCACTGGAACCTCACCATCAGATTATTAATGTTATATCCAGGACACTTATTTGGGAGAGTCATACCCCTCTTCAGAGGTGCAGTCAGTGTATTCTACAGCTCCAGCCGACTGGGCAAATATGTATATGTATAGATTTATATATATAGATGTATGTACGTATAAATATTTATATATATATTTATATGTATATATATATATATATATGTATGTGTATATATGTGTGTGTATATATATATATATATGTATGTGTATATTGGCCTAGCGGTTAGAGTGTTCGCCAATGGCCCGGGAGACCCGGGTTCAATCCCAGGTCGAGTCATACCAAAGACTCAAAAAATGGTACTTGATGCCTCCTTGCTTAACACTCAGCATTGTAAGGTACGGATCAAGGGTAAAGTGGAGCAATCCAGGGAAAGGAGTAGCGCCCTCCCCTACACCTTCGTGTAGTAGCTATCGAAAAGGGAGCCTTCGGGTCAACCTCTACTATGGTCGCCAGCTTTACTTTTTATATATATATATATGTATGTGTATATATATATATATATGTATATATATATATATATATATATATATTAAACAAGTCCTGGAGGCAGCACCTGTACGGCCACCTACCACCCATTACAAAAACTATTCAAATTAGATGAACCACACATGCAGGACACTGCTGAAGAAATAGGTATAAACTCATAAGTGACATACTCCTGTGGACCTCTGCACATGGATGAGCAATGCCAGGATAACCAGCTAGAACCTACATACAACAGCTCTGTGCTGATACAGGATATAGCCTTGAAGGAACGATGGACGATCGAGTAGGGTGGCGGGAGAGGATCAGGGAGATATGTGCTGGCAGCACAACATGATGATATATATGTATACATATATATATGCAAATATATTCATATATACAAGGGTCATTAAATAAGTTTCCAGACTTTTTTGTATGAACACTTTTATTGATAGTACACACATGAAACTCTAGTCCCCTTCGAAGTAATCTCCTCCAGCTGCAATGCACTTGTTGTACCGTTCCAGCAACTTCTGGAATGCCCCATGGAAGTTCTCGTGTGAGCGTATCTATGACCTTTGTTACAGCCTCTTTCATCTCCTCAATTGTCTCTGAGCTTAGGGAATAACCAAAAGTCACAGGGAGCAAGGTCTGGACTATAGGGAGAGTGAGGAACTGTGTTGATGCCCATCTTGTTCAAATAGTCTGTGACAAGGATGGAGTTGTAGACTGGTGCATTGTCCTAGTGGAAATGCCACTGACCCGATTTGAAGAGTGCTTGCCTCTTCCGACGGAATCTCTTCCTGAACTCCCTTAAAACCTCAACATAGTATTCCTTGTTGACTGTCTCTCCAATGGGAACCCAGTGCATGTAGATCATGCCAGCGCTGTCAAAAAAAGGGATCATCAAAAGTTTGTGGGTGGATTTGCACTGTCTGGCCTTTTTGGGTCTGGGAGAGCTGGCATGCTTCCACTTGGTCTCTGGGTCATAGCAGTAGATCCTGCTTTCATCACAGGTCACCAGAGCATCAAGAACTGCGGGATCTGAATTGATCAGCTCAACCATCTCCCTGCTGTCATGACAATGACTTTCTTTCTGATCTTATCTGAATACCCTTAGAACAAAGTTTGCGCAAATATTCCGCATCTTCAGTTCCTCGCGAATAATTGTGTGTACAGTTCCCACACTGACATCAAACTGTGCACTTATTGTCTCTATAGACACACGACGGTCCTTATCCATGAAATTCTTTATTTGGCCAATCAACTCTGGTGTTCTGACTTCCTTACTCCTCTCACACCTCTCATCATCCCTCACAGACTCCCTGGCTTCCTTGAATCTCTTATGCCACTCAAAAACTGATGCTCGATTCATACAAGATGGTCCAAAAACAGTCTGAAGCATTCCATATGTTTCTGTGGCAGCATTTTTTCCAAGTTTAAAACAGAATTTTATTGCATATCCCTCTTCTAAAGTATCCTCACATCCAGATTGCATTTTTGAAATTCACCAGCTGTGACAATCAGGCTTTTGTAGGGTGTATTCCAATTCCTGCTGTAGTTGTTCATTTGAACCAGAAATTATAAAAATTGGTCAGTCATCTCATAAGATGTATAGCAATAACATACTGAATTTTCAAGAGTCTCTGACAATTTTAAATGCCTGTGCAAAAAAGTCTGGAAACCTATTGAAGGCACCTCGTATATATGTTAATATATGGAAAAAATATTTAGATGATTGTTTCATATTCTGGAAATGCCCATGGGGAGACATTAATAAATAATACAACCTACTCCAAATCCTTTACCCCAAAATAAAATTCACTATGGAACACAGCTTAAAAGAACTACCATATTTAGACATCCTCATAAAAAATGTAAAGGGCAAATCCTCACTGATATCTACCACAAACCCACAGACACCTAACAATACCTCCACTTCAATAGCCATCACCTCAAAAACTGTATAAAATTCATCCCTTACACTCTAGCATGTAGAATATACACAACAATCACGTATAAAAACCTCAGAAAGATTTACCTTAAAAAACCACACACAACTGTACACCAGAGAGGATACCCAACAACACTTATAAATAAGGGATTTGAATTAACAGAAAAAATACCACAAAAAGTACTACGGAACCTGAAAGAGCCCAACAATGAAAAACCCCGAGTATATGTCGTAACTTACCACAAAAATAAACCCAGAACTATTCACAGAAATAATAAAAAATCTAGAACTTAAAAACAATGATAAAATCAAAGAAATACTAGACACAATAAAAGTCATTAAAAGCCAGAAACAACCAAAAATCTTCAAAGAATACTCACCTCTTCTACATTCGAAGAAAACACAATACAAGAAGTTCCCATGCAGGAAAAAAAGATGTAAAATATGTGATATAATCATGGAAGGAAAATCCTATACTGACTAAAACCCAGGAAAAAAATTCAAAATAAATACTTAAGCTGCAACTCAAAAAACATAGTCTCCATAATCAAATGTAACAAATGTAAAGAAACATACATTGGGTTCACACAGGCTCTCAATACCAGATAATCACTTCACAGGAGCAATATTAAGATGACAGGAAATAGACCACATAATCACTTCACAAGAGCAATATTAAAAAAATATTAAATAACAGAAAATAGACCAGATTATCACAAGAGCAATATTAAAATAATAGAAAATTGACCAGATTATCACTTCACAAGAGCAACATTAAAATAATAGAAAATGGACTAGATTATTACTTCACAAGAGCAATATTAAAATAATAGAAAATAGACCAGATTATCACTTTATGAGAGCATAATTTAAATAATAGAAAATAGACCAGATTATCACTTTATGAGAGCAATATTTAAATAATAGAAAATAGACCAGATTATCACTTCACAAGATCAATATTAAAATAATAGAAAATAGACCAGATTATAACTTCACAAGATCAATATTAAAACAATAGAAAATAGACCAGATTATCACTTCACAAGATCAATATTAAAACAATAGAAAATAGACCAGATTATCACTTCACAAGATCAATATTAAAACAATAGAAAATAGACCAGATTATCACTTCACAAGATCAATATTAAAACAATAGAAAATAGACCAGATTATCACTTCACAAGAGCAATATTAAAATAATAGAAAATAGACCAGATTATCACTTCACAAGAGCAATATTAAAACAATAGAAAATAGACCAGATTATCACTTCACAAGAGCAATATTAAAACAATAGAAAATAGACCGGATTATCACTTCACAAGATCAATATTAAAACAATAGAAAAAAAAACCAGATTATCACTTCACAAGATCAATATTAAAACAATAGAAAATAGACCAGATTATCACTTCACAAGAGCAATATTAAAACAATAGAAAATAGACCAGATTATCACTTCACAAGAGCAATATTAAAATAATAGAAAATAAACCAGATTATCACTTCACAAGATCAATATTAAACAATAGAAAATAGACCAGATTATAACTTCACAAGAGCAATATTAAAACAATAGAAAATAGACCAGATTATCACTTCACAAGATCAATATTAAAACAATAGAAAATAGAACAGATTATCACTTCACAAGATCAATATTAAAACAATAGAAAATAGACCAGATTACCACTTCACAAGAGCAATATTAAAACAATAGAAAATAGACCAGATTATCACTTCACAAGATCAATATTAAAATAATAGAAAATAGACCAGATTATAACTTCACAAGATCAATATTAAAACAATAGAAAATAGACCAGATTATCACTTCACAAGATCAATATTAAAACAATAGAAAATAGACCAGATTATCACTTCACAAGATCAATATTAAAACAATAGAAAATAGACCAGATTATCACTTCACAAGATCAATATTAAAACAATAGAAAATAGACCAGATTATCACTTCACAAGATCAATATTAAAACAATAGAAAATAGACCAGATTATCACTTCACAAGAGCAATATTAAAATAATAGAAAATAGACCAGATTATCACTTCACAAGAGCAATATTAAAACAATAGAAAATAGACCAGATTATCACTTCACAAGAGCAATATTAAAACAATAGAAAATAGACCGGATTATCACTTCACAAGATCAATATTAAAACAATAGAAAAAAAAACCAGATTATCACTTCACAAGATCAATATTAAAACAATAGAAAATAGACCAGATTATCACTTCACAAGATCAATATTAAAACAATAGAAAATAGAACAGATTATCACTTCACAAGATCAATATTAAAACAATAGAAAATAGACCAGATTACCACTTCACAAGAGCAATATTAAAACAATAGAAAATAGACCAGATTATCACTTCACAAGATCAATATTAAAACAATAGAAAATAGACCAGATTATAACTTCACAAGAGCAATATTAAAACAATAGAAAATAGACCAGATTATCACTTCACAAGAGCAATATTAAAACAATAGAAAATAGACCAGATTATCACTTCACAAGATCAATATTAAAACAATAGAAAATAGACCAGATTATAACTTCACAAGATCAATATTAAAACAATAGAAAATAGACCAGATTATCACTTCACAAGAGCAATATTAAAACAATAGAAAATAGTCCAGATTATAACTTCACAAGATCAATATTAAAACAATAGAAAATAGACCAGATTATCACTTCACAAGAGCAATATTAAAACAATAGAAAATAGACCAGATTATCACTTCACAAGATCAATATTAAAACAATAGAAAATAGACCAGATTATCACTTCACAAGAGCAATATTAAAACAATAGAAAATAGACCAGATTATCACTTCACAAGAGCAATATTAAAACAATAGAAAATAAACCAGATTATCACTTCACAAGAGCAATATTAAAACAATAGAAAATAGACCAGATTATCACTTCACAAGAGCAATATTAAAACAATAGAAAATAGACCAGATTATCACTTCACAAGATCAATATTAAACAATAGAAAATAGACCAGATTATAACTTCACACGATCAATATTAAAACAATAGAAAATAGACCAGATTATCCCTTCACAAGAGCAATATTAAAACAATAGAAAATAGACCAGATTATCACTTCACAAGAGCAATATTAAAACAATAGAAAATAGACCAGATTATCACTTCACAAGAGCAATATTAAAACAATAGAAAATAGACCGGATTATCACTTCACAAGATCAATATTAAAACAATAGAAAAAAAAACCAGATTATCACTTCACAAGATCAATATTAAAACAATAGAAAATAGACCAGATTATCACTTCACAAGAGCAATATTAAAACAATAGAAAATAGACCAGATTATCACTTCACAAGAGCAATATTAAAATAATAGAAAATAAACCAGATTATCACTTCACAAGAGCAATATTAAAACAATAGAAAATAGACCAGATTATCACTTCACAAGAGCAATATTAAAACAATAGAAAATAGACGAGATTATCACTTCACAAGATCAATATTAAAACAATAGAAAATAGACCAGATTATAACTTCACAAGATCAATATTAAAACAATAGAAAATAGACCAGATTATCACTTCACAAGAGCAATATTAAAACAATAGAAAATAGACCAGATTATCACTTCACAAGAGCAATATTAAAACAATAGAAAATAGACCAGATTATCACTTCACAAGATCAATATTAAAACAATAGAAAAAAAACCCAGATTATCACTTCACAAGATCAATATTAAAACAATAGAAAATAGACCAGATTATCACTTCACAAGATCAATATTAAAACAATAGAAAATAGACCAGATTATCACTTCACAAGAGCAATATTAAAACAATAGAAAATAGACCAGATTATCACTTCACAAGATCAATATTAAAACAATAGAAAATAGACCAGATTATCACTTCACAAGATCAATATTAAAACAATAGAAAATAGACTAGATTATCAATTCACAAGAGCAATATTAAAACAATAGAAAATAGACCAGATTATCACTTCACAAGATCAATATTAAAACAATAGAAAATAGACCAGATTATCACTTCACAAGAGCAATATTAAAACAATCGAAAATAGACCAGATTATAACTTCACAAGAGCAATATTAAAATAATAGAAAATAGACCAGATTATCACTTCACAAGATCAATATTAAAACAATAGAAAATAGACCAGATTATAACTTCACAAGATCAATATTAAAACAATAGAAAATAGACCAGATTATCACTTCACAAGAGCAATATTAAAGCAATAGAAAATAGACCAGATTATAACTTCACAAGATCAATACTAAAACAATAGAAAATAGACCAGATTATAACTTCACAAGAGCAATATTAAAACAATAGAAAATAGACCAGATTATCACTTCACAAGATCAATATTAAAACAATAGAAAATAGACCAGATTATCACTTCACAAGATCAATATTAAAACAATAGAAAATAGAACAGATTATCACTTCACAAGAGCAATATTAAGATAACAGAAAGGGACCAGATTATCACTTCACAAGAGCAATATTAAGATAACAGTTCTCCATACTTTACAATTGGTATCATACAGGTGTTGTATATACACCTGCACATATACACATACATATATAAATATATGCGGAACATAGTCAACAATAATGACGACTTTAATGAACGAACGAGCACACTTCTTTATAAAAATATATCTCTCACACTTTATTCTCGAAAGGGTTGATGTTGGTTGTGTGTGAGTAGTGAGTTGGAGATGGGGACATATTGACCCAAGTTCTTCTGATCCTAGCAGCACTTCTTTCTCATCTTGGCCGGGGTTGCTCAACTGTGGGTCACAGAAGGCCCAAAGCCCTCTGTCTGCCGCTGGCTCTCAATTCGGCATCTTGTCTCCAACTAACTCCAACCGCCTTGGGCACCTGGTTATATAATTGCCTCATGCCCACCTGCTTCTGCTGTTCTTCCGCTTATTTATACAGGTCCATCTCTTGATTGACGGCTCGGTCGAGGGTCAATATATAACACAGGGGGTTGCAACTCTTTCACTAACTCTTCACCACACATAGACTCTCCCATTTGATCCAAAGATTTTGAACTTTGATTTGTCAAAGGACTTTATTCCTCTGTTTTATTGTCCAGTCTTTGTGTGCCTTGACCCACTGACATTGTTTTGCTTTCTCAACAGTGGTTTCTTAACAGCAATTTTGCCAAATAAGTCGGCTTCAAAAGTCTTCTCCTCACAGTGGATGTTGACACAATTCTTACAGGACATTAGTTCAGTTGTACAGTGATATTTGGAGCAGTCAGCCTTCTGTCATGCAAGCTGGTGACTCTGATGAAATTGTCCTCTGCATAGGTAAAACAGGTAGTATCAAGCAAGCAGTAATTCAACACAATATAGTCAAATGTGAGTTCAAGTGGTTCTATAATGTAACTTTTAAAAATTTTTTTATTCATGCTCAGTACTAAAGAATAAAAACGTCTTCAAATCAATTTTTCAAAAGATACCTGGTTATACTAAGGTCAAATTCACTAAGGAAGACTTGTACTTAGTAAAATAAATAAAAACATTGTGGTGCTTGTTTCATTAAAAATAACACTTTTAAGATGAGAAAAAATATTTGAGTGTCCAAATACTTTTGTCTGGTAGTATATATACAAAAGTATATATATATATATATACAAAAGTATATACATATATATATATGCATGTACATACTTGCCTCAATACAAAATTTCAGAAAAGGGAGGGAAAACTATGGACCTACACCTACACAAATAATACTAAAGCACAGATAGACTACATCTTTATAAATAAGAAATGGAATAATAGTGTATTGAATTGCAAATCATATTCCTCTTTCGAGGATGTGTCCTCCGATCACCAAATAGTCACGGGTAAAGTACGACAGAGCCTACGAAGGAATATGGCCCGAACAACAGCCACTGTACACTATGACTGGGTCCTACTTAATAACAGGGACATTAGAGATAAATATGCGTTAACATTAAGAAACAAATTCGATGCACTATAGAAGAAAACAGAAACACATACCCCGAATGACAAATATGAGAATTTCATCAATCCCCATTTAGAAGCAGCAGTAGAATTCATACCAACTAAACAAAGAGCTAAATCTAGAGTCTCATGGGAGACATTAGCTGTTAGTGGGCAGACATGAAAACTGCTTCCAAATACAATAGGAAGAACCCAATCAATACCAATGCCCTGAAACTTAAAAAGGCACAAAATGAATTAACTAACATATACCTAAAAGAAAAAACAGAATACATACAAAATCAGATCAATAAGATTAGAGACTCGGTTGAAGATAGACAATTTAGGATAGCATGACAAACAGCAAATGAAGTGAGCAGACGGAAGAGCACTGCGAAAGCTAAACAGAAAGCTACTAGCCAACAAGAACGAATACAACTATGGAAACAACATTTCGGGAATTTACTTGGAAACCCTCCAAAAGTTACACATAAACCAACCACAAGAATTATTAGTAAACAATTAGACATCAAACTAGGACAGTTTATGCAAGAAGAACTCAACTCAGTACTAAGAAAAATTGAAAATAGAAAAATAGCAGAACTTGATGAAATACCCACAGAAGTATGGAAGACCCGGCAATTTGATGACATACTGCTTCTACACTGTAATGCCGTATATAATCAAAACACAATAGACAGATTGACAAAGGGATGCATCCCCCCTTCCTTAAGAAGGGTGACCTCGGATTAGCCAACAACTACCAAGGTATAACACTTACATCCATAGTGACCAAGATCTACAATGCTCTACTATGCAACTGCATAGAACCCAAAATTGAGAACATACTTAGGAAGAGGCAAATAGCTTTCGGAAATAGATATACAATATCACAAATTTTGACTATCCGTTGAGTTCTTAAAGGTGTATGTGCAAAAAATCTAGAGGCAACAATATTATTTGTCAACTTTGCCAAGGCCTTTGACTCCATACACAGAGGAAAGATGGAGCAAATACTGCTCACTTATGTCCTACCCAAAGAAACTGTCACAGCCATGATGATGCTATATAGAAACACAAAAGTAAAAGTCTGCTCCCCAGATGGAGACCCAGACAACTTCAACATTGTAGCAGTTGTGCTGCAAGGAGACACATTAGCCCCATACCTCTTTATCATCTGTCTAGATTACATACTTAGAACATCTATTGATAAAATGGAAGACAATGGCTTCAAGCTGACAAAGGAAAAAAGCAGAAGATATCCCGCACAAACAATTACGGACATGTACTACGCCGATGATATAGTGCTTCTGGAAAGTACACCTGCTCAAGCTGAAACCCTGCTACATAGTTTGGAATGAGCAGCTGCATGCGTAGATTTCCATGTCAATGCACACAAGATGGAATATATGTGCTTTAATCAAAGAGGCAACATCTCATTAAACGGTAGTTCTCTGAAACTAGGAGACGAGTTCACCTACCAATGAAACAATGTCTCATCAACTGAGAGAGACAGACATGAACATGCAACAAGCAAAGTCATGGACAGCCATTGATAGGCTATCAGTCCTATGGAAGTCAGAACTGACTGATGAAATGAAACGCAGTTTTTTCCAAGCAGTGGTTGTATTGATACTGCTGTATGGATGCACTGCATGGATGCTAACTAAATGCATGGAGAAAAATCTTGACGGCAACTACCCAAGAATGCTGTGAGCAACATTGAACAAGTCCTGGAGACAGCACCCCACAAAGCAGCAGCTGTACGGCCACCTACCACCCATCAAAAAAACTATCCAAGTTAGATGAACCAGACATGCAGGACACTGCTGGAGAAGTAGGAACAAACTCATAAGTGCCATACTCCTGTGGACCCCTTCTCATGGACAAGCAAAGGCAGGAAAACAAGCCAGAACCTATATACAACAGCTCTATGCTGATACAGGATGTAGCCTTGAAGACCTACCGGAAGCGATGGATGAGAGAAGGGTGGCTTGAGAGGGTCAGGGAGATCCATGCTGGTGGTGCGTCATGATGATCATGATGATATATATATTCAAGCATCTGTATATATATATATATTTTTTTTTTTTTAAATGAATAGATCCATGAAGAGATTTGTATTTTAAAAAAATTTATTTGTTTATTTCATTCTTACATATGTGTAAATTTCCAGCTTGTTGCTTTCACCAGAGAACATATATGGCACCAGGCCATGTGAATGGGGTACTTATTGAGACTTGAACTCACTCTTGTTTGAATGGATTTCAATTTTGTCTGGGTTTATAAGGAGGTCACTCTATCCTTTTCTCTGAGTCTGTCTACCTTAGTCTGTTTTACCCTAATTGGTCTTTGATATTTGATATGTTTTTGTTGAACTGAAGTAGGATGAACTTGACAGAAAAGTCAAAGCTGGACAACTCACAAGTGCAGCTCACCTTTGCCAACTCTTGCAGGGGAGCTGGGCAGAACTATCTTCAGTTTACTACTTGTCTTTGGTGGAAAAAATGCCAAGAATTTGTGAAGAAGTGATTGCAGCCAAAAGGGGGTCATTTTGATGAATCAAAAGTTTTAGAAGTTTTTTGTGTTGTTTTTGTTTTGATATGACTCAGGAAGACTTGTATTTAGTATAATAAATAAAACCATTTTAGTGTTTAACTTGTTTCATTAAAAATAACACTTTTCGGATGAGAAATAAAAATAAAGAAATAAAAATTTTTGAGGGAGGCAAAACATTTTTGACTTGTAGTCTGTGTGTGTGTGTGTGTGTGTGTGTATATATATATATATATATATATATATATATATATATATATATATATATGTATGTATACATGACTCAAATAGATCTATTTGAACATTATTAATATTAGATAGTAACACTTAAATCCACATAACAGCAAGCAAACAATTTATTATTGTTATCAAATACGAATAGTTACTTCAAATCATATAATTGCTTTCAAATTATTACTATTTGATAGTAATACTTGATTGTTTACAAATCATTTGTATTAGTAATCATTACTTGAAGTTATAATCATTTATAGATGATTGCTATTGATTAGGAATACTTAATTGAAACTATATAACTGTTTGCAAAAATGAGTGACTTTAGTAATAAATAATCCAATTAGAGTTGACATACCATAAAACCATCTATTCATTGCAGATGACCGGAAGTTTAGTCATGTTCACTCAACTATGAATGAGAGAAATTTCTGTTTGCAAATTTCATTAGCTACTGTGATAATTTTCAATCATACATGACTATAATAATGTACATAATAAAAATTCTATTTTATTTCAAATAATGGTAACTTTGTTCTTTCTGCATGTTTGGGTATCAAATATGTAATCCTCTTTTCATGCAATTAGTCCTGAAGTTATTTAGTCCAAGAGGACTAGTTCAAATTTTCCTCCTTCCTCAAACAAGTGAAGCAGGTAAATTATTTATAAAGTTATTTGCAAATATATTTTTGAAAGTGATAAGTCAATCCTCTGATAATAAAAAAGAATTCGTTAATGAGGTCACAATTGATGATTTATCAAATAATGAAGAAATACACAAATAATTCCTTCTTTAATAATCCAGATATGAATATCTGTTTGCAAATTTCATTATCATTCGTTTCTGAGATAATTTTCAGAATGATTTCAGCACTTGTCATAGCTATGACACTTTTCATTTTCAAGATGAGGTTTCAATTTGCAATCCTGGCTTTAAAAAAAACTGACCCGGATCAATTTGGGTTTCAGACTTTTGTATACAAATACAGTATATGTGGTTGGTATTTACGAGGATCATTAAATAAGTTTCCAGACTTTTTTCGTATGGGCACTTTTATTGATAGTACACACATGAAACTCTAGTCCCCTTCAAAGTAATCTCCTCTGGCTGCAATGCACTTGTTGTACCGTTCCAACAACTTCTGGAAGGCCCCATGGAAGTCCTCTTGTGAGAGCGTGTCAATGAACTTCGTCACAGCCTCTTTCATCGCATAACAACAGCCTCTATGTTTTCCTTGAGCTTAGGGAATAACCAAAAGTCACAGGGAGCAAGGTCTGGACTATAGGGAGGCTGAGGAACTGTCTTGATGCCCATCTTGGTCAAATAGTCTGTGACAAGGATGGAGTTATGGACTAGTGCATTGTCCTGGTGGAAATGCCACTGACCTGATTTGAAGAGTGCTGGCCTCTTCCGACGGAATCTCTTCCTGAACTCCCTTAAGACCTCAACGTAGTAACCCTAACCCTTTGGCCAATCAACTCTGGTGTATTGACTTGCTTCCTCCTCCTACACCTCTCATCATCTCTTATAGACTCCCTGGCTTCCTTGAATCTCTTATGCCACTCAAAAACTGATGTTCGATTCATGCAAGATGGTCAAAAAGTCGCCTGAAGCATTCCATATGTTTCTATGGCATTTTTTCCAAGTTTAAAACACAATTTTATTGCATATCATTCTTCTAAAGTGTCCTCACATCCAGATTGCATTTTTGAAATTCACCAGCTATGACAATCAAGCTTTAGTAGGATGTATTCCGATTCCTGCTGTAGCTGTTCATTTGAACCAGAAATCATAAAAATTGGTCAGTCATCTCATAAGATGTATAGCAATAACATACTGAATTTTCAAGAGTCTACAACAATTTTAAATGCCTGTACAAAAAAAGTCTGGAAACCTATTGAAGGCACCATGTATATATAAAAATCTGGGTGGGGCTCTAATAAAACCTGACTGATGTTATATGAAAATGAAGACGATTACTCTGTGTGTATCTATGTATGTTTATGTTTTCAGCTTCATTATACTCGTTACAAAACTATTTTTTCTCAATTACTCATTTTGTGTGTTCACTTATGTGTATGTATTTAACCAACCCCTCTGCCATGGGCAGGATATAATAAGTAAAGTAAAGTTAGTAACCTTTATGTGAGGGTGACCTGAAGGCTCCCTTTTCAATAGCTACTACACCAAAGTGTAGGGAAGGGCACTACTTCATTCTCTGAACTACTCCACTTTACTGATTCTTACCTTATAATGCTGAGTGTTAAGCAAGGTAGCATCAAGTACCATTTTTTGAGTCTTTGGTATGACTCGATCTGGGATTGAACCCCGGTCTCCCAGACCATTGGTGAACACTCTACTCATTAGATCAATGGCCTGAAGGTTAATTTTTAAGCATTTTATAATCCCCTCTATTATATAAAAAATTTAGATGATCCAAAAATTTAGATGATCAAAAAATGATCTTCCATAAAAATCATCATTCAGCTGCAAATTCAAAAGTGCTTTATTCTCCAAGTTAAAACATTTTAAGTGTATCAATCAAGTTTTAAAATGTGGTATGGATAACCTGAAGTCAGACATTTTTAGACCTTATGTTTCTGATGCAGGTATCATTGAGTAATGAGGACATATTTTTTTTTATTCCTCAATATTTCCCCAACTACACTTTTAACTTAGACTATATTACTCTGAGAAACTTTTACTATAATAAATTTAATGAGAAATTTAATACTATAAATTTCTTCTGTTGCAATGTTGGTTTTGTTAATGACCTAATTCTTTTATGAAGCTCAGTAAAAGTTTCTGATTTGGTTTGAACTCAATAAATTTTGAATTAGAATAATCAAAACAGATTAAGTCAAGTTGGCTACCCCCTAAAGTCATTGTTCATGTGGTGACAAGTTTATTGTTATCAGCCATGAACAATGGACACAGTGTGGTGGGCAGTGATACAGGACACTGCACACCTTACAAGCAAACCCCCTGCCCCTGCTCTGTTGGTTAGCCAACCCTACAGAGGGAGTCAGTTAATTCTGCCCTGCCATTTATCATTTCTTGTGTTTGTTTCTAACGATTTTAAAGAAGAAATGTTTTGGGTAATCTGATTCTATGGAATGTTTTATACTGAAAAAAGAAAAATGAGCTCCAATAGAAGAATTGAATAACTAGTATGTTATAAGGATCATAAGACAACATTAATTTTATATATATATATATATATATATATATATATATATATATATATATATATATATATAAGCTAACATTATATGTATATATAAGCCAATATTAATTATATATATATAATCCAACATTATATATATATATATATATGTGTATAAGACAACATTATACATATATATATTGTTATCCATAGACAGACTGTTTTGTTGTATCACATCTCTTCAGTGTGGCTATACCCATGGGATGCTTCAAGCAGGGATTGAAACCCAGCTGACTTTACATCAACTGGACATCTTACCGCTGAGCTATCGACATTCTCAGCATAAGTGAAAGAATTATTTATGTACATGTATATTTATTTATATCTTTTTTTACATATACATTATTGGCTACCTGGAGTGCTCAATTCTTGAGAAGAGCTATTGCATTTCAGTGTATGTGGCAGCCAGCAAATTTCCCCACAAGAGAGCTTAACCCACAGTGAGGAGCATATATATATACATATATATGCTATATATATATATATATATATATATATATTAGCCAACATTATATCATTGCAAAAATGGGTGAGTAGTTAGATACCATGTCTAGCACAAAGTTAGGCAGGTTTCGATCCCAGCTTGAAGTGTCCTGTGTGTCTAGCCGCACTGAAAAGTTGTGATACAGCGAAACAGTTTGTCTGTAGATGACAATGTATATATATATATATATATATATATATATATATATAAGCCAACATTAATAATGTATATATATATATATATTACATGCCAGAATCTGCGGAAAACCAGGGTCACAGACTCTGCAATATATATATATATATAAAAGCTCTATCATCGATATTGAACACTATTTAATAATACTGCAACATTGAGTTCTCCATTAACTCACCAATTGAGCCAGTAAGAACCATTAACCTCTTACATATATATATATATGTATATATATATATATATATATATATATATATATATATTCTATTAATTAGTATACCTACCAATTTTTTAATAAAAAGTTAATTTTCTTCTAAAGCAAAGATAACAGGATTTTATTATTTCCAGAGGAACATCATACAACCAAGATTGATATCATTAAGTATTATTTATTAGAAAACTTTACAGCACTGTAAGTAAAAGCATGACTGTATGGCACTACACCCCTATGTAAAATTTTATATAGTAAGTATATTTTCATATCCAATTCGACTTTTTTTTAGAGTTTCATTTATTTTTTTTATTTAATATTTTTTGAGGAATTAAAGAAACTTGAAAAACAATGAGCCAAATGTGTTGATGGTTTGGTTTGGTTTGGTTCTTTTTTTTAATGGCATGTCAACCTTCCTGGGTTATTCAATTCCAAGGCCATCCTTGTAAAAGAACAATTGTGATACTATTAACGCATAGATTGAAGGATAAGGGGGTTGATACCTTTCCCAAGGGTTTTAGTTTGAAAGTGAACATAATAGCACAACTGGGATTGAACTCACTTACCTCAAGGCCACTGTCCAGCCAAGTGTGTTGATCTACAAAAAGACTGCGATTTTCTTCTTGATAAATAGATAGATATGAACATATAGTAAAGTTGTCGACCATAGTCGAGGGTGACCCGAAGGTTCCCTGTTTGATAGCTACTACACCAAGGTGTGGGAGAGGGCACTACTCCTTTCCCTGGATTGCACCACTTTACCCTTGATCCTTACCTTATAATGCTGAGTGTTGAGCAAGGTAGCATCAAGTACCATTTTTTGAGTCTTTGGTATGACTCAACCTGGGATTGAACCCAGGTCTCCCAGGCCATTGGCAAACACTCTAACCATTATACTGATAAGATAAATATTTACACCAGAGATATATTTATACTATATACATTTATATTTATTTTCTATATACATTTATATTTATATATATTTATACTATATACATATATGTCATGGTTATCTTTAAGACATGTGGTTTAAGTGTGGGTCATGGTTACAGTTCACCTACCAAGGAAGCAGTGTCTCATCAACCAAGACAGACATCGACACATGACTAGCAAAGGCATGGACAGCTATTGATAGGCTATTGATCAGACCTGACCGATAAAATGAAGCACAGTTTCTTCCAAGCAGCGGTCGCATTAATACTGCTATATGGATGCACTACATGGACGCTAACTAAACATATAGAGAAAAAGCTTGATGGCAACTTCACAAGAATGCTGCAAACAATATTGAACAAGTCCTGGAGATAGCATCCCACAAAGCAGCAGCTCTACGGCCACTTACTACCCATCATGAAAACTATAAAAATCAGACAAACCAGACATGCGGGACACTGCTGGAGAAGTAGGGACGAGCTCATAAGTGATGTACTCCTGTGGACCCCTTCACAAAGGCAGGATGAACAGCTCAAACCTACATACAGCAGCCCTGTGCCGATACGGGATGTAGCTCTGAGGACCTGCCGGAAGCAATGGATGATAGGGAGAGATGGCGAGAGAGGATCAGGGATATCTGTGCTGATAGCGTGACATGATGATGATGATGATGACATGTATGTGAGAGATCGCTAAAAAGTTCTCTACCCAACCAAGAAGAAAATTGTTTTTTTAAAAGAGTTAAAAGAACTTGAGAAATATATAAAAAATCATGCAATAAATGTGTGGAATAGTTGATATTTTGGCTCTTGGTCATTTGCTCCTTGATGGAACCTTAGAATTTCGCACCACCACCACATAATTACAACCCAGTCAGCTGGGGATGTAGAATATAATGACTGTCTCTCTGCTGAGGGGTAAGTCTCCCACCTATAGGACTTACACTCATTTGAATTTCGTCCTGCGTTTTTGGAACCAACTCCAAGACATGTATTTTCTATAAATACTTTGTCTTCAAACACTCTTGCTTTTTTTCACATTTTCACTTGCAGGGCTAACACACTCTATCCAGTGTGACTTCCAGAGAGAATACTATCACTCTCTCATATTCACCGACCGCCGTCAAATGCCACAAAATGTATAAGCCATGTAAACACTCTTTTCCACATTGTACTTTGTTGGTGAGCCTTTTTCCAGCCTCAAAAACAGCGATTGCGTCGAACCACAGAAAGAAACGAACATTTAGAAATACGTAGTCAACATGCATAGGACACTTGTCATTTAGTCCTTTTTGTAGTTTTTAGTTGTGTTAGTCACACACACACACACACACACACACACACACACACACACACAGAGAATATTTTCACGAACAGTAATAGAACCATAGTAATGTTTTCATTGTATGCATTGTTAAGATATAAATTTGTTATATCACTTGTTTTGAATGTTCCTTTTGTCCGTGCTGTTTCATATCGCTTACACATCTTTCATATCATTACTTTCTTTACTACAGTTGCCTCCATGTGCCTTTTTCCAAACATAACATACCGCTAAACATATACCAAACTACAACATAAATTTTGGGGGACCAAACATATCTACCAAATAACATGTCCCTCTACACACCCCAACAAGTGTCCTGGATATGACATTAAACCATCTGATAGCAAGGCTCCAGCTTTGGAGATTTGAGGAATGTGGAGTACCTCTTCATTGCCATTGTTCCCAGGTCCATTCTGACCCAGAGTGTAGTACCTGATAGGGTCATATCTATGGGTCAAATAGAACAAACTGTGAGCAAACAAATGACTGATGTTAAATTGTGACTGTTATATATATATATATATATATATATATATATACATATATATATATATATATATATATATATAGTACAATTAAATGGAGACTCAAACTCGGTTAAGCCGTCATAATAAATTTATTTCGGCGGAGAGTATTGTTGGTATATTCTCCGTCTCATCAGATGACTCTTTTTACATGCTCTGTATTGTCCCAGAGATGCGATATATATATATATATATATATATATATATATATATATATATATATATATATAAAAGACTAAAGTTATTGATTGAAGATTAAGCTGTGGTACAGGCGAAAGCAAGTTTGCCAGAATTATTTACTGTCAAAGTTGGACATTCTTTCAATGATATCTTTACTATGATCTTAACAACAGAACACACTACCATAGAATAGGAAAAGTGATTATAATCAAAAATCTTTACTACATCAAATACATGCATTAGCTTTCGTTTTCAAAATAGGGACTTATAATATACTCATAAGCAAATAACTATTTACAAATAAGATTGAATATAATTGATATATTTTCATATACTTAGCTTTTATGAACAAAACTTCAGTAATGTTTAGTTGTCATATCTTTAACAATAAAAGAAGTTGGAAGTGTTTAGAGACAATAACCAAGAACTATTTCAGATTTGGCATGTAAAGACATGCACTGAAAGAGCACAAAGAAGGTGCTCTCAAAAAAAGAAGGTACTATTCATGAAATGCTCTCATTATCAAGTCTGACAAAATCTATAGAAGGTATCTGGGAAATCACATTTCTGGAGCAGCAAAGATCAAAAATCAAGCTGTGGTAAAAGTTTTACAGGGTTGTAGACTATCAATCCCACTATGAACAAGTTTTTTTGGCTTGTTTGTTTGTTATTTTTATGGCATATCAACTTTCTTGGGTTATTTAATGCCAAATCTATCCTTTTTTTTAGAAGGACAGTAGTAGTACTATTTAACCCATAGATGGGAGGATAAGGGGGTTCATACCTTTCCTCCAAGGGCATTTATTTGAAAGCGAATATAACTGTGTGACTGGAGTTAGAATTTATGTACTATGATTCTGCAGTCCAGCGCTTTAATCATTACACCACAGGGACACCTCTGGTTTTTTTGGTCTAATATAAAGAAATTAAATAATCTTATCTCTTGTCTGTATGTATGCCAAGCCATCATGAGATACTACTATATATATATATATATATATATATAAAGAAAGTAAAGTTGGTGACCTTAGTCAAGAGTGACCTGAAAGCTCCCTTTTCAATAGCTCCTACACCAAGGTGTAAGGGAGGGCACTACTCCATTCCCTGGATTGCTTCACTTTACCCTTGATCCTTACCATATAATGCTGAGTGTTAAGCAAGGTAGCATCAAGTATCATTTTTTGAGTCTTTGGTATGATTCAACCTGGGATTGAACCCCGGTCTCCCAGATCATTAGTAAACACTCTACTCATTAGACCAATGGCCCAGTAACGGGTAAAGTGCTATACTACAGCCCCAAAGTAAGGAAGTTCAAACTCCTGTCATGCTATTATGTTCACTTTCAGGCTAATACTCCTGCGAAAGACATGAACTCCTTTATTCCCTGAGTTATGGCTTTAATAGTATGGCTGCTGTTCCTCTATAAAAATGACTTTGCCATTAAATAAACCAGGGAGGTTGATATACCATTAAACCAAGAATATATATATATATATATATATATATATATATATATAAAGGTCATTCAATAAGTTAGAGGAATTATTTTGTAGAATTTTTTTACATAAATTTAAACTCGGCATTGTTTGGAAACTAGTTTATAGCAAAAATTATTTTAATTTTAAAAAAATATTTGTTTTGAGGCTATTCAAAATGGCAGCAAATCAAACACAGTGCTTCAGGCTTGAAAAAATGTCTATCATCAAATTTTTGGTGACTAAGAATTGCAAACCATAGGAAATTTACAGAAGAATTTGTAATGTTTACAGAGAAGTGTGTTTTAGTTAAAAAAAAGTGTTTACAAATTGGCTAAACATGGGTTTGCCACTACAGTCTATGCAGTGAAAACACACTTTCTGTTTTATTGGTTCTAATAAAAAATGGAAGTATCAGTTTAACCATTCTTACTAAACTAGAAGTACTGTTTTGGTCTTTGTTTTAGGGAATGAAAGAATCATTTCAACCATATTTGACGTGTTCTAATTAAAAGGTTGTTCGTGGTTTTAGAAGTCTAGTCGAAGTGGAATCAACCTATGGGGGGGGTAGTCAAATTATTTAACATGCAAAATAAACTGATGGATGTTCACCAATCAGACATAAGCAAAATACTGCTCCTCTTTTTCCACCTCAAACTTAGTTTCTTATATGCTCATTAAACCTTGCCACTTCACGTGGGCTTATCACATTTTCCTCCATAAAATAAGTCCCACCTCTTGCGTCCTTTTCTTCTCCTGGTTTCTGCATGCAGGTTGCAGAGAGAGCACACCTTCTGTTTCTTTGAGGTAAGATTGTTCGTGGCATTACTACTACAAAGGTGAAAGTGGTTACTTGCCCATCTCAGATACAAAAAAAAACTGATCTTGTTGTTTATTCATGAATATCTGCTAAATGCAACTCTCTCTCCAGTAAAGAAGGTCATGCTGACAGTCTGGAACTTATCACTATTAATTTCCTTGAAAAAGGTGCAATTATAAAGAGTGCTTCCTATTGTCAACTCCTTAAATGAAATTCACCTTTTTTATAGAATAACTTTGTATATATATATATATATATATATATATATACACCCAATAAAAAGAAATGATTAACCATAGAATCAGCAGTTATTCTTCTCAAAGAAACAAAAATCTGGAAAGTTGTTCATCATGGAACATAACATAAACAAACAATTACATTAAATCAAAAACAAACACTACATTGTTCCTATTATGGCCCTGAAAGGGGTCACAAAGAGAACAGAACCCCACAGTTATAGTATAGGTATATATTTACAAGAACAAAGAATGGTTAAAAGAACATAAGACGGTAAGCTAGTTTGCATAACCGCGCAGGGGCGAGGTTAGCTTCCGGATCTAGACTGACTTCGTATTGCTGTGTCTTCCGGTATAATGGAGAGTGGTTGAATCCATTAGTTGGTGATTCCACCACAACATAAAAACAAACGTTCCTTTTCATATTTACTGTTGAAAATGCTATGCAATGTAGTGAAACATATTCAGTAAAAAATAAATAAAATTTGCCAAAAGTTTTTCCAGTTTGTCATGCTACACAACATACTATTGGAAATCTATATCTCCATATTATACACACACACACACACACACACACACACACACACACACACACACACACATACATATATATAATATATAATATATGTATATATATATATATATATATATATATATATATATAAGATGTACAGAAGTAATGAAACAAATAGAAATATTTCTTTTATGTGATTTATTTTTTGATTGTTCTTGACAAGTTTGGACCGTAGGTCATCATCAGGAGGAAAGTTTTTGTGGAAAAAAATTGATTTTTAGAAAGTTTTTATGAGTTAATATGCTATCAGAAACGTGATGAAAAATGCACTGATGGCATATATTTTATCACAAAATTCCCGCTTGATTAAAATTTATTCATTGATATGAGTTCCATTACAGAATGCTTTTTCTTGATTTGCGTTTTATGTCATATCAACCCTTGAGGGTCATATGATTTGTCTGCAAATAGTTTGTTGGTAACTTTATTTTTAAATGAGTTATTTAAATTCATTTGTTTATACACAGTTAAATAGTTTCAACTATTGTAATTCAACATAAATAATTCTATTTATCAAGTATTCCTATCTAATATAAATGATTTTTACATAGCTGTATGGTTTCAAACAAGAATAATAATCCTTAGAAAATGATTCTATTTTACCTATAGATAGGATCTTAACAGGTACTACAAATCCAGATTAGAGTAGACCTGGGAGTAATGGCAATGAAGGTTTACTCCACATTCCCCAAAGCCTCACTATCAAATGCAGTTTAGAGTCATACACTGAATACTTTGTAGGGTGGGTTCTTACTCTTCTGCAAAAGTGCAGTTGGCATATTCTACAGCAGACAGAGAGAATTATTGACTGAAAGCAATGGTTCCCATCAAATCACTAAATAAACTGCATTGACCTATTCAGTTTTTACATGAGTGACTACTTAGGAAGAGTGGGTACCCTAAGCGACCTGAGACCTGTATGCCAGACTAAGGAAAGTTCAATTAATACCAATATAGATTTGATCATTATCAATAATTTCCTTCCAATGATTCAGAAGTTTTATGATACCATTTTTGTAAAATATTTTTGCCTGAAGGAAAAGAATGTGGAGAGGGCAGTTTCCACATCTTAAGAAATCACCTTGGATATGCAAGACATTATCAATCTAACAAGGATGAGAGATATCTTTGCATATGTATGAACAAAGCCTAGAATAACTCTAGTTCACTGGACTACTCCAACACTCCCCTTTTGGCATAATGGGAGATGTGTTGCTACAGGATTTTATGTGTATGTCTCAGTGCACATGTAAAGATAAACACTAAGATTGTTTTAGTCTGGAACTGTGTGTATATATCTGTGCATGTATGTATATTAATGGAATTAGGGAGAGACACGAAGATATGGGCAAAGAGTAAAAGAAGAGTAGAGGTATGAAATAATGGGTAATCTTTATTGTAAATACCCATAGAATTTCTACAAGTCCAACTGGTCATTATAGATTATCTCTATAAATTTATAATAGTTAGAAAGTATTTAAAAAGACTGAATATTGTGCAGTACAATGACTTCAGTCATGTGTGACAACACCCCCAAAAATCATTTATGGAATTTTTATATCATAAATAGATAATGATTGGTAGATGTGGGTTATTATTTAGATATTCACAAGTTGTGATGAGAGCTTGGTAACCTTTAAATCTCCATTATAATTTACTAAATAAAAAGTATGAATATAGCTAACTCAACTTTAAATGACCTTTGTATACAATTCTACTGACTGATTAAATCATATGGGATGATTTTCAAAGATTCAATTCTAATATAACTTATAATTGTATATGTTGATACACCCACTCCACACACACACACACACACACACACACACACACACACACACACACACACACATATATATATATATATATATATATATATATATATATATATATATATATATATCTGTATGAGTAGACAAATCATAAAGGACCTTGTGCCATAAAGCTGATTCTATTTGGAGGGGAAAATTAGAATTCCTTTCTATGCATAAGTAGAGAGGGTGTATTAACATATACATCATCATCATTACATCATGCCGCTAGCACGGATATCCCTGATCCTCTCTCGCCACTTCTCCCTATTGTTCATCACCTCTGGCAGGTCTTCAGGGCTATGTCCCGTATCCTCACATAGCTGTGTATGTATGTTCGTGCTAGTCTTGCTTTTGCTCGGCCATATGTGAGGGTCCATAGGAGTACATCACTTATGAGCTTGTCCCTGCTTCTCCAGCAGTGTCCTGCATGTCTGGTTCATCTAACTTGGATAGTTTTCGTGATGGGAGGCAGGTGGCCGTGTAGTTGGTGCCTTGTGGGGTGTTGCCACCAAGACTTGTTCAATATTGCTCGCAACATTCTTGTGTAATTGTCGTCTAGCTTCTTCTCCAGCCGTTTTGATAGCGTCCAAGTAGTGCATCCATACATCAGTATCAACACAACCGCTGCCTGGAAGAAACTGTGTTTCATTTCATTGGTCAGGTCTGATTTCCATATGATTGATAGCTTACTGATAGCTGTTCATGCCTTCGTTAGGCGCGTGTTGATGTCTTTTTCAGTTGATGAGACACTGCTTCCTAGGTCGGTGAATTTGTCTACCAATTTCAGAGAGGTTCCACCTATTGTGGAAATGTCGCCTGTTTGATTAAAGCACATATATTCAGTTTTGTGTGCATTGACATGGAGGCCAATGCCTGTGGCGGCTCGTTCCAAACTATGCAGTAGTGTTTCAGCTTGGTTGGGTGTAGTTGCCAGAATCTCTATCTTAGAAACTTATATATGTAAACATACATATACAATTATGAAATCATGGAATTATAAATAATTAAGTAAATTAAGATCATTCAAGATGAAACTCAGAATCATAAGAGATCTTAATTTACTTTGTATTACTGAAATATGATAATATTGCTCTGCCTTTGGTTGCAGAGACCACTGTATTTTACTGATCTTGATTGTTTTTAGTGGTAAATTTTGATTATATATATATATATATATATATATATATATATATATATTTATATATCTTTCTTTAAAGAAAAAAACAAAGACCGGTTAATTTAGGATTATAAATTTATTTCCATCCTGCT
The DNA here is from genome assembly GCA_963585895.1 of Sepioteuthis lessoniana. Taxonomy (NCBI): domain Eukaryota; kingdom Metazoa; phylum Mollusca; class Cephalopoda; order Myopsida; family Loliginidae; genus Sepioteuthis; species Sepioteuthis lessoniana. The sequence goes on from OY757910.1 coordinate 117,269,928, forward strand.
TTTCAGTTTCTGGTGTGAACCAAAAACACGAAGAAAAATATAACAGGACTTCTTCAGATCCAATGGATGAATAAAACAGAATAGACATGTGGGGTGGAGGGGGATTAATTAATTAAACAAATAAATAAAAAAGTTAAATTACTGTAATTATAACTGACGGAAGAATTTTGAAAATAAAATAAATAGGTAAATAAAAAAACGGAAATTCAAAAAAAAAGAGGAGGTAACTCCTTAATCTCTTCTCCCTCCCCCTCCACCCCACGTGTCTATTCTGTTTTATTTATCCATTGGATCTGAAGAAGTCCTGTTATAGTTTTCTTTGTGTTTTTGGTTCACACCAGAAACTGAAAAACAGGATGGAAATTAATTTATAATCCTAAATTAACCGGTCTTTGGTTTTTTTCTTTAAAGAAATATTGCTCTGTAAAAAATTACATTGAGCTCTCCACCAGGAAAATTTAAAAGTTCAGCTCCTGAATGATTTTCTTGTCCTGAAGGAATTACTCCCAACTCTGGTTTAACAGGACCGAATAATACCTATATATATATATATATATATGTATATATATATGAGCAGCCAATCATAAAGGACCTTTGTGTCTTTCTCTCTCTCTCTCTCTCTCTCTCTATATATATATATATATATATATTGGGTTGAGTCATAAATTTCTGTTTTTGTAAAATGTATCTTATTCATGTATAATTTAACAATTCAATCAATAGTAAATTCACAATTATTTTGAATCATTTCTTGCCATTTATAAGGTAGCTTATTGATTCTTCTCAAGTAAAATTCAGCTGATTTGAGATCAAGAAGTTTTCTACAAATGTTTTCACCTTATCTTCTTGAAAAGTTTTTGTCACTCAGAACATTCATAAAGATCAAAAAAGAAAAAATCACTTGGTACAAGGTCAAGTGAATATAGTGGATGGGGGTAGAATAGACCAGCCTGAATCTTATTTTTTCTCTGTGATTCTTTCTAAATGCGGTCTTGCATTATCATGGAGAAGCACAATATTTCTCCTATTGATGAGAGCAAGGTGTTTTCTTAGAAGATTCTCATATACATATTGCAGCTGTTGAGAGTATGTCTGCATTTAGTGTCTAATTGTAGGTGAAAAACTCAAAATGAATAATACCATGGTGATCCCACCATACACACAGCATAACTTGTCTTTTATGAAGATCTACTTTTGAGGTAGGCAGCAAGGATTCATCCTGGTCAATCTATTGCCTTTTTTGTTGAATATTATCGCAAAAGACTCATTTTTCATCTCCTGTAATATTCTTAGGAGGTGCACGTGGTGTAATGGTTATCATCTTAGGAAATGGACACAGCGACACGAGTTCAAATCCTGGATGAGACTAATTGCATTTCACATAGCATTAATACCCTTGGGAAAGGTATGAATCCAATAATTCTCCCTCCAGCTATGGGTAAATAGTAGGGCATCCTTGGTGAGGCAACTAGTCTAGGAGAAGGAAAACTCTGAATTCAAACCTGTTAAACTCCACTTAAAAATTGACCTTGTGTCATATCCTGCCCGAGCAGAGGGGTTGGGTAAATATGGTAACATTCTTGAGGAACAGACAATTTCTCTACCTTGAAAGAAAACTTGTAATTATAGATATGCAATTTTCCTTATTTTTCTAAGAGTATAAGGAAGCCAAACTTCCCAGCTTGCTCACTTTTCTTATTTTTATCAACTGGCAGCAGATTGTGGATTGGGATGTGTTGAGGTTAAATGCTAATTCTCAATTACTTTTGTGTGGATTGTATTCCACTAATCCACTTAAAGTATCTTGATCAATGTCTGATGAGAGTCCTGCTTTGGTTTCATCTCTCAAAGATATATCACTTGAATGAGACTATGAAAACTCGTTATAATGCCAATTTGCCCAGTTGGCTGGGGCTGTAGAATACACTGACTGCACCTCTGCAGAGGAGTAAGACCCCCACCCTAATGAGTGTCCTGTATATGACACTAAACAATCTGATGGTGAGGTTTCAGTGATGTTGGGGCTTTGGGGAATGCGGAGCACCCGTTCATTGCCATTGCTCCCAGGTCCACTCTGGCCTGGCGTGGTAGCACCTGATAGGGCCTAATCTATGGGTTAAATCGAACTAATGGTACATGTATGCTAAAATGAATTGTTTGACTAAACTGAATTGCTTGAAATAGAAATGTTTTTGATAATTCAACCGTACTTACATTTAAACTGCGTGCTTATGCTAAACTGAATTATTTGAAATGGGACTGTTTTTTGACATTGAAACTGTACTTACACTAAACTGAATTGTTTAATATAGAACTGTTTTGACATTTAACCATGTGTAAACAAAATCTAAATACTAAACTGAATTAGCTGAATTAGAACAAGTCGACTAAACTGAATAGCTTGAAATAGAAATGTTTTTCACTAATAAACTATACTTACACTTAAACTGTGTGCTTATACTAAACTGAATTTTTTAGATAGAACTGATTATTTAGATAAAAATGGATTTGGCATTAAATAACCTACAAAGGTTGATATGCTATAAAACCCAAACAACCAATCAACATATAATGTCTGTTAAATACAAAGAACTCAGACTATAACACTCTGCATATGGAGATGCCTTTATTACACCCTCCTTCTCACACTCTCACATAAACCAATATGGCCATTTGTTTACTTCCGGTTCTCGAATAACGCTCTCTCTTCTCGAGAGTATCAGGGGAGGTAACTTGCATGTCTTAACAAAGCCAATAATGGCACTTTGTCCATAAACATTAGAAAATTTCTTAGTTGGTTTTGTTATTCTTAAACTCCTGTAACATTACATGTTGATTATGCGCTTTTATTTCCTCTATTTTAGAAGTATGAAATCATAGATTAGATTATGATGCATTTCTAGAGAAATAACAGTGACTAATGAAGGCACTCTTTAATCAGGTAAATTCTGTTTGTGTTTAAAACTTTGTAAATTTGAACTGTGTCGTTAAAACTGGAAATTATTTATGACTCAACCCAATATATATATATATATATATACTTCAGATTCTCGAAGCACTACATATTAGAAACCTGCAACCAACACTTAATAGAATTAATTTTCAAACCAGTGCTAATGTACTTAAATGTCTTTAGCTACTGGCACTAATTATAGAATTACATTTAAAAGCAAACGCCATAATCTTCAACGGCAAAGACGCCCTTACACAGTAGTAATATGCTAAAACAAAAGTTACATCACTTTTGTAATAGATCCTCCCCTGATGATGGCCCAAAGTCGGGCAGAAAGTACTAGGGATACATACAACTATGGACAATACATAAATCAATTCCCCCCGAATACGATAAAAGTAATACGGGAATTCGAACGGATCCAGAAGAAAATATGTAGACATAAAATGTCTATCATGTTTAATGAAATTTACATTAACGAAGAAATGCTGCCTATATATATATATATATATATATATATATATGATATTTCAATTATAGAAAACAAGTTGAAATTTCTCTGATGCGTGATCTTCAGTTGAGTTTATACCCATGCCGCGACCGGCCGATAAACCTAAACATATCAAGTTACACGCCCGCGTTAGGACGATTATATCTTTCTAACGACCTTGACATCTCGTTATAGCTAAAAGAAAAAGATGAATTAAAATTAATAACATTTACAAAACACTTCGGCCAAAAATTACCTGATAAGACTTGAACTAATAGTCGTCGCCAGCCTATAGCAGGTTAGGAAAATACTTTACGGCTACACTCATTTTTTATCAAAGAATTTTATATCCACGCGGCTGGAGCTGTGTGTCACAGCACCTTCAACTGGCATACGTGCCCGGACCCACATTTGGGTTCGTGAAACCGCTTGCCTCATCAGGCTCACATTGCACTAAGTGAGCCGATGAGCAGCACTGACAAGCAGGGTTCGAGTTTCGGCTCCTTCCCGACCTTCCCCTCCCCTTTATCCCCACTTTAATTGGCCTTCGGGCTTTTGACCTTGTGTCAAGTCGTGTCTGGTGGGAGGCAGCGACAAATACTACGGCGCGCTCCCGGCTTTTTAGCTGGGCCGTCTGGCATTCGTGCCGGATGGGTGCTCGAAACCAAGAGCAGACTCGGGGCCGAATAGGCCCCCAGCTTCGGCTGGGCAACCTTCGGGTGGGCGAGCTGCACTTTTGTCCCCTTTGTACGGCACTAGACCAAGCGTCTAGTTTAAGCCGTAAACTGGCATACGTGCCCGGACCCACATTTGGGTTCGTGAAACCGCTTGCCTCATCAGGCTCACATTGCACTAAGTGAGCCGATGAGGAGCACTGACAAGCAGGGTTCGAGTCTCGGCTCCTTCCCGACCTTCCCCTCCCCTTTATCCCCACTTTAATTGGCCTTCGGGCTTTTGACCTTGTGTCAAGTCGTGTCTGGTGGGAGGCAGCGACAAATACTACGGCGCGCTCCCGGCTTTTTAGCTGGGCCGTCTGGCATTCGTGCCGGATGGGTGCTCGAAACCAAGAGCAGACTCGGGGCCGAATAGGCCCCCAGCTTCGGCTGGGCAACCTTCGGGTGGGCGAGCTGCACTTTTGTCCCCTTTGTACGGCACTAGACCAAGCGTCTAGTTTAAGCCGTAAACAGGCATACGTGCCCGGACCCACATTTGGGTTCGTGAAACCGCTTGCCTCATCAGGCTCACATTGCACTAAGTGAGCTGATGAGCAGCACTGACAAGCAGGGTTCGAATTTCGGCTCCTTCCCGACCTTCCCCTCCCCTTTATCCCCACTTTAATTGGCCTTCGGGCTTTTGACCTTGTGTCAAGTCGTGTCTGGTGGGAGGCAGCGACAAATACTACGGCGCGCTCCCGGCTTTTTAGCTGGGCCGTCTGGCATTCGTGCCGGATGGGTGCTCGAAACCAAGAGCAGACTCGGGGCCGAATAGGCCCCCAGCTTCGGCTGGGCAACCTTCGGGTGGGCGAGCTGCACTTTTGTCCCCTTTGTACGGCACTAGACCAAGCGTCTAGTTTAAGCCGTAAACTGGCATACGTGCCCGGACCCACATTTGGGTTCGTGAAACCGCTTGCCTCATCAGGCTCACATTGCACTAAGTGAGCCGATGAGGAGCACTGACAAGCAGGGTTCGAGTCTCGGCTCCTTCCCGACCTTCCCCTCCCCTTTATCCCCACTTTAATTGGCCTTCGGGCTTTTGACCTTGTGTCAAGTCGTGTCTGGTGGGAGGCAGCGACAAATACTACGGCGCGCTCCCGGCTTTTTAGCTGGGCCGTCTGGCATTCGTGCCGGATGGGTGCTCGAAACCAAGAGCAGACTCGGGGCCGAATAGGCCCCCAGCTTCGGCTGGGCAACCTTCGGGTGGGCGAGCTGCACTTTTGTCCCCTTTGTACGGCACTAGACCAAGCGTCTAGTTTAAGCCGTAAACAGGCATACGTGCCCGGACCCACATTTGGGTTCGTGAAACCGCTTGCCTCATCAGGCTCACATTGCACTAAGTGAGCTGATGAGCAGCACTGACAAGCAGGGTTCGAGTCTCGGCTCCTTCCCGACCTTCCCCTCCCCTTTATCCCCACTTTAATTGGCCTTCGGGCTTTTGACCTTGTGTCAAGTCGTGTCTGGTGGGAGGCAGCGACAAATACTACGGCGCGCTCCCGGCTTTTTAGCTGGGCCGTCTGGCATTCGTGCCGGATGGGTGCTCGAAACCAAGAGCAGACTCGGGGCCGAATAGGCCCCCAGCTTCGGCTGGGCAACCTTCGGGTGGGCGAGCTGCACTTTTGTCCCCTTTGTACGGCACTAGACCAAGCGTCTAGTTTAAGCCGTAAACTGGCATACGTGCCCGGACCCACATTTGGGTTCGTGAAACCGCTTGCCTCATCAGGCTCACATTGCACTAAGTGAGCCGATGAGGAGCACTGACAAGCAGGGTTCGAGTCTCGGCTCCTTCCCGACCTTCCCCTCCCCTTTATCCCCACTTTAATTGGCCTTCGGGCTTTTGACCTTGTGTCAAGTCGTGTCTGGTGGGAGGCAGCGACAAATACTACGGCGCGCTCCCGGCTTTTTAGCTGGGCCGTCTGGCATTCGTGCCGGATGGGTGCTCGAAACCAAGAGCAGACTCGGGGCCGAATAGGCCCCCAGCTTCGGCTGGGCAACCTTCGGGTGGGCGAGCTGCACTTTTGTCCCCTTTGTACGGCACTAGACCAAGCGTCTAGTTTAAGCCGTAAACAGGCATACGTGCCCGGACCCACATTTGGGTTCGTGAAACCGCTTGCCTCATCAGGCTCACATTGCACTAAGTGAGCTGATGAGCAGCACTGACAAGCAGGGTTCGAGTCTCGGCTCCTTCCCGACCTTCCCCTCCCCTTTATCCCCACTTTAATTGGCCTTCGGGCTTTTGACCTTGTGTCAAGTCGTGTCTGGTGGGAGGCAGTGACAAATACTACGGCGCGCACCCGGCGAAGCTCTTTTGTGTCCTGTGGTGGGGCGCTCTCGACCGGCTGTGGTTGAGTGCTGCACGGTTCGGTCGGGTGGGTTCCACCACTGGATACATCACCTCTGGCCTCAGGGGGCCTTCCCCCCAGGCTTTAACCCTCTTCGGAGGGGTTGGGTTTATCGCCCGGCGTTGGGCTACGGCCCTGCGACAGGACCCACCTTAAACACGGCCTTGTGCCATATTCGTACGTTGGTGGGACGTAGGATAAATACAGCGCGCTCCTGGCGAAGCTCATTAAGGAGGAATCCCGCATTCTGTGCGGTCGCATTCACCTTAACTTACGGCGTTGGCCCCACTTCTCGTGGTAGACCTGCCTTTCTTCCACCTACATAGGTATGCTCAAAGGTCCTTTTTAGGACCACAAGAGGTCTCTGTCTGCGGGTCAGAGCATCTCTGACTGTTACGGACTGTCCTACCACTGCAACAACTGGCTCACGTACGACCCGCTGTACGAGCCAGAAACCAGGTCGACACCCCCCCGGTTAATCCAACATATCGTCATAACCGAGGATGTCGATCTACCGAACTCGACGCTCCTGCAAGGTACTACGCAGTCCACGTAACGACTCGCTGTTACGGACTGTTCTACCACTGCAACACCTGACTCACGTACGACCCGCAGTACGAGTCAGCAACCCGATCAACACACCCCCGGTTAACCCAACGTACCGTCATAACCGGGGATATCGATCTACCAAACTCCACCGACCATCAAGCTGTACTCAACGACCAGCATCAACCATCTAGCTGTACTCAACGACCAGCACCGACCATCTAGCTGTACTCAACGACCAGCACCGATCATCTAGCTGTACTCAACGACCAGCACCGACCATCTAGCTGTACTCAACGACCAGCACCGACCATATAGCTGTACTCAACGACCAGCACCGATCATCTAGCTGTACTCAACGACCAGCATCGACCATCTAGCTGTACTCAACGACCAGCTGAACTCAACGACTCGACCGACCTCAGCTTACCAGCATCCGACGTCTAGCTGAACTCAACGACTCGACCGACCTCAGCTTACCAGCATCCAACGTCTAGCTGAACTCAACGACTCGACCTACGCCAGCGACCCTCGTCGAACGCCCAGCTGCGAACACATACAACCGCCACGGACATTTACATTCACGCTTGTAAATACGACGAAATAAATTGTCATTTGTAATTATCATTATCTCACCTTTGTTCCTTCATATTGCTTTGGCTGTCCTCATTCACATAATTCATTTGCGGAGTCGACATATTTATTGGCTCCGCAACACCCACACATCAGATGTTTGGATATAAGCTTGTCTGAAGATTGCGTACATGAAACTCAAAGTTGTGAGTGATCTTAATTTACCTTGTTTTAGTTTATAATTCAAACATCTGGTCTGCATTTTTGTGCAGAGATCACTCTATTTTACTGATTTTGATCATTTTTAGCACTAAATTTTGATTATATATATATATATATATATATATATATAAAGAGTATATTTTGAGCATGAAATACCATAATAATAAAACAGGATAAAAACTCTTGACTCGGAGCTTCATGTTGTCGATCTTTATGTGAGCTTAGAATTCAATATGTCTGATTTCGTTAGATTCAATAGAACAATTTGTTCATGCCTGTGTGTCAGTGGTTGTGAGGACCAGTGTTATTCTTAGTCTTGTTTATATCAGTGCAAAGATGCCCTCTCCCATCATCAATTTGTTAGAGTCAACTTAACAAGTTGTTTAGTTGAATCTAGCAATATCAGATGTGTTGAATACAAGCTCACCTGAAGATCAACGACATGAAACTTTGAGTGGTGAGTTATTACTCAGCATTTTCATGCAAAGATTTTATAGATTAAAAATTCTTTTGAAGTTCATTTTTACTCCTAATGGTAATTTTGTACATATATATGTGTGTGTGTGTGTGTGTGTGTGTGTGTGTGTGTGTGTGTGTCTGTTTGTGTGTGTGTGTGTGTGTGTCTGTCTGTGTGTGTGTATGTGTGTGTGTGCATATATATATACATATATTTATATATTAGGTTGACAAGAAAGTTCTTGTGGAATTTTTAATCTTGATTTCAAATGATATATTTTCAAATAAGTTTTCGTTATAATACCTTTACTTTATATATCATTTTAAAGAGCATTTTTCGCTCTATCTAATCGTTTAAATTACAATCATTTTAAAACAATTATGTCTTCTTTTCAGAACGTTGAATACAAGATGGAAAAAAAGCAAATTCGCACAATTTTCTTATTTCAATTCAAGCTAGGCCGAAAAGCTGCTGAAACAGCTCGCGATATCAACGAAGCGTTTGGCCCAGGAACGTGGCCGTCGCTAATAATATATATATCGCGGAGATCACGCCAGGAACCACCACTGAACGCACAGCACAATGGTGGTTTTAAAAATTTTGTGGCAGCGACAAGAGTCTTGAAGATGATGAGTGTAGTGGTCGGCCATCGGATGTTGACAGCGATCAATTAAGAGCCTTAGTCGAAGCCAATCCACGCACAACTGTTTGAGAACTTGCTTCTGTATTAGATGTAATGTATACAACAATTTCCAACCACTTGAGAGAGATTGGAATGACAAAAAAACTTGATAAATGGGTGCCTCACGAATTGAACGACATCGAAAAGAAACACCGTTATGAAGTGTCATTTTCCCTTCATTTTTCCGTTTCTCGACCGGGTTGTAACTTTTGTGAAAAATGGGTTCTTTACGACAACTAGCGACACTCA
>OY757910.1:117284154-117610886 GCA_963585895.1 Sepioteuthis lessoniana
ATCAGTTCTAAAAAAAAATTATTTTTGTATACTTAATGAAGATTTTGTACAATTTTTAATGTTATTTTTTATCATACAAAATTAACTTGATTTTTTTTCTTGATTGATGTCTGCTAACAGAAAACAAAATTAATTTGGGACTAAAAATCCACTAAAATTTATCTACTTGTATAATCCATCAAATCTACATTAACAAACCTAACATAGAGTATGGGTTAGGAAGCTAGATTAGCACACCACTGTTAGTAAGTTTGTTTCTCACTCAATACTTCTGGCCTTGTGCCACAACTAAGCTAAACTTAGTTAATAACTATATTCAGGCACCTCATATAGTGTAATGGTTAGGAAGCTAGATTAGCAGACTATTGTTAGTAAGTTTATTTCTCACTGGGTACTCAATACTTCTGGCCTTGTGCCACAACTAAGCTAAACTTAGTAAATAACTATATTCAGGCACCTCATATAGAGTAATGGTTAGGAAGCTAGATTAGCAGACTATTGTTAGTAAGTTTGTTTCTCACTGGGTACTCAATACTTCTGGCTTTGTGCCACAACTAAGCTAAGCATAGTAAAAAACTTCTCAGAGTTGTAGTAGTTGGAGTAATAAAAAAAGAAGTAAAGAAATTAAAAGAAATGGAGAGAAATAAAAACCTGGTTAAGAATATATTCTAATTTTAAATTAATAAAAGATAAAATAGAACCTTGTTTATTTATGGCTTCCAAATTTTAACTGAACCATTTTTTTAAATTCATTTCTGAACTTTGGCTTGAACGGATTTGTAGTTTAAATAAGTTATTTTATAATCCATGTCTTATCTTGGTGTGAATTAATCTTTCATAAACTTTAAGATCAAACAACTTAAGCAGTACTTAGATAAAGCACAATTTAAATCTGTTCAAACAGTTCAGAGAACCCGACACACCACCCCTTTACACCACCCACTTACACACATACACAATATAAAGCAACTGGCTAATATGCTAAAAGGTAAAGTGTAGATATATAATGCCACCTTTGATATACAAGTGGGAAATATGGATATTCACAAAATCATTTAAAAACAAAACCAGAATTGCAAAAAGATCAATGTGAAAGGTCATCAAGTCCAGGTTAAACGCATGATATGAATAACCCAAAGGCAAACTTTTTTAGACCTTATTTTTCTGATGCAGGTATAATAAGAAAACAAGGAAAGCTTTGGTAAACAGGCCAGGCATATGAATATGAATTCTACTTTATGTGAGTTTCAGCCTATGATATCCATTTTTATTTTAAAAAAATATTTCTGATGATTTGATTGGTGAGTTAGATTTTATTAATGCTACCAGAGGGTTGTTTATCATATTGCAAATAGATATAAATGATATTATACTTATTGATACTTATTATTTTGTTTCAAGTATATAAAATATTGACGTACATAAAATCTGACACTGTATTTTGATTGGACAGAATCAATCTATAATTTTCTTTCGATAGCTTTTATTACCAAAATGTTTTTCTAACTAAAATAATTATTCAAATTTAATTAAATATTACTAACTAGGTTTATAAGGTAGTTTTTCAAGCTAGAGATGTAAAATTATTTCATAACATTATTGACTTGATTAACAATTTGGACAAGAAATAAAAATGTTTAAGTTGATAAATCTCTCAAGTTTCTCCACAAAACTTCAATGAACAATATTAACTTCATAAAATAACATAAAAAATGTAATTGGTAAATCTCTTTTCTAATAAATGGATTTATCTTTTAAATGATTAATTGATTGATTTTAATGGCATATCAACCTGTCTAGGGTTATTTTCTGCCTAGAGGTTAGGAAATTGCATTCATTGTATGTTCATATTCATATTTTTTGTGTAGTTGTTTCTTAAGATTTTTTTGGAGAGGAGATGTGTTCCTATCAAATACAAATAATTTTAAAACTGTGGATCTGGCAACAAAGGGGTACTCTATACTTCTCAGATCTCAAGAAATATAGTCTCACCATCAGATACATTTTTAAGTTATATCCAGGACACCCTTTATTGGGGGTTACCATACCCATCTGCAGGAGATACAGTCAGCATATTCTAAGCCCCACTGACAGGGTATTTATTTTTTAAAATAACAATTACTATTTTAAGTATTTTGTATAATTAATTGACAGAATTGTTTATTTTTTATTCCTTGAATTTTATCAGACAAATTATTCAGATAATTGAACATGTTTTTTGAATAATTTGAACAAAAACTTAATATAAATGGGTTTCAGTTGTGTACAGTGTCAGATTTTATTATGCAAGTCAAGGTTTTCTCAATAAAATTGTTATTAACCAAACAATATTAGTAAAATTTTTAAGATATATTTATATTCATGTAAGCAGAATATGATGTGAATTTTAGCTTATCATTATGAAATAAATATTGATAATAACTTGTTTTTTTTGGGTGGGGTCAGATTTTATCATCCAAATAAAATGCAATGAAAATTTTTATCTATAACTAAATTCAAATGATATAGATTACAGAAACATATTTGATAAACACAATATCCTAAATACTTGAATACATCATTATTTATTATTCTACATGTTAATATCAGCTCCTTGTCACTCTGCAATGTTCATTGGTCTATAAAGGACACATATTTGTATTTCCGATATTATGTGTCCTACTCAACATTAATCTTTTGGCTTTGTAGGTTAAATGAGTTGACTTGAATTGAGTTGTTGGTTCAAATATAATAGCAATAAAGATGTATTTAATAAGTATAAGTTAGTGATACATAGCAATACTTGAAACTATTCAACTTTGTTGACTTATGTTTACAATTCCTATATATCTAATATATATGAATAAACTAGATTTGGCATTGAATAACCTACAATGGTTGATATGCCATAAAACCAAATCAAAACTCAGATAAACACATTATTAGAAACTTTAAAGTAGAATAAATTTAGCATAAAACTCATTGTTTAAATTAGTTATTCTCAAAATTTTGAGTTGTTGGGCCTTTAACTTCCAGTCCACATTGCTACTGTTCCTCACATACTTGCCATGAACACACACCTCTTTCTTGGTATTAGGTCTATTGCTAATTTAAAATAACTAACTTGATATCAAATCCCCAATCATATCTACCAAGGGCTTTGGACCTTGAAGATTTACCAGAGGTACCCCCTACCACTTTTTTGGCTTGCAAGCTACTTTTATAATCACCTTATCCAAATGGTCTATCTGTATTAAAACATGCTAAATATATTTATTCATATATGTATTGAGTATACTTTATATATATATATATATATATATATATATATATATATATATATATATATATATATATATATATATATTTACCAATCCCTCTGCACAAGCAGGATGCGGCACAATGTCAGTTTTTTAAGTGAAATTTAAGAGGTTTGAATTCAGAGTTTTCCTTCTCCTAGACCAGTTGTTATAACAAAGTTAAACAGCCCAGCCAGCCCTCCTATTCATCCATCGCTAGAGGGAGAATAATTGGATTCATATTTTTTCTAAGGGCATTAGCACGATGTGAAATATTATAAACAGCCTCATCCAGGATTTGAACTTTGGTCACCATGTTCCTTTCTTATGACAGTAACCATTACAACAAAAAAAGCCATATACTTTATATATGTTCATGTACTTTGTATCACTGCATAAACCCTTACAGCACAATATAATCGAATATGTCACTACTTTACTCTGATAACTTGCACTGACAGGCTAACATCTAAGAAAATGTTTTTTTGGTGTACAATTCACCTGCACTACCTTTTCAATCAACTGGTTGATTGTGACCAACATATTAGGCATATTGGTTTTAGCAGCTTTGAGGAGGTGATTGCTACTTTTCTGTCAGGGCTTGAAGTGGTTACAATAAAACTAAAAAAGTTGAGGTTATGATTTTCCAGAAATTAATTTACAGAGTAGGCAATAAGAAATGCTAGGTAATCTCAGAAACGAATTCAAAGACAACTCATTTGTAATTGAAAATCACCCTCTTGGCTGGGGCTGTAAAATACACTGCAGAAAGGTACACCCCTCCAACGAGTGTCCTAAGTATGACATTAAACCATCTGATGGTAAGGCTCCAGTCCTAGAGCTTTGAAGAATGTTGAATACTCTTTCATTACCATTATTCCCAGGTCCACTCAGAACTGGAGTGATAGTACCTGTTTGGGTTCTATCTATGGTTCAAATTGATCTGTTTGAAAATTATTTTTATTTAATTGGACCATGTGAATATGGCTCAAATAGAAGTATTCTATTATTTACTATACTTGAAACCATTTAACTGGGTGCAAACAAATGATTAATATTAATTTAGATAGGAATGCTTGATAAATAGAATTACTAATGTTAAATAATAATACATGAAACCATTTTACTGAGCAAACAAGTGAGCTTGTGGGGTTTAAAATTTTTATGAAGGTCAGTGGCTAAGGGCAAGACTGTGTTGCCGTAAAATATCTGACTCCATATTTTGGTTATTTTGCTTTACCCCACGTTGACTTGGCCGGTGCAATGCCTTGCCCAAAGAAGGTTCACAAGAAATATACAAAGGGAAAGATAGAAACAGACAAGAGACGAAAACATTTCTTTCATACTTTCCTTTTATTTACTTGGTGAATGGACTAACCAACGCTACGTCCCAAAACATAGCGTGGTGTCCAAAACACCAGATAGTAAAATCGGTGTTGTCGGTTCGACATCACTACCCGAAAAAGAGGTCTGTTCACAGAAAACCTGAGTATTTATCTCTTTTCACCGGCTCCAAATTCGCCACGCCAAAATCCTTCTAATTTTGGCGCGACCGCTTCTCATTAGCTACTTTACATTTTATTATTTTTCTTTTTTCTGATTTTAATCAGATGGATGCGTGGAGCCTTATGCGTGGAGCCTTATGCGTGGCGACGCATTTATACATTTTGTATCGGGCAGCCGACGAGTCAACATCCGGTTGGGAGTTCTTTGGTAATTCTTAAATCGCCACAAGCTCTAGCTCATTTGAAAATAATGTTACCTCAAACTATTTGCTTAGAAATCATATATATATATGTATAAACAGGATTTGGCATTAAATCGTCACCAAGGATTAATATGCTATTAAATCAAATAACCTAACCTATGATTCAAAAAATTTCCATTGCTGATTTGAATCAAGAACTGTGTAAGTATTAGCTAATCCAAGATGGTGGCTATTTATACACAACAGCTCAAGGGAGGTAATCAACACTCCCCATCTTTGCTGTCCCTGTTAATGTTCAGTGTTAATGTTTCCTTGCTGTAAAATATTACACAAACTCTAATGATGCTGTAGCTTTTATTAAGGGGTCAGTCAGTTGATTTCTGGTATCAATCAGCTTTACCTCACCGATTTCTCCCTTTGCTATTCTCTCCTTGATAATGGCTTCATTCAGTATCAACCTCTTTTCTTCAAGGGTTCTGGAAGAATGAAGTAAGTCAACCTGGGATTTGTTATAAGTGAAGCAATTGACTTGAATTTTGCCTTCATTTCCTTGTAGAATTTCTTCCAGAATTGTCTTCTAGTACAATTTTTTAAAGGTCAAGGACAGGCTATTCTGCTTGACTTTCCAGATAACTTTGTTATAGGGCAACTAGAAAGGAAAGTGGATACAAAAAGAGTGAAATATGTATGTGTTGCAAAGTTTTTTTATGATACATACACGTGTGTAAAATTACTCGATAGGAACATAGATGTTGTGTGAACTAAGATCGAGTTACTTACTTGGAGAAGAACTAGGGGTGTAATAGTTATTGTCATATGAAATGAACACAGTAACTTAAATTCAAATCCTGGATGAGACTGTTTACATTTCCCATCACATTAATACCCATGGGAAAGTATGAATCTAACTATTCACCCTCCCGCTATGAGTAAATAGTAGGCAGGCTGGGCTCTTTAATCTTGGTATCTATCCCAACCTTCCACCATAAGCAGGTTGAAGAATAGGACCCCCCACCCACCAAATGAGTGTCATAGATATGACATTAAACAATCTGATGGTAAGGCTCTAGGCTTGGAGCTTTGGGAAATATAGAGTATCCCTTAATTTCTCTTGCTCCCAGACCTACTTGGACCCAGAGTGGTAACACCTGACAGGGTGCTATCTATGGGTCAAATAGAACTGTTTGACAATTTAAACGGAGTGCAAACAAATAAATGATGTTTAATTAAATTGTTAGTGATACATAGCTATACTTGAAATCATTTAACTGTGTTGAATTATGCTAAATTGAATTGTTAGAAATAGAATTGTTTGACCCTTTAACCTTATGTAAACAAATGACTGATGTTTAATTGAATTGTTATTGATACAAGGCAACACTTGGAACCATTTAACTGCGAGCAAAATGACCTTGGGCTCGTTTAGAAATGTTATCAACAAAATTTATTTATAAATCATATATTTGATATATAAGTATAAACAGGATTTGGCATTAAATAACCTACAATGGTTGATATCCCATGAACTAAACCAAACCAAACCTTTAAGTGGAGTACAACTGGAATAGAATCAGTTTTCCTTCTCCTTAACTGGTTATCACATCAAGGCATAAGAAACAACTCCACAAAAAATGCAAATATGAATTTATAATGAACACAACCTCTGGGCATAAAATAACCCAAAATAGGTTGAAATGCCATTAAAATCAATCAATTAATCTAGTTGCTTCATTTTGAGAGCAACATAACATAAAAGAATCAATATTATAATCAATATAATAAGGCATTTTGGCTTGTTTTTTTTAAATTCTAAATGCTAAATTTCTGGAAAATGTTTTTATATAGTGTTGTAAGTAATTCCCCACAATCTGTTCCCCCTGTTTGATGTAATAGATAGACTCCAGAAATGCTTATAAAATAAGCCAGCTTAATTCTTTTTTTGCATTTAGTTGTATTAAGTTAAATAAAGCTTTCCTAAGTTTATTCACCTCGGGTTATTCATTACAAATAAAATTGTTAAATGAAAACAGCAATTATTTTCCCTTATCCTTCAAAAATCTTGTACAAAACCAATCAAGGATACTGATAAGGAAAAATCATATTGATATTTGGAAAAGTTTCCAGATTAGTAAATTAACTTGGATCCCCTCTGCTTTCTCAAAATCCTTGATAGCCTCTGCGTTCTTTGGTTATAAAACAGATTCTGTAGTTGTCCAAATACTTATGACTAGTATCTTCAATAATCTCTTTTCTTTTCTTTCATTTTCAGGCTGCACA
The DNA here is from genome assembly GCA_963585895.1 of Sepioteuthis lessoniana. Lineage (NCBI taxonomy): Eukaryota > Metazoa > Mollusca > Cephalopoda > Myopsida > Loliginidae > Sepioteuthis > Sepioteuthis lessoniana. Next base: position 117,291,418 of record OY757910.1, read on the forward strand.
GAATCAAAGTAAAGAAAAGGAAGATTAAAAAATGCTGGAAACATAATCCTACAGCATTTCTTTTCTGTTATTAATATTATTCTTTTACTAATACAACTAACCTAAGTATGTGTCAGATTGTGCAAATATCAACTTTATAAATCTACAAAATCTCAGAACTGAGTCAACAAAAATTTTCATAACAAAAATAAAAGTTTAAAACAATATGTCCAGCCCTGGAAAAAGTCATCCCTCTGCAAAGACTCCTAACAAAAATCGGACACAAAATATGCTAAAAAATTTTGGTATTACCAAAGAAAAATCTCAATTTTCAACTTTGAAAGCAAATGAAATATTTCTCGATGCTTGGTCCAAAATTCCTGATCAATCTCTTCCAGTCTCTCAATTAACAACTCAGCATTTAGCAAACAAATTTTGGTATCGAGAAAACAGTGTTCCAATCGCAAAATGTCCAACAGGACCTGCATGTTTATCATTGGTCTCTACTGTTCCAAAACAGTTTTCTGGTTTGCCGAAGAAAACAAAGTCTCCATACTTATCACCCCGAGAAGAAAAGATGAAAACTGACAATTCCAAAAATGAAACTGATAATGGTAGTGAAACTTTAGCAAAATCTGGTGTTCATCCCAAAATACCAGAATATTCCAATGGCATACACTTACCAAATGATGGATTTGTTTCCCGTCAAGAAAGAGCAAAAAGCACACTGGAAAAAATTATGCGAAAAAGGATTTTCGAGAGTGAAAGGTATAAGAATGGTGGTGTAAGCCCTAGCATCTCAGAAAATCTCGGGGATTGCAAGACAAATTTTATCATGAATAACATTCAGCCCATTACTCACCGGGGCCAATGCTTGCGAACTAACAAGCCTCCCAGAATGAACTTTCAGGAAAGGTTAATATTAGGAAAAACAAGCATTAAATTGAATATTCCACATACAGTGACAACATGTCTGACTAATTTTAAAGAGCAACCACCATGCGGCATTACTTATAAAGACTTAAAAATGTTACCACTGCCCTCACCCAAAGACTGCTGTGCAATGGAAGATTCTCATTTTGCACGAAAGATTTTGGGATCTGGAAGATTCATAGTTAAAAATCATTGGAAACCAGGTTTGTCACACATGAAAATCACCTGACAATAAAGAACAATGTTGTTTGATTCTTGATTTTCTGCTGGCAATCTCTTACACTGTGGCTCAAGTCTTTTTGGGGACTTTGAGGAAAATAGAAGTTTATTTATAAACTGAAAGAGAACAATTGAAAAATCTCTAGTTTGTCTACATCAGTGATCCTCAAACTATATCTTGCCGCAAAATATTATACTGCAATTATCTTCCGAGTGTGTTGTGAAAATTTTTTCAAGTATGCAAACATGTATTTCAAATCTTGAATGTGTCCAGTTCAGTTATATATATATATATATATATATATATACACATGGGGCTGGGCTGAAAAGTTCAAATAATGATGTCGTATCTGCTGCTGCTGACTTTTTTGACCAATGGGATCCAAGCACTGTAGCACTGTTGGAAGAAGTGTGTGGACATCAAGATGGACTATAATGAAAAAAATAAACATTATTTGGTTACATTCCATAAGAGTATTTTGGTTAGGCTATGAACTTTCAAGCTTACCCTTATATAATATGTATATATTGATCAAATAGGACAGACATTTTCTATCTATTTTATATTTCATCCATTTGAGTCTCCATATTGTTGAATATAACAGCCACGTTCCCACAAATTCTTCCTCTTACTTTTAGTAAAATCTTTTCTCCGGTAAATTCCACTCTCATTTGTTCTTCCTCCTACTCTTTATATAAATGTATATGACATAATTGTTTTTGTCATTTCTCTATTCCCTCCCCAGAAGATGACTCCATTTGGGGGCCAAAAGTACTTGGGAAACATATGGTGCCTTCCTAAATTCATTCCATCCAGAAGTTAAATGACTCATACAAAAACTTGAACCAATCAAAGATAAAATAGGCAGAGACAAAGTGTCTATCCTATTTAATCAAACATGTTAAATATATATATATATATATATATATATATATATATATATATATATATATATACATGTGTGTGTGTGTGTGTGTGTGTGTATGTGTGTGTGTGTTCATATTCAGAAAAGATTGGTGTGATGTTGAAGTCAAATATATTAGTGTACCATCAAACAACCAAGTTTGAGAACTGCTGGTCTATATAGTATGTAATATGAGAAGTGGGGAGCAAAACAATTAGAATTGAATGTTTGTTTGAATTGAATGTTTTGTTTTATTGTGGGGGAGTGAAATCCATTTTTGAGGAGCAGTTTTATATGTGCAAAATGGTCTCATGTTTTTTTTTATGCAAAAAGATTTTTAACTTCTTAAATACCTTACTTTCTGATTTGTCATGAAATAAACTGTTGTTTCCATTCTGAATTCTTTTGATATAGTAAAAATCAATGACTTTCTTAAATCCTTTGATATAGTTTAGCTACTTAACAAATGATACCAGTTATTTTTGACATGTTCACTATCTATGGGGATTATCCCAAGAATTCTCATCCATTTTTTTTTCAGTGTAAAAATATGGTGATGAGTGTAACTTCTCACTGTTTATTTTGAATAATAAATAAAGATATTCATCCATGTTATACATTTTGTTAGAGAAATTCTGGATCAGTAATTGAATTTTAACATATCATAAAATGACATTATCCAGTTTCATAAAAATCACATTTAAAAAAAATTTAGTTGTTTTTTTGCAATGACTTAAAATCTTTTATTGCAAAGAGATTTTTATTTAATTTCAGACTTATAATAACATTTTAGATGAGTTTGAAGGAACAATGATTGGATATTAACATTATGATACTTTTTCAGTATTTAATAGCACTATTAAATTTTTTTTTAATCACCAAATCCAGGTTTTTGTTATATATTATTATAAAACATTGCCTCTGAATTTTTCTCTACAAACCATGAAGATAACTAACTAAATTTACATTCCAACATTATATTTGATATTCATTTTTTAAAGAAGAATTTAATACCAAAGAATGAATAAAAGTAATTTATTACTTTTCTCACCAGTTTCTATTCAGATTCTATCAAGATTTAATTTCTTAGATAAAATTACATTTAAACTTTTATATATGAAAATTAGAAAAACAGAATTGTTTTTTAGTAACATTCTTAGTTCCATTCAAGTTATGTATTTCTTAAAAAAAACAATCATTTCTGATTAGATCATTTAAAAGTTTTAAATCCAAATAATTGCTACTAACTTGAATTGTGATCAATTCATTGCTTTTGATATTTGTTTCTGAAAACACCAAAACTATTTTTGCAATATCAAACATATGACCACTAATATAATCTTTTAGCTCTTATCTTTAATGTTAGGTGGTTTGGAAAATAATGATTGATTTTAGATTGAAATGTCTTATAAAATGAAACATTATTTTCTAAGCAAGCTAATATTAATAAAGATATACTTCTTAAATTCTGTTTGTTGAAAGTAAGAGCCTGGGGTTATTAAAAATAGCAACATAAAGACTTGGTTACTGATAAAGATTAATTGTTTCATAATTTTGTCTAATTTTTGTTGCACTATTGTTGAAACTTTTGGGGTTATCATTCCATGCAGCACCACCAAAACCACTCTACTCTCAGAAGATATGTTGAAAGGTTTCTTGCCTTAGGAACTTGCCTTGTAAAGTGAAATGGCTATTGAAACTCATCTTACTGGCCATTGTTGATGGTCTTTCTGTTGCTATCCTTATTTGACAAACAAATTAAGATTAATAATAATAATGATTGATGACATCTAAAATTATACCAGGTTTTTCGGTTGTTTTAGTGATCTTATAAAGTCATTTAAAAAAAAAAAAATTACACTACAAACACTGATTCTATTCTTACTTAATAAGTTTTGTCTTAATTTCTGATATGGGAAAATATCAATATTATAAACTGATATACTTGAACTAGTATCTCCATCTTGGTTGTTATCATTGCTTTGACTGTTGTACTTATTCTTTGAATATCTGGCATAACTGAAAACCTTCTGTAAATTCTGAAACAAACTCTTATTTCAATCCAGAGAGGAAAGAATTGTTCTCGTTTTGCTGTTAATGTTTTGATTTATTGATGGATTGATTTTAATAACATGTCAATCTGTCACATGTTATGTTATTTTATGCCTGGAGGTTAGGGAATTGTGTTTATTATATATTCATATTTACATTTTTATTTTGTGTAGTTGTTTCTTAAGAACTTTTCTTTTTTGCACACAGCCTTAACAAATATGAATAAATTTTAAACAGATCTATTTGACCCATAGATAAGACTAACAGGTATTACCACTCTGGGTCAGAGTGGACATGAGGGTAATGTCAATAAAAGGGTACTCCATATTCTCCACTTGCTCAGTCGGCTGGGGCTGTAGAATGCACCGACTACTTTTCTGCAGAGGGGTAAGCACCCACCCAACGAGTGTCCTGGATATGTCACTAAACAATCTGATGGTGAGGTTCCAGCAATGCTGGAGCTTTGGGGAATGTGGAGTACCCCTTCATTGCCATCGCTCCCAAGTCCACTCTGGCTCGGAGTGGTAGCACCTGAGAAGGGTCCTATCTATGGGTTAAATAGAACTAAACCGTGCTTCTTTCACTATACTGATTTTTGCATTTAAACTGCATATTTATGCTAAACTGAATTGTTTAAAATAGAACTGTTTTGACATTGGAACTGCGTACTAGTGCTGAACTGAATTACTCAAAATAGAACTGTTTTTGAGGTCTAAACTGTGTACTTATGCTGAACTGAATTATCTGAAGAAAAATTGTTTGACATTTAACTCTGTGTATTGCCCAGTCAGCTGGGGCTGTAGAATACACTGACTGCACCTCTGCAGAGGGGTAACCCTCCCCCTAACGAGTGTCCTGGATATGACACTAAACAATCTGATGGTGAGGTTCCAGCAGTGCTGGAGCTTTGGGGAATGCAGAGTACCCCTTCATTGCCATCGCTCCCAGGTCCACTCTGGCCCGGAGTGGTAGCACCTGATAGGGCCCTATCTATGGATTAAATAGAACTAACTGAATACTTATGCTAAAATGAATTGTTTGAGTAAACTGAATAGCTTAAAATAGAAATGTTTTTGACAATTAAACCATACTTACATTTAAATTGCGTGCTTATGCTTAACTGAATTATTTGAAATAGAACTGTTTTTCAACGTTAAAACTGTATTTACACTTAACTGAATTGTTACATATAACTGCTTGAATAGTTTGAAATGGAAATGTTTTTGACAATTAAACCGTGTACTTATGCTAAACTGAATTGTTTTAAATAGAACAGATAATTTACATAAAAATGGATTTGGCGTTAAATAACCTACAAAGGTTGATATGCCATAAAACCCAACAAACCAAACCAAACCAAACCACATTCTCCAGGTCTCCAAAACTGGAGCCTCACCTTCAGGTGTAGTTTAGTGTCATATTCAGGATACCCCTCTTTGTGTTTGGGAGTATTACTCTTCTGCAGGAGATACAATCAATATTTTGTAAGCCCACCAATGGGGCTAGCTAAGGCTTAGAGGACATTTTATATCAGTTAATTCTTTCAAGGAAGCAATGTCTTTAAAACAAATTAACTTGGAAGAATTAGTGGATACCAAATATCCTCTTGAATAAAAGATTCAGTTCAAAATTTCTAGAGAGCAACAAAATTTAATACCTATATGGCAGAACCATCCACAATATACTCAGTTTCACCAACTAAAAAACAAAAATAAAACAAAACAAAAAAACAAAACAAAAAAACAAAACAAAACAAATGAATCTGAGAATACACTTATAGAGTTGTTTTTATTCACTTTTTTGGTTAATTCTGGTGGGAGAGGGCATGTGACACTTCACTTTTCCGAATGGTGTAAACCCTCATTATTACAAAATATTTGGACATTGGTCAGTTTCCTATTTCATACTGTCAAATGGCTCGTCAACAAATTATAACAGTAATTCGTTATCTATGGGAATTATCCAAAATAATTTTCATCTGTTTTTTTTTCTGTGTAAAAAAAGGTATATTTTTAATGATAAATGAAAATAGTAAATAGATAAATATCTTTTTCTGTATTTGTGAAGAGACTAAATTGTATGAATAATCTGTCTTAATAACTTGACTGCTGTGTTGGTTGCAATTCTTTGATTGTCTTTGTAACAGACAAATTAAAGGAGAAAAAAATGTAAAATTGCATATGTGCTATGTACTGTAACTCTATAAAACCATCAGGGAGCTGAAACAGAAAGTTGCAGCTGGATAACCATAAGCAGAATTCTTGCTGCTGAGGTCTGCTCTTATTTTATATAGCAAAAGCACAGATATAGTTGTAAAAATTGTGGACGTGCATAAAAACCAAAATGGTTGCTTCCTGAGTTTTGTGTTTCTTAAAATTTTTGTTTTCATTAGCACTTGTTTGTTTTTGATGTTTGTTTGTTTGTTTGTTTTATGGCATATCAACTTCTTCAGTCATTTAATGCCAAATCCAGTTAAAGAAAATAAGTCTGAAAAGAAATTCAAAGGAGAGGTCTTAGGAATTAATGATAAACTTTAGATAATTAGTTGGTTATTTGTTTGTTTTTTTATTAGGAGTTTATTTGTAGTGAATCAGGATCATTACCCCCCCCAAAAAAAAACAAACAAACTGTGAAACAGGTTGGGGAAGGGATCAGTTTGTTAGAATATATCTAGTAAAGAAAGGGTTTATTGAAGTAATTTTGTTTAGTTATGAAGTAAATTTTTTTGAAAACATGTCTTCATGTTTGCTATATAGTTTGTAATATTTTGATATTTTGTAGAGTAGTTTTAAGTGCTTAAAATTATGATTCATAAGCTGTTACAACTATATATATATATATATATATATATATATATATATATATATATATATATATATATATATGCAGTGTGTACAAAGAATTATAAGGTCGAATTATCTTTTGAAAATTCAAGATTGTGTTTATATATGTACTGTATTTTTTATGCATTTAAGATAACCCCACAATTTTTATTTAGAATATTGGTTTTGGGTTATACTCACTGTATAAGACTACTCCTTCCAAGGCAGCCACTCAACTCATACAGTTTTATTAGAATTCAAAAGTTAGCAAATTTTTGGGAGATTAAAAAGAAGAGTTATGTTTTGGACATCCCTAGAGTAAACAAGCACATGCCTGTTATTAATTCAGATTCCACTTGAATTATATTCTTGGCATATACATATAGGGAAACTGTGGTACATAAAACTTATCAACACAAATGATACTGGTCTCAATCATCTACACACAGTTACATAACATGTTCTGATCAACTAACTCATTGAGCTTCACAGCACTACATCTGCTGAGTAATATTATGAGCAGTATATAATATATCTACTTTCAACAATGTGACAGTTATGGATTGCTTTTGAAAAAATGAGTTTATTATATTTTTATCATTCAGGGTTTTCAGAATATTGTCTTCATCTTTATTGTTATTTCCACAACATTTTGGTTGATATGTCCTCGAGCCTTCTTCAGGTGTTTGTCAAAATCAGGAACCTACATGGAACTACCTCCTTTATTGAATCCACGGGAGTTGCCTGTTCTGATTCTGTTAGCCATAACTGGGTACAAGTGTTAAGTATTCCTGTATTATTACTTGCCTGTAGTCAGGATTGAACCTCCCGATGATTGTCTCCTTTGAAGCTTAGGAACTCAACACCTACAACCGTTATGCTATGTGTCCTGTTGGAATCAGAACAGAAGACAATAGTCTAAAAATCCTTAATGATGAAAATCATCAAGTTTCGTCTCAGAGTTTATTATAGTTGTGAAATCATACTAAATGTTATATAAAAATACTTTTATTATGCTACTCTTTTATTGTTTTATTAAAATAATGTGAATTGCAGTAAGTGTTTTCAGTAGAAAGTATTTACGTTGTTACCAAGGCAGGAAGAAGTAAGCCAACTGTAAATCATTACCCATGTTAACAACGTCTTATACTCCACAGGATTTAAGGTTTACATTTTATACTGTGTGTATTAGATGACCCTCAATTTTGCTGGGTACTTTTTAAAGTTAAACAGCCATCTTATATGTCAACATATACAGTATGCATGAATATATATATATATATATATATATATATATATATATATATATATATATATATATATATATATATATATATATTTCTTGAAGAAAAAACAACGAAACCAATCACAAAGGATTATAAATTTAGTAGTATATCAGGCTATTATTTATCCAAAAGAGGACATAAATGATAAGAAATATTATATTGGCATTTCATCTACTAATTTTAAAATTAGGTACGGAAATCATAAATATTCCTTCTCCCATGAGCATCAGAAAAATCAAACTGCTCTATCAAAACATTATTGGGGATTAAAAAATAAAGGGTTAACCCCTGACATTCAATGATCCATACTGAAAAGATCTAGTACCCCAAAAGCTTTCGATAGTAGGTGCAATCTGTGTCTTGAGGAAAAAAATCCACATTTTGCTTTTTCCTGAGCCAAGAGAATTATCAAATAAGAGAAATGAACTAATAGCTAGGTGTAGACATAGGGCCAAATTTAAACTATAAATAATTAAACAAATAAAAAAATAAAAAAAAAAAAAAAGCATAAAGTTATTTTGAGAATTAGAGTTAATTTTGAGAATAAATAAATAAATTGTTAGATAGAAAATTGTGAAAAAAATATATAATACATATGTACTACGCATAAAAAGTGTAACTGATTAATGCCTTCGAAATATTTTCGAAATTTTAAAATATTTAAGTAAATTAAATATTTGTTTTTGTTTTAATATATCTATTACTGCATCTTTACGTGAGATTATTATTTAAAATTTTAAATCTAATTAAAAATATCTGTAATTTAAGTCTAAATGTAATTTTTAAAAAATATTAATTTTTTAAAAAAAAATTAAAAAAAAAAAAATTTGCTATATTGCTAACCGAAATTTAAATTTAAAACGGAAGTGGGCTTAATGAAGAGGTAACTCTTCACCCCTCTTCAATCCCCTCTCACTCTTATGTGTCTATCCTAGTTTTTTTTATCAAAAAGATCTGAAGAAGTCCTGTTAATATTTTTTCGTGTTTTTGGAAATTTCAAAAATGCGTAACAGGATGGAAATAAATTTATAATCCTTTGTGATTGGTTTCGTTGTTTTTTCTTCAAGAAATTATTGCTCTGTATTATTGGTACATTGAGCTCTTTACCAGGAAAATTTAAATATTCATTCATGAATAATTTCTTGTCCTGATGGAATTACTCCTAACTCCGGTTTAACTGGACTAAGTATACTATATATATATATATGTATTTATATAATGTATAAGTGGTGCATTCAATAGGTTTCCAGACTTTTTTTGTACAGGCATTTAAAATTGTCATAGATTCTTGAAAATTCAGTATGTCATTGCTATACATCTTATGAAATGACTGATCAATTCTTATGATTTCAGGTTCAAATAAACAGCTACAGCAACGATTGGAATACACCCTACTAAGCCTGATCGTCACAGCTGGTGAATTTCAAAAATGCAATCTGGACGTGAGGACACTTTAGAAGAATGATATGCAAGAAAATTCTTTTTTAAACTTAGAAAAAATGCCACAGAAATGTATGGAATGCTTCAGACTGCTTTTGGAGCATCTTGCATGAATTGAGCATGAGTTTTTGAGTGGCATAAGAGAGTCAAGGAAGGCAGAGAGTCTGTGAGGGATGATGAGAGGTGTAGGAGGAGTAAGGAAGTCAATAGACCGGAGTTGATTGGCCAAAGGCTTAGGGTTAGGGTTACTATATTGAGGTTTTAAGGGAGTTCAGGAAAAGATTCCGTCGGAAGAAGCCACAACTCTTCAAATCAGGTCAGTGGCATTTCCAGCCGGACAATGCACCAGTTCACAACTCCATCCTTGTCACAGACTATTTGACCAAGATGGGCATCAAGACAGTTCCTCACTCTCATTATAGTCCAGACCTTGTTCCCTGTGACTTTTGGTTATTCCTTAAGCTCAGAGGCTGTCATTATGAGTCAATTGAGGAGATGCAAGAGGCTGTGACAAAGGTCATTGACACACTCATGCAAGAGAACTTCAATGGGGGCCTTCTAGAAGTTGTTGGAACGGTAGAACAAGTGCATTGCAGCCAGAGGAGATTACGCCGAAGGGGACTAGAGTTTCATGTGTGTACTATCAATAAAAGTGCCCATATGAAAAAATTCAGGAAACTTATTTAATGATCCTCGTATATATATATATATATATTCATGTGTGTGTGTGTGTGTGTAAATATATATATTTACAGAACTCTTCTGCCATAGACAGGATGTGACTCAAGGTTAGTCATTCTACGCAAAGTAAAGCTGGTTTGAATTCAGAGTTTTTCTTCTCCTAGATTGGTTGCTTAACTAAGGCTAAAGAATAGAGATAACCCTACTATCTACTCGTAGCTGAGAGAGAACAGATAGATTCATGTCTTTCCCAAGGACATTAGCATAAAAATAAAAAGTAAACAGCCTCATTCAGGGTTTCAGGTCATCAATTCCATTTCTAACAGCAATAACCATTATCCTAAGTATACGCATGTGTAAATATGTGTGTGTGTATGTGAGTCTGTATGTGTGTGTATGTGTGTACACACACAAGGGGCATTCAATAAGTGGAATTTTTTTTTAAAAAGCAAAATCAATTTTTTTGCAGAATTTATTTTCTAAAGGTGTAAATTCTATATTGATTGGAAACTGGTTTACTACAAAAATCATTTTATCTTCACAGAAATATTTGTTTTGAGGCAATTCAAAATAAAAGCAAAACAGTGGTCTGTCATCAAATTTTTGGCAGCTGAGAAGTACAAACAATCTGAAATTTACAGAAGAATGTGCAACGTGTGTGGAGAAGTATGTTGTAGTCAAAAAAATGTTTAAAAATTGGCTAAATATGGATTTCCCACAACAAGCTTGAGTTGAAAAAGCAGTCCATGGGGTGGAAACACTGTGACTCTCCAGTAAAAAAAAATTCCAGGCACAGCAGTCAGTAAAGAGGGTCATGCTGATAGTTTTCTGAGACATGAAAGACTCAACACTATTGATTTCCTAGTTATTTATAGAAAGACCCTCATGTATATATATATATATGGATGTGTGTAAATTTATTTGGCTGACCTCTCTTTTAATAATTCAGGCTTTTGTCCTTTCTATCTCACTCTTGTAACTTTCAAACTTTCAATGAATTACAAAGTCATTAAGCAAAACCTTCTTTTCAACATTGGCTGATTTAATTATTTTCTATATTTGTGAAGAGACCTGTATAAACATTAATAGAACTAAAAAAATGTTCTTTGTTGCCAATTTGGGAATTTTTATGTTCGATAATTTTGTATCTATGTATTCAATAACAGGAAATGTTAATAATATTAATACCTGCCTGAATTAGGAACATTTCTCTAAAATTATTGATCTCTATAAATATTTGTTTAACAAAGCTAAAATTGGCGTTTGCTTATATTCATGGAGTAGAGTATTTGTTTGATGAACATTATAGCAGGTGCTTTTTATATGAGAGCCTAATGTTACATACACACGTGCCATGATGTTCATTGTTTTGTATTGTATTAAACATACCAAGCTCTGTTTTAAGCTTTCTGTGTGCATATGTAATAAAAGCCCATCTCATAGGACTGGGGAACTATGGATGACAAAAAATTAAAAACTAATATTAATTAATAGTAAAAATATATTCACAATATAAAAAACATCATATCATAGGCAATACTTTTGTTGTGCATGGAACAATCCAAAAATAACGACTTTTTTATTTTCATGAAAATTACAACAGATTATTATTATTATTATTACCCTTTTGAGAGTTTTTCACACCAGCATCAATCAATGGTCTTTCACTGAAGCTTGAGTGATAGCAAGTTTTCTCAAGTCTCCGGGACTCTTCTCAGTATTCTGGCAGATCTTAATAATGCTGTCGTTTGGATGGTCTCCGCTTGTCCTCTTATTTCCAACTCCTCTGGTTCCATTATCAATCCTTTGGTGACTGTACCAAGTGCACCAATTACAATTGGTATCACCGTCACTTTCATGTTCCATAGTTTTTTCTGTTCTCAAGCAAGGTCTAGGTACTCATCTTTCTTTTCACTTTCTTTCAGTTTCACCCTGTGATCAGCCAAAATGGCAAAGTCAACAATTCAGCTTGTTCACTTCTTTTTGTTGACTGTCACTAGCTGATCTGTTTGTATCTCAAAATCCCAGAGAATTTTGTGCATCTCATTCTCCAACACAGATTCTGAGTTATGCATATACCATTTGTTCATATGGTCAAATTTAAATTTCTTGCACAATTCCCAGTGGATCACCATGCCCACCCAGTCGTGTCTAACCTTATACTCTTTTTTTACTAATTTACTGCATTCATTTATAATGTAATTTATAGTTTTGTCTCTGTTACCACATAACCTACATTTGCTATTTTACTGCGTCTTATCTATTCTTATCACTGGCCCATTGGGCTAGTGGGTTGAGGGTTCACAATAGCCCAGGAGAATAGGGATCAATCTCAAGTCGTCATACCAAAGACTCAAAAAATGGTACTTGATGCTGTCTTGTTTAACACTCAGCATTATAAGGCATGGATCAAGGGTAAAGTCAAGTAATCCAGGGAAAGGCATAGTGCTCTCCTCTACACCTTGGTGTAGTAGCTAATGAAAAAGGAGCCTTCAGGTCACCCTCAACTATGGTTGACAACTTTACTTTTACTTATCTATTCTTGCTTTGATATAGTTGGTTCTTATGGAGTTGTTTCGTGCAGCTATCAGAAGAGATTCTGTTTCTCTCGTAAGGTTTCCATTTCTTAGCCATTTCCAAGTTTTCTTGTGTGAGATTTCATTTGTTTTATAAAAATTTATTTCTAACAAGAAAACAAAATTGACCATGTGCAGCTCTTAAATTTGGCCAAAGTGGAAAATTCAACCGGAGAATTCTGCTGAAAGACAATTTTACAGAAGACTCAATTAAAGTAAATAAAAATTCAAACTGAGAATTTTGCAGAAACACAACTTTACAGAAGACTCAAAAAGTAAACAAAAACTGAAAATTTAACCCAAGAATTCAGCTAAAAGACAACTTTACAGAGAATTCAACCAAATTAAATGAAAGCTGAAACTTTTCAACGAAACCACAAAAAATACTTAAAATCAAAGAACTTTGTTTTCTGGACACTCTCTCTCAGATAAGTTCTCACAAATTACACCAAAATTTGCAACACTTTATCCTTTCCATCATTTCTTTCTCGTTTCTTTGTAAAAAAAACTCCTTTCTAAAACTTTGTTGTCTGTATAATCTTTTTGAATCAATATCTGAACTAGAAAACTGTGAAACTTACTGTTTAAAATTACACACTAAAGTCTCCTAAAAACATTATCTCCTTATATATTAAATTTGGTTTTATTGTTATCCCATTATTACATTTTGATATTACTTTAAATTCTTTTAAATTGCAAATTTTTATACTGTATAAATTCCTTTCAGTTTGTCGCTTGAAGTGTCCATATAGTTGTTTTCTTTCCCATTTATTTTTCCTGTTTATTTCTGTTCTGTTGATAATTGTGTTGTCTGTATTGTTTTTGATGACTGTAATCAGTTTTCCTCTGCACTTTTGTATGTAGTCTTCAAGTTATTGTATTGATGCATCAATGCTATGTTCAATGTTGACAAGTCCTTTTCCTTCTTCTTTAGTAGACACCTACAGACTGTCTGTGTTGTCTTGGGGATGTAAGGCCTTACACATCGTTATTAGTTTTCTTGTTCTCTGGTTCATTTGTTTAAGTTCTTTCCTCGTCCACTTCAAAAATGGTCCCAACTATCTTACAAAGGGAACAGCCCAAGTGTTTATCTCTTTGATGAGATTCCTGTAATATAATTTGGTTTCAAGTAGCATTCTCGTTCTCTTGAGATACACTTATTTAATTTTTTCTTTTATCTCCACTTGTTTGATGTCGTCCACTTCCAATATTTCTAAGTATTTGTTAGTTTCTTTTTCTTCGAACATTCTGATTTTTTCTTAATTTGGTAGTTCTATTTCCTTCATTATGTGTCGTTTTCCATGTCTTGACACTGGAGCTCTGGCCTGAGAACAATGAGAGCAAATGAAATGATTGGCCAAATGGTTAGAAATTTTATTGTAAGAGAAGCAAAGGTTATTTTAAAACTTAATAAAATTCAAATAAAACAGGTTTTATTTGAATTTTATTAAGTTTTAAAATAACCTTTGCTTCTCTTACAATAAAATTTCTAACCATTTGGCCAATCATTTCATTTGCTCTCAATACAATAGAAAAAATATGATTGTCAAATTTAAATGCATCATCAAAGTTAACCCCTTGATCCCATTCCTCATTTACTTATTTTGATTTCTCTGTTTCTTTAATTTATATTCAACTTTGATGTTTTTGTATCTAATATGTAGTACTTTGTATTTTTCTATATTAAATCTTGATTTCAAATATCTTCCCAATATAACAATTAATTTAGATCCATTAGTGTTATTTCTTTTGATAATGGTCTCACAAGTATTTTGACATCATTAGCAAATAGCTTTATTTCTGATTTTATATCACTAGGTAAATCTTTTTTGAATATTAAAAACAACAAAAGTTCCAGAACTGATTCCTGAGGAATACTGGAGGATAAATTCTCTGTTTTAGGATAATTCTTACCAATTCATAAATAATAATACTGTCAGATAAAGCAAGTTTTCAGCTATTGAATAATATTTTTCCATAGTGTCAGCATTATGGACAATGTATTTTAATCAATTATGAACAAAAACTTGCATGTGTAACATTGTAAGGAAATGCTACCGGGGTGCCAATAGATAAGTTAGATGGAAAAAAGATGAGCTGACAGAGTTCAACTTCTCATCCAGTAGGCTTGGTGTTATAAGATATGCTCGATCTAACATCCTGGGCCAGACAATGTCTCCTACCAAAGGCATGTTCCATGATTTTGTCACTTTTCTCTTTTGGTGGCTGGGGTATGAAGAGAAAAGCATTTGCAAGAATGAAGAATGAATTAAAGATTCAAAAAGAATCCATTAGAAAAAGAATAAAGAAACTAGCAGGCATGTTGTGTCTGTTATCCTTTTCTTTCTGATTTTATAGCCTCAAAGACTGAACTAAGAGAATAGAGCAACAGAGTCCTAACACTTTAGACAAATTCTTTTTCTTTCCACATCCAATGGCTAGTCATCACTGACATAGCAATTATCAGTGACTTTACTTCACATGGCATGCTTGTAAAAATCTACACCAGTGGAGATAGTCCAATTTTAAATTGCAGAAGTTACAGGAAGGCAAATCTGGACAATTGGGACTGAAATGCCTAGGTGACAGGCCTGGGTGACATGTTTAGGTGACAGGCTTATTTGCAACCACCAGTATTCTGGCCTAGATTGGTTAATCTGTTTGAAATTCAAAATTGCTGAGGATTTTGTGAACTTCATTATTGTCTGTGCTTATATCATTGGTCAGTATAATCAAAATGCAGTCATTTGCACTGTTCCCATTGGATCATCCTACCAACCTAGACATGTCTATTATATTTTTTCTGCATTCATTTACTACAGGGTTGATAGTCTCATTTTTCTCTGTACATAGTGTACTCTTGTTATTCATCTGTATCTTATCCATCAAAGTCATTACCACCAGAGAGTTGTGTGTGTGTGTCTGCGTGTGTGTGTGTGTGTGTGTGTGTGTGCAGAATTTTATTATATGATCACTTCAATCTAGAAGAGTTAACTCTACTTTCAATGAAGACATTGTGACAGTCTAATGAAGAAATGGCATTATATTCAAGATCTGACAGAAAAAGAACAATTGCAATTGGAAGTTGAAAATGAACGAGAATCTGTTCATTAATGAGTCATTAAAATAAGATAAATCTTGGAAAAAATGAAATACTCTTTGGACATTTTTTAAATGAGTAATTTTAGTTATTGTTATGGTACCTACCTTACGGACTATAATGAACTCTTCCTATTACTATGAATACTGGGAGAATATTCATCTCGGTGTTAAGTTATCTCCAGCCTAACACTTTGGCAGTCTGACTGACGTTCAACACTCTTTTACCTATGCTGTATTTATACTTTCGTTCAATATACTTGTTTCACATAATCCTGAGTTTGTGTCTTTCTTCTGGACCTTTTACTGGTCCACAACAGTTATAAAGAATAAAAAGACTTCATTATGAAAATAAAAATAAAAATTTTCTTTTTAATTACTTATTCCCCCCGCCCCCCCCCCAAAAAAAGCTAAAAAATTTCAAGAGTCTAAACAAGTGTTTGGTTGGATTTGTTTTTCTTTCTTTAAATGGCATGTCAACCTTCATGGGTTATTTAATGCCAAAGCCATCCTTGTAGAAGAACAGTAGTGTTACAATTTAATCCATATCTGGGGGAATAAGGGAGTTCATGTTTTCCC
The DNA here is from genome assembly GCA_963585895.1 of Sepioteuthis lessoniana. NCBI lineage: Eukaryota > Metazoa > Mollusca > Cephalopoda > Myopsida > Loliginidae > Sepioteuthis > Sepioteuthis lessoniana. The sequence goes on from OY757910.1 coordinate 117,307,989, forward strand.
AAGAGTTTTAGTCTGAAAGTGAATATAATAGGGTGATTAGAGTTTGAACTTACTTTCTACAATATCACAGTCAAGTACATTAGCCACTACACCATTAGAACGACCCACAAATTTAGGGTGGAACAGAAATAATTGGGTAGTCAGTAATATATTATGTTGTCAATAACTGCCCAGTTACTTCCACATCTCTCAATATATTGATGAGAGGAGAGATATAAGAACTACCCACAAACCAAGTGTGACCAATATTAGAAGTATTTTTGTTCATAAACTTTTTCTAAACATGTTCTGCTTCCTCACACAATTTTTTCCAATGGTTAGAGACAATTTCTAATCACTCAGTGATCACCCACATGTAGTCATTGTGACTCTCACCTTTTTACAGGTTCAGGTATTTTGTAGTTCCACCCCCTGCCCTGGCCATTTAGACAGTCAACATCTTGTTGCTAAGACACGACCATTTTAAAGTTGATTAGCCAGCCAACCACTTGTTGGCAGTCATATAAAATGCTGTTTAAACACTTAAATAGAAATAGAACTCTCTTCACTTCAGGAAATACTGATAGGGAATGGTTGGAGAGGGGATATCACACTAAGTGAAGCAAAACATTGGTAAATACAGGTTGGAGCAGAAATAATAGGGTAGTCAGTAATATATTATGTTGTCCGTGACTGCCCAGTTACTTCCACATCTCTCTATGTACTGATGAGAGGAGAGATATAAAAAATAACTTTTTTTAATGATATAAGCTAATCATATACTAATCATGAATATAGCTAGGCTTAGTTTGGCACAAGGCCAAAAGTATACGGCATTCAGTGAGAATCAAATTCACTTAGAATGGTCTGTTATCATTATTTGCAAACCATTACACAATGCAAGATGCTCTTGGTGGTATAAGCAATTAGTGATTTAGAAGAAGCATTTTGAAAAAAAAAAATGCCTTTCAAAGGAATGCAAATTTTAACTGTGTTTTGAATTTTTTTACAAGATTAACCAAATTCCTGGGCACCTAATGACCAACTTTGCTCTCAACAATTCTGATTTACTTGGGTGAGTCAGAGGTTTTGCAATATTTTGGTACATGCCAAAGCAGTTCAAGCTGTGGTTGGTTGTATCATAGTTGTTGATGTGCTGGCATGTGCATTGCTTCACTCAATGTGAGGATTTGAAAGCTGAATAGATGAATGTGCAGTGTAGTCTAATTAGGGAACTTATGTTTAATGAGTTTGAACTTGGCCATAACATCATAGGAGCAAACAAAAACATTTATTGTATGATTGTATGAAAGGTGAAGACACAGTTGATCACAGTCCAGTACCCAGATGGTTTGAGACATTTTGTTTCGGTTGCAAGAACCTAGACGATCAGGCAAGGTCAGGTAGACCTAAAGCTATGGATTCTGGGTAGCAAAAGGAGAGTATCAGGTAAGCTAAGCATCTCACAGTCCAATATGGTTTATCAGTTTCATGACCCTAGAAAAGCATTTGGGACTGCTAAATTATCTCTTGTTAACAAAATATTGCACAACTTTTGACTTATCCTCATAGTAAGACTAAATCAAGTTAGGCATAATATCATAAAACACTACTTGTGGAATAGTCTCATTCTTTGCCTTCATGCAAGCACACACACACACACACACACACACACACACACACACACACACACACACACACAGACCTATCAGAGATCAGTTTGTAAGGTGAAATTCAAAATGATAGAGATATCTTCATGGCATAATGGCTAACTGTTATAATACCTACCTTACGGACTATAATGAACTTTCCTATTACTACGAATACTGGGAGAATATTCATCTCAGTGTTAAGTTAACTCCAGCCTAACACTTGGGCAGTCAGACTGACGTTCAACACTCTTTTATCCACGCTGTATTTATGCTTTCATTCTATATACTTGTTTCACGTAATCTCAAGTTTGTGTCTTTCTTCCGGATCTTTGACTGATCCACAACTCTAACATACTCGACTGTGACATCATAGTTAACAAGTTCAAACTCCAGTTGTTCTATAGCGATGGGGATATCATTATTATTATTATTATTATTATTTTAGGTTTTTTTGGTTTAAGTTGTGTTTTTGCGTTGGTTATGTTGGTATTACATTGGTGCCCGTGGTGTAATAGTTATCATCGCCGGAAATGGACACGGCAACTCGAGTTCAAATCCTGGGCGAGACTGACTGCATTTTCACATAGCACTAATACCCTTGGGAAAGGTATGAGTCCAATATTTCTCCCTCCAGCTATGGGTAAATAGTAGGGCAGCCTGGGTTCTTCAGCCTTGGTTCAGCAACTAGTTTAGGAGAAGGAAAACTCTGAATTAAAACCTGTTAAACTCTGCTTAAAAAATTGACCTTGTGTCATATCCTGCCTGAGCAGAGGGGTTGGGTAAATAGGATTACATTGGTAGCATTGGTAATTCGTTGGTAGCATTGGTATTTCGTTGGTTGTTATCCCCTCGCTAAATGTTGATGGAAAATAAAGGTAGTGGAGAAGAACAAAGATGTCGTTAGGTTTTTGCATCAAGGTTTCAATGGCAGCATGAAGTAAAGGGGTTTACACTGGTATGCTGTGAGGTCCCGTAGGAAAGAAAGAAGGTAGGAAGTTGTTAGAGTGTCTCATCTAATTTGTTTTTTAACTAGGGTCCCTTGGTCTAGAATAATAGACCCAAGGGGTCCATAAACTAGATGGCTCTCCTCAAAGTCTATGATGCTGCTACTGCTATTCAAGAGCAGATGAATAGACATCCGTTCCCATTGAGGATTTCTGAGGGAGAGAGAGTTTCGCGGGCTTTCTTCAATTTTTGGTGTTGCTAGGAAATATAGTTTGGACTGAATGGGACAGGGCATCCTGATTGGGTGAAAATGTTTGGCGACTCTGACGGTCAAATTAAATTACACGCCAAACAAAAAATACAAGTTTCTTTCTGCTACAGTTCTATAATGTTCACTTTTGGACTAATATCCCAGGGAAAACTATGAACCCCTCCCAGTACTGGTTTTAGTTTCTTACAATACTTTCCCAGATCTTTATCCAAGACTTAGGGTGAGGAAAGGAAGTGATCATGTGTATTCTATGTATCTATGCTTTTTTGTTGCCTATGGGAATCTTAAGAAGCCACATTTTTTCAATTTCTATTTCCAGAGATTTGTATTATTTTATCATACTCTTTGACTGACATGCTATCATTTGTTGGCACTGATATAGCGATTAGAAGCCATGTTTTTCTTTGATAGTCCTTAACCACTATATCTGGTCTATTGCTCATTTTTTCTATCAGTTTGGATAGCAAAGTTCCAGAGAAAAGTTGCTCGTTTTGCTTCAGTTATTGGTTCCAGTTGGTGTTCATAACATTTTTTAAATTTTGGTACTCCATAGTACATTCATATTTTCCAATGAATATAATTGCCCAGTCCACTGGGATTATAGAATACACTGTCTGTATTGAGTGTCATGGATATGACACTAAACAATCTGATGGTGAGGTTCCAGTAATGCTGGAGCGTTGGGAAATGCAGAGTACCCCTTCATTGCCATCACTCCCAGATCTACTTTGACCCGGAGAGATAGCACCTGACAGTGTCCAATCTATGGGTCAAATAGAACTAAACTGTGTCCTTATGCTAAACTGAATTGTTTGAAATAGAAGTGTTTTGACATTTAACTGTGCGCCAACAAAAAATACTTATACTAAACTAAATTGTTTCAAACTTTCATCAAAATGACTTAACTCTGTGTTAAATGACCTGAAAAGAGTTGATATGCTGTAAAACAAAATGAACAACCTGCCAACCAACCAACCAATAAATATAATGTCTTGTTTTATCATGCCTTTCTTTATTAGTGTCAGGATTAGGCTACTAAACACTAAGTGGTCAATTGATTCAGTTGTTTGTTAATATAGTCTATATATTGGGTTTGATCCATTTTTGTTGTTTGCCTCATAGTTTTTAGATAGTAGGAACTGGTCCTGAGTTGCTATAATTGACTCCTCTATCTTTGCCTTCAGTCTAGCACTTTTCAGCCATCAATTAGTTTCTACTATCTGGGAGACCAGGGTTCAATCCCAGGTCAAGTCATACCAAAGACTCCAAAAATTAGTTGATGTGTGGAGGATAGATGGTAGAGCCAAAAGTTTGTTATTTTATCTATTCCTGGTGATATCCATTTATGTGTGTTTAAGTGTATTTATAATCTCTTCTAATATAATATCTTCATACATTCATAGTTCATTATTATGATTATTTCACCCCTTGTGATTTTTTACACTAGTTTAAGCTGTTGGTTATTCACTGAAGTTTGAGTGACAGCAAATCTCCTCAGGTTTTTGGGTTTCTTCTAAATATTCTACTTGATCTTAACAGTGCTGTGATCTGGATGATTTTGATTCTGCCTCTGATCTCCAGTTCCCCTAATCTCTGCAGGTTTCCAGGTCTCTTCTAAGTAGTCAAGCTAAAGTTAATAATGCTATGTTCTGGACGGTCTTGATTCTGCCTCTGATCTCCAGTTCCCCTAATCTCTGCAGGTTTCCAGGACTCTTCTAAGTAGTCAAGCTAAACTTAATAATGCTATGTTCTGGAAGGTCTTGATTCTGCCTCTGATCTCTAATTCCTCTAATCTCTGCAGGTTTCCAGGACTCTTCTAAGTAGTCAAGCTCATATTAATGATGCTATGTTCTGGACGGTCTTGATTCTGCCTCTGATCTCCAATTCCCCTAATCTTTGCAGGTTTCCAGGACTCTTCTAAGTAGTCAAGCTAATCTTAACAATGCTATGTTCTGGACAGTCTTGATTCCGCCTCTGATCTCTAGTTCCCCTAATCTCTTCAGGTTTCCAGGACTCTTCTAAGTAGTCAAGCTAAAGTTAATAATGCTATGTTCTGGAAGGTCTTGATTCTGCCTCTGATCTCCAGTTCCCCTAATCTCTGCAGGTTTCCAGGACTCTTCTAAGTAATCAAGCTAATCTTAACAATGCTATGTTCTGGACGGTCTTGATTCTGCCTCTGATCTCCAGTTCCTCGAATCTCTTTTCCAGACATTTGAAGATCATCCCAAAGGTACCAACTAGAATTGTATGGACACTGGATGTTGTTTGGTGGACCTGTTGGTAGCAATGGTTGATAGCAACAGATGGATAGAAAGAAAGAGTGAGAGAGATTAATTCTGTCAGCACAACTTGATGATTTCTTTCATCTTCATTTCATTTTTTTTTTCATCACAACTACTCACACTCTATGGCTATTAGTAGTAACATTATCTTTAATTTTTATCAAACAATGTCAACCATTATTATTTTTCAACTAGTATTTCTTTCATCTTCATTTCATTTTTTTTTTTATCTAAACTACTCACACTCTATGGCTATTAGTAGTAACATTATCTTTAATTTTTATCAAACAATGTCAACCATTATTATTTTTCAACTAGTATTTCTTTCATTTTCATTTCATTTTTTTTTTCATCAAAACTATCCAGACCACAAATAGTAATTTTATCTTTAGTTTTAGTGAATGAAGCACCATTATACGAGGTGCATACGATAAGTTTCCAGACTTTTTTCGTATGGGCACTTTTATTGATAGTACACACATGAAACTCTAGTCCCCTTCAAAGTAATCACCTCCGGCTGCAACGCACTTGTTGTATCGTTCCAACAACTTCTGGAAGGCCCCAACGAAGTCCTCTTGTGTGAGCGTGTCAATGACCTTCGTTTCAGCCTCTTTCATCTCCTCAATTGTCTTATAACGACAGCCTCTGAGCTTAGGGAATAACCAAAAGACACAGGGAGCAAGGTCTGGATTATAGGGACGGTGAGGAACTGTCTTGATCCCCATGTTGGTCAAATAGTCTGTGACAAGGATGGAGTTGTGGACTGGTGCATTGTCCTGCTGGAAATGCCACTGACCTGATTTGAAGAGTGCTGGCCTCTTCTTACAGAATCTTTTTCCTGAACTCCCTTAAAACCTCAACATAGTAACCCTAACCCTAAGCCTTTGGCCAATCAACTCCGGTCTATTGACTTCCTTACTCCTCCTACACCTCTCAGCATCCCTCACAGACTCCCTGCCTTCCTTGACTCTCTTATGCCACTCAAAAACTCATGCTCAATTCATGCAAGATGCTCCAAAAGCAGTCTGAAGCATTCCATATGTTTTTGTGGCATTTTTTCCAAGTTTAAAATAGAATTTTATTGCATATCGTTCTTCTAAAGTGTCCTCACGTCCAGATTGCATTTTTGAAATTCACTAGCTGTGACAATCAGGCTTTAGTAGGGTGTATTCCAATTGCTGCTATAGTTGTTCATTTGAATCTGAAATCATAAAAATTGGTCAGTCATCTCATAAGATGTATAGCAATAATATAGTGAATTTTCAAGAGTCTACGACAATTTTAAATGCCCATACGAAAAAAAGTCTGGAAACTTATTGTATGCACCTCGTACATAATTAATTTTTTACGAGTATATATTTCATATTTATCAATTAGCCACTTATGACTTGAACTTCGTTTTTGTGCTGTATCAAAACTATTAAAAGTCATTTTTATGTTAACTGCATTAACAATCTCTAAATACATTGGTTATTTTAGTAGCTGAGCAGTTTTGTGTTGTACTCAAACCTAATAATGCCTTAGCAATTCCTGGAACAGGTTATATCTAGATTATACTACTTTCTTTTTATAATTACATCAACAGCTTGATGGTTGGAGCACTGGTCTTTTAAAAAAGAGACACTGATTTTATTTTTCAGTTAGTGAACCAAAAACATTGAATTAAAATAATGGGGTGGGACATAATAGCATGAAGATATTCTATGTGCTGCTGTGGATGATTACATAAAAATACTCTTATAATATAGAGTAAAGATTTATGAGTTATACTTTTACTACAGTACTTCATATTTACCTCTCCCTCTCTCTTTACACATATATATATATATATATACACATATGGAAGTAAATAATGGAAATGAATTCGACAGTATGAAGAAAACTATGAGAAATGTGCTCAATTCCAAAAATATGCTACGTTTTAGGTCTTAAATTACAACAACCAACACATGAAAGTTAACAAAATTGTAATATAATGGCCGAGGGATTTCATTTTATGCCTTTGGATTTAGTTAGGCTGAGAACCTTTCGGCTTAGTGCATGGGTTACTTAGGTGCAACATTAACGCAGGTGTTCACGCGCGCGGGCAGAATGAATGTGTCACTCAGAGATGTCACAATAGCCCAGATGGGAAACGGGGCTACAGAGTGTGGGTGACGTCACGCACCGGAAGCGCGTGGAGGATTTGGGGGATTTTGAAAAAGTCAGTTAGTGAGTTGAGTCCTGCTTCGGGAGAAGACAGTTGACTTTCGCTTGCTCGCGGAGGCCTTGCGACGGGTGCGCACGAGATGCGGGGCAGATGAAAAAGCCAGAATAGAAAGAAGGTGTATCTCTCTCCTTATGTCGAAAAACCTTTAAACTCATAGGTAATAAAAAGTTTCGTACCTGAACTAAGAAGTCGTAAGTGTTTTTCGTGTTTTGAGATTCCTATGTTCTATATATATATGTTACGAACATTTTATGTACGTTTCACACATAACCGTATCTAGCTATGGTACAAAATTACCCGAATGTAAGTCGCTATAAAGTACAACTCTACCCAAATCAAGTAAACTTTATCTCTGCCCAGCCCAAGAAATTATCTTGCAGTAACTGTCAGGCCTAGCGAAGGGAGGAGAAATGTATAAAAAAATAGAGATAAAAAGGTGGAGGAAGCTAACTTTTGTTACCTGAAAGAAAAGTGTGTCTATATTTCTTAAAGACAAAAACAACTAGTTCCCACAAAGTAATTTATTTCAAGAGAAATAAACTTTATAAAATTCCAACTCTACATATTTTCCCCTATGCTTATCAAAAACATTGAATTTAAGGTAACAAAAATGACATACCTTCAAGTAACAACAATATTATAACCAAAAAAAGAAGAAGGGTAAAAAGAATTATAACGACTGACTTACTCGAAGCAATGCCGTCAACCACCTACTGTCAGATTAACTTTTGTTAATTATAAAATACCATTCTTTGGTATTTTATGTTAAAGTTTTTTTAAGCCAATTTTTAGCGTTTGCTCTTTTCTCAGCGTCTCCTTCTTGTGTAGAATCAACCTGGACAACCGTGTCCTTCTAGTTTCCCGTGTAGACTATTATAAAACGAAGTTTACTATTTCTTTAAGAGAACTTCGAGTAGATCACTACTTCCTCTTCTTAGAGATGAATATCTGTTTCAACTCGAATTTTCTTCTGTTGAGTCTACGGAGGCTTTTACCCCATCTTCTGACCAGCCAATAGCTTCCTTTGTCGGTAAAAGATCCAATAATACCGCCTCCAGAACTTAGACTCAACTTTCTTTTGAAGAGGACAGCATGCCAAAACCACAAATAGCCCGTAGTGTGCTTATTGTTTCAATAAGTAACAATAAAAACCCTGTAAGGAAAAGAAGGTTAGCCTATGCGACTAATAGGCCTTTTACTCAAACCACCTAACTCAAGAAAAACTATCCGAAGTTGAAAGCGAATAAACAAGTGCTCACAAAGCAAAAAAGAGCAAACTTTGCTGAGCCTTCTGCTCGTGCTGAAAAAAAAAAGACAAAAGAGGGAGATCCCTTAGCGGGGCACACTTAAATAACAGTAGGGGCAAGGGATAAAAGCAGAACTTCAAAACAGCCAATCAAATTCGAGCAGACATTAATGACCGAATTTTGTAGTGAGTACATGTTATTGTTTAGTGGATATGTTACTCTCCAATTTGTAGCGAGTGAGAGTGAGTTCTCGTCCGTATTTTACGGATATTACTTTCACGTTTAGTTCCACCACAAATACAACGCAAATTTTACAACCACGTAAAACAAATGAAATATGACAACAACGAATATTAAGAAACAAACAATTTAATATTCATAACAAAACAGGAATAAAAATTAATGAGAAACATAATGTACGAGCGGCTTTTGTAGAAATACAGTTATGGCCTGTTAAATGAAAACAGGGTTGTTTGCTCGTGTATGTGTGTTTACATGTTGGTAAAGTCTATCAAATAAATGGGTCCATGGTTGGCCGAAGTAAGGAGGGTAAAAATAATTGGCTTTACTTACATATATGGGTATGTGTGTGTGTATATGAATGATGGACCGTAAGTATGGGTCTTTGCTTTCATTAAGTCCGCACGTGTGTTTTCTAAAGATTTTGGCAACAACGTATCGCATTGATAAAAGAAGGTCGCATGCCTTTCTCCTTTGAGTCTTAGGGCGTGGTTCTCTGCTGTCTGTTCATGACCTCTTGAAGTAGAAGGAATGAATGACTGAATGAATTTTTGGCCATGGAAGAAATAGACTGAATGACCGAATGACCTGGTTGATTAAATTCTTCGTTATTTATACTTTTGGGGGTCACTAAAGTGGATCAAAAATAGTTTTATTGCGGGTCCTAAAATTCAAGCGCGTAGACATTTCTTGACCAATCAGATTCGTATATTTGCTTATTTGTTTTAGAGCCTAAAAATTTTCTGTTAATTAGTTTCTAATCTGGATTTTCTAGAATGTTCTTATTCTATGTTTTTAGCTGATTGGTTGAAAAATATAAAAATGTAACTTCGATGCTAATGCGATTTTGATCCAAAATTTCTAGAATGTTCTTATTCTGTGTTTTAGTTGATTATTTTAAGGCTACAAAAATGTGTATTCTATAATTTAGAATTTCCTAGAAAATACAAAAACCAAGTAATGTGATGAATTTATTATAAACAAAAGTCAACGTTAAAACGTTTCGGTTTTAGTAAACCTTCATCAGAACTTTAAGATGGTGAAACAAGTGTTGCAAGAACAACGATGGATGTTTTGATAAAATACAATAACAGGGAAAAAGAAAAATATACATACAAAGAAAGATCATATAGTCGTTCAATCATTTAATCAGCGTCCTTTTTTGAAAAACTCTTATGTGATTGTCACAGTCGATGATGTTTAAATGTTTGGAACTTCTAGGAGAGTTGAAAGATGATAAAAACAAAACAAAAAAAATGCCATAACACCGCAGGGAAAAGAAGAAAAAAAAAGAAAGGCAGAGAAAAGAAAACGAAGAAAAGAAAAGAAGAGGAAAAGGAAAAACCAGAAAAGAAAAGAAAGAAATAAAAAAGAAAAGAAAAAGAAGAGAGACAGAGAGGGGGAGGAGAAAAGAAAAGAGAAAAGAAAAGAAAAGAAACACCTCAAATGTGAATAAATAAATAGGGATAAATCATATTAATATCGATGGAGTGTCAATTGTTATATCTATTAAATAGTGTTATATATTGTGGCCAAAGAAAGTAAAAATTTGATGGAGTGATGCTAAGTGAAAGTTTTAAATAAATGATGTAGCTATCATAAACAAATATATACCTAAGAAAGGGGGATAGATTGAAAAAAACCGGATATAAGATTATATGACTAAACAATGTGATCATGATGAATATGTTCTTGGAAGAGGAGAGTATATACAGGCAATCCTTGTCAGGTGGTCGACTCCAAATGCGCAGGATAAAATCAAAGTTGCGGGCGTAGTTATAAGCACAAATCACGTGATTTTGCAGACCAATAGGTTCTCGAGACTGATAAGTTTGTAGGGAATAAATAATAAACAAATATAGGATTTACACTCTTGTATTTTAAAATGGCTGTGATACTACTTGTTCCAGAAACAAAGATAGCGGACGTCGGTAAACTAATCAGTCTCGGGAACCTTTTGGTCATGGAAGTTGCGTGGTGAGAGCTCACAACTACGTCCGCAACTTTGATTTTGTCCCGCGCATTTTGAGCCGGCCGCATGACAAGGATTGCTTATATATACTCTCGTCTTCCAAGAACTCATTCTGTTATATATTGACCCTCGACCGAGCCGTCAATCAAGAGATGCACCTGTGTAAATAAGCTGAAGAAAAGCGGAAGCAGGTGGACGTTAAGAAAGAATATAGACAGGGTGCCCGTGGCCATCAGTCAGTTGAGACAGGAATGCCAAAATGAGAACCAGCTTGCAGAGGGCTGGGCCTTCAGTGACCCACGGTTGAGCAACCCCAGGCAAGATGCGAAAGAAGTGCCGCTATGGTCAAGAGAAGAACTTGAGTCAATATAGCAGTCTGTCCCCGTCTCCACTCATCTCTCACACACAACAGAACATCACTCTTTCGAAAATAAAATGTGAGAGATTTATATCTTTGTAAAGAAGTGTATTCGTTCGTTATTGAAGTCGTTCATTACCGGTTAATGATGTTTCCGCATATAAGTGTATATTTGTATATGTACACGTGTAGGTGTACTATGGGTATACAACAATTATTTTCCATTTCGACTCACAGGGACAACACACTCTCTTACACTGTGACTTACAGAGACAACACACTCTCTCTCTCTCTCTTAAATTTTGACTTCCAGCACTCAACCCCACGAAAATGTATATATTCCGCCATCTTTTTCTTTCTTGTCCGGCCTTTTCGGTTAGACATGCTACAGCCACGAACACAACCACAGAAATTTCGCCAAACCCCAAAAGAGACAACCAACCAACATGGGAGAAGACACATGCATTCTTGCACACGTTGCTATATTTTTATATATCGATACCTTACATGAAATACTTAGTATACATACATTTTATAGTCAACGTGACACCTTCAATATTTAGTCTTTTTCGATAATATCCGTGTTAGTACGTGCGTACACACACGCACACACATAGGAATATTTAACAGACTATATTAGAATATTTGTAATGGTTCTTTTTCATGTATTTCTTGATATATAAATTCAATTTTGATTGTACTGCTTTGTTTTGAATGTTCTTTTGTACACATCGTTTTACATCTTTACTTCATTTGCCTTTTCAAATATAAATCAATATAAATGGTGGGGGAACTAAACACCAAAACAACAACACATTACCCCCCCCACACACACGTTTACCGACGTTTACCATCTTTGTTTCGGGAACAAGTGGTATCACGGCCATTTTAAAATATAGGAGTGTAAATCCTATATATTCTAAAAGCGATTGAAATATTTCAAAATTCTATTTTAAAATATTTTAATTGTTTTTAGAATATTTTATTAATCTTAATATGGACACGCTTTTAACAGCAATGTTTAATATATATATATATATATATATATATATATGTGTGTGTGTGTGTGTGTGTGTGTGTGTGTGTGTGTGTGTGTGTGTGTGTGTGTGTGTGTGTGTATTATAGAATTAAAGGGGAAAAAATCAATTCTGTAGTTCCATTATAAATCTATTCCAGGTCTATAAGATGACCTTCTTCAGATGGATGAAATACGGTTATGCTTTGAATACGATGTAAACATTCCCATATGGCTTCCAGTGAGAAGAGAATAAAAACCTTTTAGTTCAATTAAAATATATATATATATAATTTTATTCGATGGAAATATCATTATATATAAACAAATATAATGTTTGTGCATTCCTATTTTTTTATTTTTTCTAAAGCACCCGTTACTTATAATTTAGATTACGACTGATTTTTTAAAACCCGGTGAATATCGAAAAGTTATAATAAGTTAAGACTCAATTAAATAAAGTATAAATAAAGATAAAAGTTAAAATTAATTCCTAGGAATCAATTTTTGGATTACTACTTAACAGTATAAACCTTGGACTATTTTCCTCGGATTACACACACACACACACACACACACACACACACACATATATATATATATATGAGAACTCTGTTTATCTGAGTTCATGTAGAGACCAATGTTTTATCTCTTGCTGTTTACATCAAGCTATGCAGTAGAGATTCAGCTTGACCAGGTGTATTTTCAAGAAGCACTAGATCATCTGTATAGTTAGCACCAGTAATAGTTTCTGCAGGCTACTGATTGCTTCTTTGTTTTTTTTAGAAGGTGGTGCTATCTCTTCAATAAATGGCAAGTTCGTGAAATCTGTAAACCAGTTCATATACTTTGATACTGAAAACAATATCAAATAGGCAAAGCATGGACCACTATTGATTGGTTATGAACCATATCTGATCTCTGATAAAATAAGGCAAAAATTCTTCCAAGTTGCAGCCGTGTCAGTACTATTGTATGGCTGCACTACTTGGTCCCTAATGAAACTTTTGGAAAAAAAAGCTAGATGGGAAGTACACAAGGACGCTGTGTACTGTTTTGATCAAGTCCTGGAATCAACATCTTACATAACAACAACTGTATGGCCCCTTATCTCTTATCTTACAAACCATCCAAGTAAGATGAACAAGGTATGCTGAGCACAGCTGGAGAAGCTGGGATGAACACATGAGTTACATTCTTCAAAGGGGTCCTACATATGGACAAACCAGTGTGGGCTAACCAGCAAAAATGTATACATCAGGTCTGAGCAGACACTCGATACCTTTTAGAGGACTTATCTGGAGGGATGGATGATTGAGACGGATGGAGAGAAAGAGTTAGGGGAATCAGTGCTATCAACAGGACTTGATTATATATATATATATATATATATATATATATATATATATATATATATATATATGAAGAAAATAAAAAAACAAAATAACCCAAAAGTGATGAATTTTGTATAAAGGAAAGTCAATGTTAAAACATTTCAGTTTTAGTAAACCTTCATCTGGTCATTTAGATGGTGAAGCAAGTATTGCTAGAACAATGATGGATATTTTAATAAAATACAATAACAGGAGACAGAAGAGGAAAAGGAAAAAAGTAAATTAGTTCTGAATAACTACAACATATCAAACTTTATTCAATTATCTTTCCATATATATTTTTCTTCTTTCAGTCCCATGAACAAAACATATTCTAAATTTTATCCTCTATTGGATTTACACTCCTATATTTCAAAATGGCTGTGATACTACTTGTTCCCAAAACAAAGATGGTGGATGTTGGTAAACTAATCAGTCTCGAGAACCTATTGGTCAGGAAAATCACGTGATTTGTGCTCATAACAACGTCCGCAACTTTGATTTTATCCTGCGCATTTGGAGCCGACCGCATGACAAGGATTGCCTATATATACTCTCGTCTTCCAAGAACTCATTCTCTCACATTTTAACTTACAGAGATAGCACACACACACACACACACACACACACACACTCTCTCTCTCTCACACACATTTTGACTTACAGAGACAGCACTCTCTCTCTCTCTCTCACACACACATTTTGACTTACAGAGACAGCACTCTCTCTCTTCATTTTTGACTTCCAGGAACAGCTTGACCTTGCCAGTTTGTAAGACACAACTCAATACGCGTAAGATGGGTGCATATACATTCTGCAACCTTTTTCTTTCCTTTTCTGCCTTTTTGGTTAGACTTGTTCCATCCTCGAACACAGCCTCAGAAATTTCGTCAAACCCCGAAAGAGACAAACAACCAGCATGGGAGAAGACATGTTCCTCCTAGAATACATTGCTATATTTCTGTACAATGATACCAACATACATTTTATAGTCTACAGGACACTTAATATTTAGTCTCTTTCTATAATATCCGTGTTAGTTACATACACACGCGCACATACATAGAGGAATATCTAACAGACTATATTAGGATATTCGTAATGTTTTGTAATGTTTCCTTTTTATGTATTCGTTGATATATAAATTTGATTTTGTTTGTACTGCTTTGCTTCGAATGTTCTTTTGTCCGCGTCGTTTTACATCGTTTTACTTCGTTTGCTTTTCAATTATGAGCCAATATAAATTGTTGAAACAACATATTTACTAAAACAGTACCACCACAAATATTTTCTTATTCTTAATATGGACACATTTTTTAAAACCAATGTTTATATTCTGTACGTACAACAAAAACTTTATATATATATATATATATATATATATAGGCAACATTTTCTCTTTTAAACATGTTTGATTGAATAAGACAGACATTTCACTTCTTATTCTATTAGTGATATATTTGAGTCTTCATATGTGTTGTTTGGCATCTTGATAGAATTAATTTAAAAAAAGCACTATATTTTCCCCCAAGTACTTTCAACCCCAGCTGGAGCCATCTTCAAAAATGAATATTTGAAATGACAAATACTATGATAAGTCATATGCATTTATTTAAAGAGTAGGAAGAAGAGGTGGGAGAGGAGTTTATGAAAGAGAAGAACATTACTGCAGGTAAGAGGAAGAATAGGTGGGGGAAATATTGAAGACATTTCAGAACACTGCTGCTACATTTGAAAATTATATTGTTTAAGTAAGGTTTGTTAATCATTATTTGCTGAGCTCCAAGAATTTAGAGTTTTCGCTTGCTTTTCATTGCGCAATTGTTATGGGGATAAATCCCATGACGTCATTGCATGGACCCTCCCTGACACTATAAATAGTGACTGACTCGATAAATGAGTCAAGCGAGTCTAGTCAGTTATCAGTAACCGTTACTGTCTGTATTTCTGTAAATATATACTGCTGTAAATCTTACATCTCTTTGTGTTATTCATTTCTGGCCCTTCAAGACCACAACACTGGCGACGAGGACCTTATACCACACACAAGGATTCACCAAAAAGCGGAAAGAAATTCCGCCTCAACAACAGAAAATGGGATTTTCTACAAAAAAAAGTCCGTTTTGAAGGAGAGAAAAAAATCTCAAGTCATGCTGCAAACACGAGGGTAAAAAAAAGTCGTTTTTATTTCTCACTTTTGCCCTCCAAGACGACATAAAAACATTTGAATAAGTCGAACAAGCTTATTTTTCGCAAAAGTTTAACGTCCAGTCGTACGACCACGTACTAAAAAACACGCAAGCCTTTCGTATAATAAAAAGCAAACGGAGGCATTTAAAAGCGCTGTGTTAGACTTGATTAAGTATTAACACGAACAATAGCTGTAGGGAATAAATAAATAAAAAATATTCAAATTGAATTAAAATAATCATTAGAATATGCAGAAACTCCCAGAAGCCTCTGACAGGAAGAGGGGCGACGCATGTGCAAAGAAAAGAGACTGTCCAAACAAAAGGAGGAATCTCACTCTTTTTCAGCAGTGACCAGCGGAGTTCCAACACCATGCTAACTGGTGGAGGACGTCATGCGTTCGTCTTTAGATGACGCATTGGCTAAAACTTCTACTGGTAGTAGTCGTCTCTTTCACCACCAACCCATGACTTAAACATTGGATTTTGACAAACTCCCAAAAGCGACTGACACGTCACTAAAGCTTTATATACCGAACAGGTTGTTAAAGCTTTAAATACCGAATTCGGACACATATATACCCAAGAAACGACTAACGCATTTTAACATCTTGACTGGGAAATTCAACCATTTCATTTGTATTCAGGAAGAATTTCCTCACTCACTGAATGGTTGTTGAACCCAGAAATAAAGGGAAAATATAAAAGATATCTTCGTCTCCTATCTGTTACTGTCTTCTTCTTTCATATAATTCCTTTACAGCCTACATATCCAAGAAGTTAAACCAGAAAAACAAAACTGGGGTAAAAATAGAATAACCTCAGAATGGAGTCAGATAGCAAACGGCAAAACAGCTTGCCCTGGGACCCCACATAGCTTTCGTTACAAAAACAGTAAATGGAAAATCAGAAGAGAATGGAAGAATTACGTATTGAAATTAAGCGACAGAAACTTGAGTTGGATAAATCTACCGAGAGCAGGCAGCAAAAATTCGAGGAAATGTTTCTTCGTACCCAACAAGAAAAAAAATTGTTCATGCTATCCAATAGGGGTTAAAATGTTGAAAATGAAAACGCATTTTCTTAAAACGTTATTTGGAGCGCTATCGATAATTTCACTTACGCCCCTGAAAACGAAATTACATTTGCTTCGTACTTTAGAAGTTACGAAGATCTCTCCAACACTGACTGCACAAACAAGGCCGATTTCAAGAAGGTTCGTTTGCTACTAAGAAAGTTAGGTATATTTGAACATACCAAATTCGCCAATTATATATTACCCAAGAAAACCAGCAACCTGACATTCACTGAATCGGTACAATTGTTAACCGAATTATTCAGCCCCAAAACGTCTCTTCCATAAAAGATAGAAATGCATGAATCTCTCAAGGAAAAACGACGAAGATTACACAACCTTCGCTAGCGAAGTAAACAAACATTGCGATGATTTTAAATTATCGAAATTGAGTGCTAACAACTTCAAATGCTTAATCTTCGTACAGGATTTAGTTTAAAACAAGGACGCAAAAATCAGACGAAGGGTTCTTGATAAACTCGAATGAACCTAATTTAACGCTGCAACAAATCGTCGAAGACTGCCAACATTTTGTTATTGTTCACCAAGACATCGTGGAAATCGGCGTATCTCATAAAAAAATACGCAACAAAAAACAAGACCAGTCACCAACTAAATCTGGTAAACCGAAGAAAAAACAACATATTTTGCTTCCTAAACCGTGCTTTAGCTGTGGGCAGTTGCATTGTTATAAGGACTGCCCATACAGACTTAGAAAGTGTCCGACTTGTGACCGATTAGGGCACAAAATCACACGCTACAGAGCTAAAAGGAAAAGCAGTTTTGTAAAAATCGCTAAGACTGCCGAATCAGAACGCTGAAAGATTAGGAAATTTGTACAGGTTCAAATATTAAGTAAAAGTATCAAAGTTACAACTCGACTCAGGCTCAGATGTGGGGATAATAAATTTGCATACATGGAGGAAATTGGGCAAACCGACTATGATAAAAACCAACGAAATCACGAGACGTGTGACTGGGAAAAATAAAATTTGTGGGCGAATTAATTACAAACGTCACCTTCAAAGAAAAAGATCTTAAAATTAAAATTTTTATGATGAGAAACACGAACAATCTTTTCGGTACTGACCGGAAGGAACAATTCCAATTATAGGATATGCCCATAAATTCTTTCTGTCAAAAAATACAAAATTTAACCACCGAATCGGACAAGTTAAAAGAATAATTAAAAGGAAAGTTCCCTGAAGTCTTCTCCTGTGGACTTGGCAGATGTAAGATGTCCGCCAAGCTTGAGTTGAAACTAAATATCCAACGAGTTTTTAAAAAGAAATGTGCCATTCACATTGTTAAATTAGATCGACGAGGAATTAAATTATCTCGAACAAATAGGCGTACAATCAAAAGTGGAGTACAGTTAGTGGGCTTCCCCTACAATCTATGTTAAGAAGAAAAATCCGTGTTTTTGCAGATTTTTCCACAGGACTAAACAATGCATTATAAGATTACCACTACTCTCTCCAGAGTCCAGAAGAGATCTTTGCAAAACTCAGCGACGGAAATTTTTTTTCAAAAATCGATTTGAGTGATGCCTATCTCCAGATACCTGTGGAAGAGGAGTGCTTGAAGCAACTATATATAAACACTCATAGGGGTTTATACAAGTTTGAAGAAGTATCATTTGGAGTCAAGGTCGCGCCAACCATCTTCCAACAAGTCATGGACACCATGCTTACTGGACTGGAATTTTCGATAGCGTCCCTTGATGACATTCTCATGAATAGTCAAAACGCCGACCAACACAAAGCACACGTGTACGAATTCTTCAAGAGAATCCAGGACTATGGATCCAAGCTAAAAGAGGGAAAGTGCATTTTTTTTAAAATAAAATACCTTGGACAAATTATAGACAAAAACGGTAGAAGACCAGACCCAGAGCGTGCTAGTGCGATAAAAAAACATGCCGGTGCCTGAAAACGTGTCTTCGCTTCAAAGTTTTCTTGGTCTAGTAAATTACTACAATGTGTTTGTGCCTAACATGCACAGTTTGCAAGCTCTTCTTAATTGTCTTTAATTGGAATCATTTTGAGATGAGGCTTCTTAATCTGAGAATTGATTTTTTATTTATTGAGGACTTTTTGTCCTCATCTTGGTAGTTTTTGTGTTGTTTCTTCTTTCACTACGTTTCGGCCAAATTTCAACTCTGGCCTTCTTCAGGTGATTTTACCGCGACCTCGGATAGGAATGCTGAGTCATGTAACCGTATCCTCAGTAATTATTGCCTTCTATAGTTGTTGTCTTATCGCACCACGTTTTTTGACGAAGTAAACCTCTGGCCGGCTTGGGTAGGATTTGAAAGTCCACAATAAATAAAAATTAATTCTCAGATTAAGAAGCCTCATCTCAAAATGATTCCGATTAAAGACAATTACAAAAATTCGGTACGGACCCGACTATGGAAGACCAGATAAGGAGAACAAATAATTGGATTTATAAGACCAAATAATCCATCCTTGATCGCCCTTCGGAGCCCGTTGAGTCTCTACGGTTCCAGGTGAGCATTATCAGAAGATAGCGGTTTCAAATTTATATAAGTAGTACGCAGGCCAGTAAGTAGTTGATGGTGAAATCGGGAAACAGTGCAGAACCCATTCAGTAGTTGAGGGCGAAGTCGAGAATAGTTCAGAGCTCAGAGTTGAGAGTTCGAAGCGAGAGTTCCATGAGACAGAATGACTTCGGGAATTGTGCCTGGCCCGATCATAACCAACAGTTAAACATAGGAACTTTGCGAATCCCGATCGTTATGTCAACAAAAACTGAGATAAACAAACTTTTAAAAGTAACCAAGAATCAATAATTGTCTCCCTTACACCCTCTCTTTGTTCTCTTTCTCTGTCACTTCCTAAAACGAACGAATAAGTTTCGTGTGACCTTTTTCTTTTGCATTCTACGAATTTATGTAAATTCTTCTATAGTGAGATAAAGACAATAGCTTTGAGAAAGTTGTATTATATTAAATTCGAAAGTGTTGCTTTTCTTTTTTGTGTGTTCTTGTGAATCGCAACAGGAACTATTTTCTCCATAAACAGCGATTTTCCTTCGGCGTAGATTCCAGCCAAAATTAGATTGACTCCCACGGTTGAAACGATCTAAGGCGCAATTCGGATAAAAAAAAAAAATTCACAACGTGGCGAATGGTGGCAGTTACTTCGGATTCAAAAAAGGGAGCCGTGTGATTTGATTTCGGTGAAAATTTCCAGGCTAAGCTAGACATATCGGCCAGCGGCTGGATCCTACGTCAGAACTGCTCAAAACCTTACAACTCTTTATGTTATTCATTTCTGGCCCGTCAAAGCCACAACAATAATATGGAGGTGTTTTCAGTTTGTCACCTCAGTAAGACCAATGTGATATACGAATTTAAATGTCTACAAGAGAATGCTTCTCTGAGAAAATTGGTATCTACTTCGTACATTGGCCTGACTACAACGACGTTTAACACGCCACTTATCTGAAACTAGTTCCAACTCTCAGTGGCTTAAGACACATTTGTGCCCTTTTTCCAAATATCAAAAGATTCTAACTACTATCTTCCAATTCTTAGATTGTTCCCAGACTGATCATGTGATTGTTAACTGGTATATATAGGATGCCCACCTCTACACCCCCTCACAAACACATATGTACTTGTGCACCCAAGAGCAGAGGAGCTTATAGTGTCACATTCTTTAAGTCTATAACTGGTTTGAATTCAGAGTTTTCCATCTCCTACGCTAGTTGTCATATCAAGGTTAAAGAGCCCAGTCTCCCCTATTATCTACCCATATCTTGAGGAAGAATCGATATCGATAGCTGTCCATGCCTTTGCTAGTCGCGTGTTGATGTCAGTCTCGGTTGATAAGACAACTGACACTGACATCAATACGCGACCAACAAAGGCATGTATAGCTATCGATAGGCTATCGGTCATATGGAAGTCAAGCCTGACCGATAAAATGAAACGCAGTTTTTTTCAAGCAGCGGTCGTGTCGATACTGCTGTATGGATATACTACATGGACGCTAACTAAATGTACAGAGAAAAAGCTTGACGGCAACTACACAAGAATGCTGCGAGCAATATTGAACAAGTCTTGGAGGCAGCACCTCACAAAGCAGCAGCTGTACGGCCACTTACCACCCATCACGAAAACTATCCAAATTAAAAGAACCAGATATGCGGGACACTGCTGGAGAAGTAGAGATGAACTCATAAGTGACATACTCCTGTAGACTCACCCGAGCAAAGGCAGGACGTCCAGCAAGGACCTGAATACAACAGCTCTGTGCCGATACAGGATGTAGCCTTGAAGACCTACCGGAAGCAATGGACGATAGAGAGGGGTGGCGCGAGAGGATCAGGGAGATCCGTGCTGATGGCACGACATCATGATGATGATGATGATAGGAAGAATATTTGTATTCATACTATTTCCAAGAGTATTAGCATTAGGTGAAATGAAAACAGCCTTATTTAGGATTTGAACTTGTGTCACTAGGTCCCTTTCTTAAAATGATAACATTATACCGTAAGTACTTTTCTTGGCCTAGCGGATAGAGTGTTCGCCAATCGCCCGGGAGACCTGGGTTCAATCCCAGGTCGAGTCATACCAAAGACTCAAAAAATGGTACTTGATGCCTCCTTGCTTAACACTCAGCATTATAAGGTACGGATCAAGGGTAAAGTGGAGCAATCCAGGAAAAGGAGTGGCGCCCTCCCCTACACCTTGGTGTAGTAAGCTATCGAAAAGGGAGCCTTCGGGTCACCCTCGACTATGGTCGCCTACTACTTTACTTACTTTTCTTAAGCGGTTCCAAAATCAACATTTTTCTATTTGGAAATATTTTTTTCAAATGAATTCCACTAGTGTCTGTTAAAGGAATATTTGATTTCTAAAAAATCCCCATTGTCAACATCTTTCCACTTTGAATTATTTATTTCAAAATAGATAATACCATCTTTAAATGCTTTGATATGACCCAAAATTAAATATCAAAATGTGCTGTAAGTTTTCTGCTTGAGCTTTTTTGGACCATTTTTTCACAACAATCTTTAAATGTTCATCACTGATAAAAGCAAATATAATTGCACTTCAGGGTAGATATTGTGACAGCACAATACTGCCATGTCAAATTTACCATAGGGTGTAGCTTGAATATAAATCGCTATTAATAATACTT
This sequence comes from Sepioteuthis lessoniana, assembly GCA_963585895.1. NCBI lineage: Eukaryota > Metazoa > Mollusca > Cephalopoda > Myopsida > Loliginidae > Sepioteuthis > Sepioteuthis lessoniana. The sequence goes on from OY757910.1 coordinate 117,329,973, forward strand.
AAAGTGATTTGGCTCTGTGCCCTAATGTGCTAAGAAGTGATAAGTATGTCACTGTTTCAGTTAATTTTTATGTGATTTTGAAAAGTGCCCGGCATTATGTGATTACATAAGTGTCATGTTAGTAACTCACTACCCACAGTCATGGGCCAATAGATTATTGATTACCTACTTAAGCTAATCTCAACTATCTTGTGTAGTTAGGGGGCCGAAAAATGGTAACCATGCAACAAATTACTAAATTCATCCAGTTACTCACACTTAACACCTGCACAGAAAAATTATATTCCTCAACCATAAATGAATAAAATTGGGAAGGGTTTGTTTGTTTCTACTCTATGGTTGTTCATAAGATTTGATGTAGAACTTCCAGATTGGATATGAAAATTTATTGGACAACAAAAGTGTTCAACGTGAGGAAAGAACCTCTAACAATTAAATGAAAGGGAAGTAATGTGGCTGTAAAAGAAATCTCACAATAAAATTGACTTTTTTGAAAATCAGAAAAAAGAAAAATAAGTTAAAAATAAACACACACACACACACGCACACATACACACACACACACACACACACACATATATGAGTACCTATACAAGTATAGAACATATATATATATATATATATATATATATATATATATATATATATGTTGGTTGTATATTTATATGTTGGTTGTCACGAAATCACTTTGTAATTTAGTGACGACCAAAACAGTTATTATATATATATATAATTGGCTGTTTACTAAAAGACAGATGTCTATAAGAACGGCCCAAGTCCGGCCTTATTATTATATTTTCTTTGCTTTGGTAGAGGCACGAGCGTAGCACGTCGCGATCACGGAGGCGGCTAGGCTCTTTCAGAGTCATGCCGGGGTTACTGTCGGAGCCGATATGATGCAGAAATAACCCGAAATCGGCAATGAAGACAGCGCATCACTGAAGACCTCCCTGATGCATCTAAGATGTATGACTGAAATGAAATATATATATATATATATATACATTATAACAGTGTTGGTTGTCACTGAATCTCTTTGTGGGTTTGTTGTGGCGAACCAAGTGCAATATGATATGGAGAGTGCTCAATATCTAGGATAGAGCGAATATATAATAATAATAATAAATAAATGTATATTACATTTATATATTTAATTCCATGGAATTTGATATTAGATTTATATATTCAATGCCATGAAATATATATATATATATATATATATATATACAGACGTATATATATATGTATATACGCGCGTATATATAAACACACACACATATATATATATACATGTATATATATATATATATATATATATACACACATGTACATGTATATATATAAACACATGTGTATATATATACACATGTATGTATACACACACATACACACAAGCAGACAAACATACACACACACACACTCACTCTCACACACACATATATATATATAAATTCACTTCACTAGGAGGTGATTTTTTTTATTTTATATAAAAAGATTTTTTTAGCTCTGCGCGTTGTGTGTTGATGTATTTTTAATCTCAAATTAAATATACGTCAATATCTGTTGACACTGAGCACCCATATTGGATACTCCTATACCTTAGATTTCTTCCTCATTTTCTCTCTCTCTCTCTCTCTCTATATATATATATATATATACTTCTGCAAGAAACTATTTTTTAAATTTTTTCTTAGTTTTTTGTCTTTCTTTTCTTTCTCTTATATTAAAAACTTTTCTTTTATTATTTATATATACATGGATTTTTGTTTGTTTGTCAATTATAGCTGCAGTTGTTGTTTAATATTAACATTATGGCTATTATTATTGATATAATATTATAATATTAAAATAATATTAAAATTTCACCGTTCCCTAAATTAGTGATTTGTATTTTACTAAACCGGATATTCACAAGACACATATCTCGATTCCTTTATGAAACTTTCAAATATATTTAAGAAATTCTATTTGTAAATTGAGTAAAAAAGACAAGAAATCGATTTTATTTGAACTGAATTAAAAGTACATTTCAATCTTATTAGGTTTATGCTTATATCCAATGATAACAAGAAATCGATCATTTGAGTTTGTGGCGGGAAATGTAATGAAAAGAAAAGAAAAAAATAAAGGAAAAGAGGAGGAGAAGGGAGAAGAAAAAATCAAGGAAAGGAGGAGGAGAATGGAGAAGAAAAAAAATAAAGGAAAAGAGGAGGAGAAGGGAGAAGAAAAAAATAAAGGAAAGGAGGAGGAGAAGGCAGAAGAAAAAAATAAAGGAAAGGGGGAGGAGAAGGGAGAAGAAAAAAATAAAGGAAAAGAGGAGGAGAATGGAGAAGAAAAATTAAAGGAAAACAGGAGGAGAAGGGAGAAGAAAAAATAAAGGAAAAGAGCAGGAGAAGGGAGAAGAAAAAAAAAAAGGAAAAGAGGAGGAGAAGGGAGAAGAAAAAAATAAAGGAAAAGAGGAGGACAAGGGAGAAGAAAAAATAAAGGAAAAGAGGAAGAGAAGGGAGAAAAAAATTAAAGGAAAAGAGGAGGAGAAGGGAGAAGAAAAAAATAAAGGAAAAGAGGAGGAGAAGGGAGAAGAAAAAATAAAGGAAAAGAGGAGGAGAAGGGAAAAGAAAAAAAATAAAGGAAAAGAGGAGGAGAAGGGAGAAGAAAAAAATAAAGGAAAAGAGGAGGAGAAGGGAGAAGAAAAAAATAAAGGAAAAGAGGAGGAGAAGGGAGAAGAAAAAAATAAAGGAAAAGAGGAGGAGAAGGCAGAAGAAAAAAAATAAAGGAAAAGAGGAGGAGGAGGGAGAAGAAAAAAATAAAGGAAAAGAGGAGGAGAAGGGAGAAGAAAAAAATAAAGGAAAAAAGGAGGAGTAGGGAGAAGAAAAAAAATAAAGGAAAAGAGGAGGAGAAGGGAGAAGAAGGAAAAGAGGAGGAGAAGAGAGAAGAAAAAAATAAAGGAAAAGTGGAGGAGAAGGGAGAAGAAAAAAATAAAGGAAAAGAGGAGGAGAATGGAGAAGAAAAAATAAAGGAAAAGAGGAGGAGAAGGGAGAAGAAAAAAATAAAGGAAAAGAGGAGGAGAAGGGAGAAGAAAAAATAAAGGAAAAGAGGAGGAGAAGGGAGAAAAAAAAATAAAGGAAAAGAGGAGGAGAAGGGAGAAGAAAAAATAAAGGAAAAGAGGAGGAGAAGGGAGAAGAAAAAATAAAGGAAGAGAGGAGGAGAAGGGAGAAAAAAAAATAAAGGAAAAGAGGAGGAGAAGGCAGAAGAAAAAAAATAAAGGAAAAGAGGAGGAGAAGGGAGAAAAAAAATAAAGGAAAAGAGGAGGAGAAGGGAGAAATAAATTAAGGAAAAGAGGAGGAGAAAGGAGAAGAAAAAATAAAGGAAAGGAGGAGGAGAAGGGAGAAGAAAAAATAAAGAAAAGGAGGAGGAGAAGAAAAAAATAAAGGAAAAGAGGAGGAGAAGGCAGAAGAAAAAAATAAAGGAAAAGAGGAGGAGAAGGGAAAAGAAAAAAATAAAGGAAAAGAGGAGGAGAAGGCAGAAGAAAAAAATAAAGGAAAAGAGGAGGAGAAGGGAGAAGAAAAAATAAAGGAAAAGAGGAGGAGAAGGGAGAAGAAAAAAAAATAAAGGAAAAAAGGAGAAGAATTGAGAAGAAAAAATAAAGGAAAGGAGGAGGAGAAGGCAGAAGAAAAAAAATAAAGGAAAAGAGGAGGAGAAGGCAGAAGAAAAAAAATAAAGGAAATGAGGAAGAGGAGGGAGAAGAAAAAAATAAAGGAAAAGAGGAGGAGAAGGGAGAAGAAAAAATAAAGGAAAAGAGGAGGAGAAGGGAGAAGAAAAAAATAAAGGAAAAGAGGAGGAGAAGGGAGAAGAAGGAAAAGAGGAGGAGAAGAGAGAAGACAAAAATAAAGGAAAAGAGGAGGAGAAGGGAGAAGAAAAAAATAAGGGAAAAGAGGAGGAGAAGGGAGAAGAAAAAATAAAGGAAAAGAGGAGGAGAAGGGAGAAGAAAAAAATAAAGGAAAAGAGGAGGAGAAGTGAGAAGAAAAAATAAAGGAAAGGAGGAGGAGAAGAGAGAAGAAAAAATAAAGGAAAAGAGGAGGAGAAAGGAAGGAAAAAAAATAAAGGAAAAGAGGAGGAGAAGGGAGAAGAAAAAAAATAAAGGAAAAGAGGAGCAAAAGTGAGAAGAAAAACATAAAGGAAAAGAGGAGGAGAAGGGAGAAGAAAAAAAATAAAAGAAAAGAGGAGGAGAAGGGAGAAGAAAAAAAATAAAGTAAAAGAGGAGGAGAAGGGAGAAGAAAAAATAAAGGAAAAGAGGAGGAGAAGTGAGAAGAAAAAATAAAGGAAAGGAGGAGGAGAAGGCAGAAGAAAAAATAAAGGAAAAGAGGAGGAGAAGGGAGGGAAAAAAAATAAAGGAAAAGAGGAGGAGAAGGGAGAAGAAAAAAAATAAAGGAAAAGAGCAGGAGAAGGGAGAAGAAAAAAAATGAAGGAAAAGTGGAGGAGAAGGGAGAAGAAAAAAAATAAAGGAAAAGAGGAGGAGAAGAGAGAAGAAAAAAAATGAAGGAAAAGAGGAGGAGAAGGGAGAAGAAAAAATAAAGGAAAAGTGGAGGAGAAGGGAGAAGAAAAAAATAAAGCAAAAGAGGAGGAGAAGGGAGAAGAAAAAAAATAAAGGAAAAGAGGAGGAGAAGGGAGAAGAAAAAATAAAGGAAAAGAGGAGGAGAAGGGAGAAGAAAAAATAAAGGAAAAGAGGAGGAGAAGGCAGAAGAAAAAAATAAAGGAAAAGAGGAGGAGAAGGGAGAAGAAAAAATAAAGGAAAAGAGGAGGAGAAGGGAGAAGAAGGAAAAGAGGAGGAGAAGAGAGAAAAAAAAAATAAAGGAAAAGAGGAGGAGAAGGGAGAAGAAAAAAATAAAGGAAAAGAGGAGGAGAAGGGAGAAGAAAAAATAAAGGAAAAGAGGAGGAGAAGGGAGAAGAAAAAAAATAGAGAAAAAGAGGAGAAGGGAGAAGATAAAAATAAAGGAAAAGAGGAGGAGAAGGGAGAAGAAAAAAATAAAGGAAAAGAGGAGGAGAAGGGAGAAGAAAAAAAATAAAGGAAAAGAGGAGGGGAAGGGAGAAGAAAAAAATAAAGGAAAAGAGGAGGAGAAGTGAGAAGAAAAAATAAAGGAAAGGAGGAGGAGAAGGCAGAAGAAAAAATAAAGGAAAAGAGTAGGAGAAGGGAGAAGAAAAAAAATAAAGGAAATGAGGAGCAAAAGGGAGAAGAAAAACATAAAGGAAAAGAGGAGGAGAAGGGAGAAGAAAAAAAATAAAGGAAAAGAGGAGGAGAGGGGAGGAAAAAAAAATAAAGGAAAAGAGGAGGAGAAGGGAGAAGAAAAAAAATAAAGGAAAAGAGCAGGAGAAGGGAGAAGAAAAAAAATGAAGGAAAAGAGGAGGAGAAGGGAGAAGAAAAAAAATAAAGGAAAAGAGGAGGAGAAGGGAGAAGAAAAAAAATGAAGGAAAAGAGGAGGAGAAGGGAGAAGAAAAAATAAAGGAAAAGAGGAGGAGAAGGGAGAAGAAAAAAATAAAGGAAAAGAGGAGGAGAAGGGAGAAGAAAAAAAATAAAGGAAAAGAGGAGGAGAAGGGAGAAGAAAAAATAAAGGAAAAGAGGAGGAGAAGGGAGAAGAAAAAATAAAGGAAAAGAGGAGGAGAAGGCAGAAGAAAAAAAATAAAGGAAAAGAGGGGGAGAAGGGAGAAGAAAAAAAATAAAGGAAAAGAGGAGGAGAAGGGAGAAGAAAAAAAAATAAAGGAAAAGAGGAGGAGAAGGGAGAAAAAAAAATAAAGGAAAAGAAGAGGAGAAGGGAGAAGAAAAAAATAAAGGAAAAGAGGAGGAGAAGGGAGAAGAAAAAATAAAGGAAAAGAGGAGGAGAAGGCAGAAGAAAAAAATAAAGGAAAAGAGGAGGAGAAGGGAGAAGAAAAAAATAAAGGAAAAGAGGAGGAGAAGGGAGAAGAAGGAAAAGAGGAGGAGAAGAGAGAAAAAAAAAATAAAGGAAAAGAGGAGGAGAAGGGAGAAGAAAAAATAAAGGAAAAGAGGAGGAGAAGGGAGAAGAAAAAATAAAGGAAAAGAGGAGGAGAAGGGAGAAGAAAAAAATAGAGAAAAAGAGGAGAAGGGAGAAGATAAAAATAAAGGAAAAGAGGAGGAGAAGGGAGAAGAAAAAAATAAAGGAAAAGAGGAGGAGAAGGGAGAAGAAAAAAATAAAGGAAAAGAGGAGGGGAAGGGAGAAGAAAAAAATAAAGGAAAAGAGGAGGAGAAGTGAGAAGAAAAAATAAAGGAAAAGAGGAGGAGAAGGCAGAAGAAAAAATAAAGGAAAAGAGTAGGAGAAGGGAGAAGAAAAAAAATAAAGGAAATGAGGAGCAAAAGGGAGAAGAAAAACATAAAGGAAAAGAGGAGGAGAAGGGAGAAGAAAAAAAATAAAGGAAAAGAGGAGGAGAGGGGAGGAAAAAAAAATAAAGGAAAAGAGGAGGAGAAGGGAGAAGAAAAAAAATAAAGGAAAAGAGCAGGAGAAGGGAGAAGAAAAAAAATGAAGGAAAAGAGGAGGAGAAGGGAGAAGAAAAAAAATAAAGGAAAAGAGGAGGAGAAGGGAGAAGAAAAAATAAAGGAAAAGAGGAGGAGAAGGGAGAAGAAAAAATAAAGGAAAAGAGGAGGAGAAGGCAGAAGAAAAAAAATAAAGGAAAAGAGGGGGAGAAGGGAGAAGAAAAAAAATAAAGGAAAAGAGGAGGAGAAGGGAGAAGAAAAAAAAATAAAGGAAAAGAGGAGGAGAAGGGAGAAAAAAAAATAAAGGAAAAGAAGAGGAGAAGGGAGAAGAAAAAAATAAAGGAAAAGAGGAGGAGAAGGGAGAAGAAAAAATAAAGGAAAAGAGGAGGAGAAGGCAGAAGAAAAAAATAAAGGAAAAGAGGAGGAGAAGGGAGAAGAAAAAAATAAAGGAAAAGAGGAGGAGAAGGGAGAAGAAGGAAAAGAGGAGGAGAAGAGAGAAAAAAAAAATAAAGGAAAAGAGGAGGAGAAGGGAGAAGAAAAAAATAAAGGAAAAGAGGAGGAGAAGGGAGAAGAAAAAAATAAAGGAAAAGAGGAGGAGAAGGGAGAAGAAAAAAATAGAGAAAAAGAGGAGAAGGGAGAAGATAAAAATAAAGGAAAAGAGGAGGAGAAGGGAGAAGAAAAAAATAAAGGAAAAGAGGAGGAGAAGGGAGAAGAAAAAAATAAAGGAAAAGAGGAGGGGAAGGGAGAAGAAAAAAATAAAGGAAAAGAGGAGGAGAAGTGAGAAGAAAAAATAAAGGAAAAGAGGAGGAGAAGGCAGAAGAAAAAATAAAGGAAAAGAGTAGGAGAAGGGAGAAGAAAAAAAATAAAGGAAATGAGGAGCAAAAGGGAGAAGAAAAACATAAAGGAAAAGAGGAGGAGAAGGGAGAAGAAAAAAAATAAAGGAAAAGAGGAGGAGAGGGGAGGAAAAAAAAATAAAGGAAAAGAGGAGGAGAAGGGAGAAGAAAAAAAATAAAGGAAAAGAGCAGGAGAAGGGAGAAGAAAAAAAATGAAGGAAAAGAGGAGGAGAAGGGAGAAGAAAAAAAATAAAGGAAAAGAGGAGGAGAAGGGAGAAGAAAAAAAATGAAGGAAAAGAGGAGGAGAAGGGAGAAGAAAAAATAAAGGAAAAGAGGAGGAGAAGGGAGAAGAAAAAAATAAAGGAAAAGAGGAGGAGAAGGGAGAAGAAAAAAAATAAAGGAAAAGAGGAGGAGAAGGGAGAAGAAAAAATAAAGGAAAAGAGGAGGAGAAGGGAGAAGAAAAAATAAAGGAAAAGAGGAGGAGAAGGCAGAAGAAAAAAAATAAAGGAAAAGAGGGGGAGAAGGGAGAAGAAAAAAAATAAAGGAAAAGAGGAGGAGAAGGGAGAAGAAAAAAAAATAAAGGAAAAGAGGAGGAGAAGGGAGAAAAAAAAATAAAGGAAAAGAAGAGGAGAAGGGAGAAGAAAAAAATAAAGGAAAAGAGGAGGAGAAGGGAGAAGAAAAAATAAAGGAAAAGAGGAGGAGAAGGCAGAAGAAAAAAATAAAGGAAAAGAGGAGGAGAAGGGAGAAGAAAAAAATAAAGGAAAAGAGGAGGAGAAGGGAGAAGAAGGAAAAGAGGAGGAGAAGAGAGAAAAAAAAAATAAAGGAAAAGAGGAGGAGAAGGGAGAAGAAAAAAATAAAGGAAAAGAGGAGGAGAAGGGAGAAGAAAAAATAAAGGAAAAGAGGAGGAGAAGGGAGAAGAAAAAAATAGAGAAAAAGAGGAGAAGGGAGAAGATAAAAATAAAGGAAAAGAGGAGGAGAAGGGAGAAGAAAAAAATAAAGGAAAAGAGGAGGAGAAGGGAGAAGAAAAAAATAAAGGAAAAGAGGAGGGGAAGGGAGAAGAAAAAAATAAAGGAAAAGAGGAGGAGAAGTGAGAAGAAAAAATAAAGGAAAAGAGGAGGAGAAGGCAGAAGAAAAAATAAAGGAAAAGAGTAGGAGAAGGGAGAAGAAAAAAAATAAAGGAAATGAGGAGCAAAAGGGAGAAGAAAAACATAAAGGAAAAGAGGAGGAGAAGGGAGAAGAAAAAAAATAAAGTAAAAGAGGAGGAGAAGGGAGAAGAAAAAATAAAAGAAAAGAGGAGGAGAAGGCAGAAGAAAAAAAAAAGGAAAAGAGCAGGAGAAGGGAGAAGAAAAAAAATAAAGGAAAAGAGGAGGAGAAGGGAGAAGAAAAAAATAAAGGAAAAGAGGAGGAGAAGGGAGAAGAAAAAATAAAGGAAAGGAGGAGGAGAAGGCAGAAGAAAAAATAAAGGAAAAGAGGAGGAGAGGGGAGGAAAAAAAAATAAAGGAAAAGAGGAGGAGAAGGGAGAAGAAAAAAAATAAAGGAAAAGAGCAGGAGAAGGGAGAAGAAAAAAAATGAAGGAAAAAAGGAGGAGAAGGGAGAAGAAAAAAAAAAAAGGAAAAGAGGAGGAGAAGGCAGAAGAAAAAAAATAAAGGAAAAGAGGAGGAGAAGGGAGAAGAAAAAATAAAGGAAAAGAGGAGGAGAAGGGAGAAGAAAAAAATAAAGGAAAAGAGGAGGAGAAGGGAGAAGAAAAAAAATTAAGGAAAAGAGGAGGAGAAGGGAGAAGAAAAAATAAAGGAAAAGAGGAGGAGAAGGGAGAAGAAAAAAAATAAAGGAAAAGAGGAGGAGAAGGGAGAAGAAAAAAAATAAAGGAAAAGAGGAGGAGAAGGGAGAAGAAAAAATAAAGGAAAAGAGGAGGAGAAGGCAGAAGAAAAAAAATAAAGGAAAAGAGGAGGAGAAGGGAGAAGAAAAAAAATAAAGGAAAAGAGGAGGAGAAGGGAGAAGAAAAAAAATAAAGGAAAATTGGAGGAGAAGGGAGAAGAAAAAAAATAAAGCAAAAGAGGAGGAGAAGGGAGAAGAAAAAAAATAAAGGAAAAGAGGAGGAGAAGGCAGTAGAAAAAAATAAAGGAAAAGAGGAGGAGAAGGGAGAAGAAAAAATAAAGGAAAAGAGGAGGAGAAGGGAGAAGAAAAAAATAAAGGAAATGAGGAGGAGAAGGGAGAAGAAAAAATAAAGGAAAAGAGGAGGAGAAGGGAGAAGAAAAAAAATAAAGGAAAAGAGGAGGAGAAGGCAGAAGAAAAAAAATAAAGGAAAAGAGGAGGAGAAGGGAGAAGAAAAAATAAAGGAAAAGAGGAGGAGAAGGGAGAAGAAAAAAAATAAAGGAAAAGAGGAGGAGAAGGGAGAAGAAAAAATAAAGGAAAAGAGGAGGAGAAGGGAGAAGAAAAAATAAAGGAAAAGGGGAGGAGAAGGCAGAAGAAAAAAAATAAAGGAAAAGAGGAGGAGAAGGGAGAAGAAAAAATAAAGGAAAAGAGGAGGAGAAGGGAGAAGAAAAAAATAAAGGAAAAGAGGTGGAGAAGGGAGAAGAAAAAATAAAGGAAAGGAGGAGGAGAAGGCAGAAGAAAAAAAATAAAGAAAAAGAGGAGGAGAAGGGAGAAGAAAAAAATAAAGGAAAAGAGGAGGAGAAGGGAGAAGAAAAAAAATAAAGGAAAAGAGGAGGAGAAGGGAGAAGAAAAAATAAAAGAAAACAGGAGGAGAAGGGAGAAGAAAAAAATAAAGGAAAAGAGGAGGAGAAGGGAGAAGAAAAAATAAAGGAAAAGAGGAGGAGAAGGGAGAAGAAAAAATAAAGGAAAAGAGGAGGAGAAGGAAGAAAAAAAAATAAAGGAAAAGAGGAGGAGAAGGCAGAAGAAAAAATAAAGGAAAAGAGGAGGAGAAGGGAGAAGAAAAAATAAAGGAAAAGAGGAGGAGAAGGGAGAAGAAAAAAAATAAAGGAAAAGAGGAGGAGAAGGGAGAAGAAAAAATAAAGGAAAAGAGGAGGAGGAGGGAGAAGAAAAAAAAATAAAGGAAAAGAGGAGGAGAAGGGAGAAGAAAAAATAAAGGAAAAGAGGAGGAGAAGGGAGAAGAAAAAAAATAAAGGAAAAGAGGAGGAGAAGGGAGAAGAAAAAATAAAGGAAAAGGGGAGGAGAAGGCAGAAGAAAAAAAATAAAGGAAAAGAGGAGGAGAAGGGAGAAGAAAAAATAAAGGAAAAGAGGAGGAGAAGGGAGAAGAAAAAAATAAAGGAAAAGAGGTGGAGAAGGGAGAAGAAAAAATAAAGGAAAGGAGGAGGAGAAGGCAGAAGAAAAAAAATAAAGAAAAAGAGGAGGAGAAGGGAGAAGAAAAAAATAAAGGAAAAGAGGAGGAGAAGGGAGAAGAAAAAAAATAAAGGAAAAGAGGAGGAGAAGGGAGAAGAAAAAATAAAAGAAAACAGGAGGAGAAGGGAGAAGAAAAAAATAAAGGAAAAGAGGAGGAGAAGGGAGAAGAAAAAATAAAGGAAAAGAGGAGGAGAAGGGAGAAGAAAAAATAAAGGAAAAGAGGAGGAGAAGGGAGAAAAAAAAATAAAGGAAAAGAGGAGGAGAAGGCAGAAGAAAAAATAAAGGAAAAGAGGAGGAGAAGGGAGAAGAAAAAATAAAGGAAAAGAGGAGGAGAAGGGAGAAGAAAAAAAATAAAGGAAAAGAGGAGGAGAAGGGAGAAGAAAAAATAAAGGAAAAGAGGAGGAGGAGGGAGAAGAAAAAAAAATAAAGGAAAAGAGGAGGAGAAAGGAGAAGAAAAAATAAAGGAAAAGAGGAGGAGAAGGGAGAAGAAAAAAAATAAAGGAAAAGAGGAGGAGAAGGGAGAAAAAAAAAATAAAGGAAAAGTGGAGGAGAAGGGAGAAGAAAAAATAAAGGAAAAGAGGAGGAGAAGGGAGAAGAAAAAAATAAAGGAAAAGAGGAGGAGAAGGGAGAAGAAAAAAAAATAAGGAAAAGAGGAGGAGAAGGGAGAAGAAAAAATAAAGGAAAAGAGGAGGAGAAGGGAGAAGAAAAAAATAAAGGAAAAGAGGAGGAGAAGGCAGAAGAAAAAATAAAGGAAAAGAGGAGGAGAAGGGAGAAGAAAAAAATAAAGGAAAAGAGGAGGAGAAGGGAGAAGAAAAACATAAAGGAAAAGAGGAGGAGAAGGGAGAAGAAAAAAATAAAGGAAATGAGGAGGAGAAGGGAGAGAAAAAAATAAAGGAAAAGAGGAGGAGAAGGGAGAAGAAAAAAATAAAGGAAAAGAGGAGGAGAAGAGAGAAGAAAAAATAAAGGAAAAGAGGAGGAGAAGGGAGAAGAAAAAAATAAAGGAAAAGAGGAGGAGAAGGGAGAAAAAAAATAAAGGAAAAGAGGAGGAGAAGGGAGAAGAAAATATAAAGGAAAAGAGGAGGAGAAGGGAGAAGAAAAAAATAAAGAAAAAGAGGAGGAGAAGGGAGAAGAAAAAAAATAAAGGAAAAGAGGAGGAGAAGGGAGAAGAAAAAATAAAGGAAAAGAGGAGGAGAAGGGAGAAGAAAAAAAATAAAGAAAAAGAGGAGGAGAAGGGAGAAGAAAAAATAAAGGAAAAGTGGAGGAGAAGGGAGAAGAAAAAATAAAGGAAAAGAGGAGGAGAAGGTAGAAGAAAAAAAATAAAGGAAAAGAGGAGGAGAAGGGAGAAGAAAAAAATAAAGGAAAAGAGGAGGAGAAGGGAGAAGAAAAAAAATAAAGGAAAAGAGGAGGAGAAGGGAGAAGAAAAAAAAAGGAAAAGAGGAGGAGAAAGGAGAAGAAAAAAAATAAAGGAAAAGAGGAGGAGAAGGCAGAAGAAAAAATAAAGCAAAAGAGGAGGAGATGGGAGAAGAAAAAAATAAAGGAAAAGAGGAGGAGAAGGGAGAAGAAAAAAATAAAGGAAAAGAGGAGGAGAAGGGAGAAGAAAAAAATAAAGGAAAAGAGGAGGAGAAGGGAGAAGAAAAAAATAAAGGAAAAGAGGAGGAGAAGGCAGAAGAAAAAAAATAAAGGAAAAGAGGAGGAGAAGGGAGAAGAAAAATTAAAGGAAAAGAGGAGGAGAAGGGAGAAGAAAAAAATAAAGGAAAAGAGGAGGAGAAGGGAGAAAAAAAAAGGAAACGAGGAGGAGAAGGGAGAAGAAAAAATAAAGGAAAAGAGGAGGAGAAGGGAGAAGAAAAAAATAAAGGAAAAGAGGAGGAGAAGGGAGAAAAAAAAATAAAGGAAAAGAGGAGGAGAAGGGAGAAGAAAAAATAAAGGAAGAGAGGAGGAGAAGGGAGAAGAAAAAAATAAAGGAAAAGAGGTGGAGAAGGGAGAAGAAAAAATAAAGGAAAAGAGGAGGAGAAGGCAGAAGAAAAAAAATAAAGGAAAAGAGGAGGAGAAGGGAGAAGAAAAAAAAGGAAAAGAGGAGGAGAAGGGAGAAGAAAAAATAAAGGAAAGGAGGAGGAGAAGGGAGAAGAAAAAATAAAGGAAAAGAGGAGGAGAAGGCAGAAGAAAAAATAAAGGAAAAGAGGAGGAGAAGGGAGAAGAAAAAAATAAAGGAAAAGAGGAGGAGAAGGGAGAAGAAAAAAATAAAGGAAAAGAGGAGGAGAAGGGAGAAGAAAAAAATAAAGGAAAAGAGGAGGAGAAGGGAGAAGAAAAAAATAAAGGAAAAGAGTAGGAGAAGCAGAAGAAAAAAAATAAAGGAAAAGAGGAGGAGAAGGGAGAAGAAAAATTAAAGGAAAAGAGGAGGAGAAGGCAGAAGAAAAAATAAAGGAAAAGAGGAGGAGAAGGCAGAAGAAAAAATAAAGGAAAAGAGGAGGAGAAGGGAGAAGAAAAAAAATAAAGGAAAAGAGGAGGAGAAGGGAGAAGAAAAAAATTAACTAAAAGAGGAGGAGAAGGGAGAAGAAAAAAAATAAAGGAAAAGAGGAGGAGAAGGGAGAAGAAAAAAATTTAAAAATAAAAAAAAAACAAAGCGAATCTCCAAAATGATGAAAAAAATTTGATCTGATACTGCAAAAAATTTTGTTTGTAACCAATGTTTTATTTTTTGCATAAATATTTCTTTTTCTTTTCTTTTATTTTAAAAACTTTTCTTTATATATATATATATATATATATATATATATATATATATATATATATATATATATATTAATTATTGCGGCAGTTGTTATTATTATTATTATTATTATTATTATTATTATTATTATTATTATTATTATTTCGTCTCTTATAGAGTTTTTCACATCAGTATTAGCTGATGGTTCCTCACTGGAGTCTGAGTGGCAGCAAGTCTCCTCAAGTTTCCAGGACTCTTCTCAGTATTCTAACCGTTCTCAGTAATGCTGTCATTTGGATAGTCTGTACCCGTCTGCCAACTTCCGAGTCCTCCAGGCTTTTAAATAACCCTTTAGTTATTGTGCCAAAAGCCCCAATCACAATTCGTACAATCGTCACTTACATGTTCCACTGTTTTTTTTCAATTCTCTAGCAAGGTCGAGGTACTTATCCTTCTTTTCACATTCTTTCAGTTTTATTCTGGGGTCAGCTGGGATAGCTAAGTCGACAATTCTGCAAATTCTCTTTTTTTTTTGTTGTTGTTGTTGATTATTATAAGGTCTGGTCTTCTGGCCGAGATTAGTTGATCCGTGCTGAGTTGTGCATATACCATTTGTTGGTATGGTAAAATTTAAATTTCTTGCACATTTCCCAGTGGATCACCTTGCCGCCCCAGTCGTGTTTCGCCTTATACTCCCTCTGTGCTAATTTGCTGAATTCGCTTATTATGTTATTGATTATTATTATTATCATTATTATCATTATCATTATTTACTCATTAGTGTTTTTCACATCATCGTTAGCTGATGGTCTTTCACTGGAGTTTGAGTGACAACAAGTATTCTCAAGTCTTCTGGACTCTTCTCGGTAATCTGGCCGTTCTCAGTAATGTAGTAATTTGGATGGTCTCCACTCGTCCGCCAGCTCCCAAGTCCTCCAGTCCCTTTAGTAATCCTTTAGTTACTGTTCCAAACCCACCAATTACAATTGGAATTATTGTCACTTTCATTTTCCTCACCTTCTTGAATTCCCAAACAAGGTCGAGGTATTTATCTCTTTTTTCACATTTTTTTTCAATTTCACTCTGTGGTCCGAGATTTGTTGATCTGTTTGTATATCAAAATCCCAGGGGAGTTTGTTGTTCATATACCATTTGTTCGTATGGTCAAACTTCAACTTATTAGACTATTCCCAGTGGATCACCTTGCCCACCCAGTTGTGCCTAGTCTTATATTCTTTCTGTGCTAATTTGATGCATTCGCTTATTATGTGATTGATCGTTTCGTCTCTTTCACCGCATAACCTACATGTGCTGTTTTGTTGTGTCTTATCTATTCTAGCTTTGATATGATTATTCCTTATGGCGTTTTTTTTTGAGCCGCTATTCGAAGAGATTCAGTTTCTCTTTTATTATTATTATTATTATAGAGTTTTTCACATCAGTGTTTGCTGATGGTTTTTCACTGGAGTTTGAGTGACAGCAAATCTCCTCAAGTCTCCAGGACTCGTCTCAGGATTCTAGCCGTTCTCAGCAATGCTGTCGTTTGGATAGTCTGTACCCGTCCGCCAACTTCCAAGACCTCTAGGCCTTTTAATAATCATTTAGTTATTGTGCCTAACGCACCAATCACAATTGGCACAATCGTTACTTTCATGTTCCACAGCTTTTTCAATTCTCTAGCAAGGTCGAGGTACTTATCCTTCTTTTCACTTTCCTTCAGATTTATTCTATGGTCCGCCGGGACAGCAAAGGCAACCATTTTGCAGATATCTCTTTTTTTGGATGATTATTATGAAGTCTGGTCTTCTGGTCGGGATTAGGTGATCTGTTTGTATGTTTAAGTCCCATAGTAGTTTATGCGTGTCATTTTCTAGGACAGGTGCTGGGTTGTGCATATATCATTTGTTGGTATGGTCGAAGTGAAATTTCCTGCACATTTCCCAGTGGATCACTTTGCCGACCCAGTCGTGTCTCGTCTTATATTCTTTCTGTGCTAATTTGCTGTATTCACTTATTATGTGATTGATCGTTTCGTCTCTGTCACCGCATAGCCTACATTCACTGTTTTGTTGCGTCTTATCTATTCTCGCTTTGATATGATTGGTTCTTATGGCGTTGTCCTGTGCTGCTATTAGGAGGGATTCCGTTTCTCTCTTAAGGTTTCCTTTTCTTAGCCAGGTCCAGGTTTTCTGGTGTGAGATGTTGTTTATTAGACGTTTAAAGCGGCTATAGAATTGTTTTCCCTCCCATTTTTGTTTCCCAGTCGTTGTCATTCTTTCGTTGTTCGTGTTGTCCGTATAGTTTCTGATGGTTGTAATTAGTTCGTATTTTTCTATGTAGTCTTCGAGCCGTTGTATCGATGCGTCAACGGTGTCTTCGATGCTGGCAAGTCCTCTTCCTCTCTCTTTTCTAGATACATATAGTCTGTCAACGTTGTCTCTGGGGTGTAATGCCTTATGCATGGTCATTAGTTTTCTTGTTCTTTGGTCCATTTGTTTAAGTTCCTCTCTGGTCCACTTAAGGAAGGATCCCGAATATCTGACTAGGGGCACAGTGCAAGTATTTATTCCTTTGATGAGGTTTCTGCTGGAGAGTTTTGTCTCGAGTAGTTTTCTCGTTCTCCTGAGATATTCTTTTCGGATCGTGTCTTTCATTTGCACTTGTTTGATGGTGTCAGCCTCCAAGATACCCAAGTATTTGTTGGTTTATTATTATTATTATTATTATTATTATTATTAATGTAATATTTTAATTTTCACCTTTCTCTAAATTAGTGATTTTTATTTTACTAAACCTGATGTACGTCAGACATACATCTCGAATCCTCTATGAAGTCATGTGACCAACTTTCGAAAAAATTGAATAATTTCCATTTGTAAGCGGAAAACCAAAGCCAAGAGGTCGACTGTGGAATTAGAGAAGATGAAAATACGAAATAAATAGTTGGACTTTAACTAAACTTAAACTTAAAGAATATCCAGGGGGAATTTTTAAAAATTTTAACCCACAAGTTAAACCTCAGAAGCCATGGGAAGCTGAATAGTGGACGTGAAGTAAGGTGGATGAACCCAACGCCAGGTCCACAGCACGCTTTATCGGATGCTGGGCAAAAGAACCCCATAGGTCAACGGACAAGATCAAATAATTAAGAAAACTTCTGCTACTCATCTATAAGGGTGGCGTCTATTGAGGAAATAAAAAAAAATACAGCCATCGAAAGATTCCCATGACTCTCACTCAAACTATGTCCAAACTGCATCGCCCTTCGTGAGGGTAAACAAGGAGCATATTCTGCTGAGGTTGGAATTCTGGTCCCAGTGTTCGAAAAATCAACCAAAGAACTCAAACTCAATCAAAAATCACTTAAATACAAAAACACAGTATATGTGGGGATTTAGGAATAAACAATTAAACTCCCAACCGGATGTTGACTCGTTCGCTGCCACATAAAAATGTATAACGCGTCGCTACGCGTCGGCTCCACGCACCCATCCGGTCAGAAGTCAGGAAAAAAGAAAAATGATAAAAATTAAAGTAGCCAATGGGAAGCGGTCGCGCTAAAAATGGGAGGGATTGTGGAGTGACGAGTTTGGAGCCGGTTGGGAGAGATAAAAACTCGAGATTTTGCTACTCAATCGCATCGAACCAGAAATTGAGAAAATTCTTAGGAAGAAGCAAAATGGTTTTTGGAGAAACCGATCCACATCACAGTTTCTTACATTTCGTCGAATTTTAGGAATTCGTGCAAAAAACCTCGAGGTGACACTCTGATTTGTAGATTTATCCAAGGCATTTGACTCCATACACAAACGGAATATGGAGCCAATATTTTTAGCTTATGGTCTCCCCAAAGAAACTGTCAAAGCCGTAACGATACTCTATAAAGACGCAAAAATAAAAGTTCGCTCATTGGATGAATACACAGACTTCTTTGACATTGTTGCTGATGCCCTGCTAGAGGATATATTAGCCCCATGTCTGTTCATAATCTGCCTAGACTACGAACTTCGAAAGTCCATAGATCTAATGAAAGATAATGGTTTTATATTTAAAAAAAGGCAAGAAGCAGATGACACCCCGCGCAAACTATTACGAACGCAGACTACGCAGATGACATAGCGCTTCTGGCAAATACACCTACCCAAGCTTAGTCTAGAGTCTAGAGCAGGTAGCAGGTAGCATTGGCCTCCATGTGAATGCAAACAAAACGGAGTACATATGTTTTAATAAAAAAAGGAGACATCTCCACACATATAAAGAAAAGTTAAAAAAAACAAATAATCCAAAATTTGATGAATTTATAATGAAAGTCGACGTTGTATGTTTCGGTTGTAATAACCTTTTTCAAGACTTAAAATTCCTGAGAAATTTTGTAAAAATAGTGATGGATGTTTGATGAAATAACAGGAGAAAAAATAAAGTGTGTATAAAAAGATAGATTCATGACAGCATTTTGAGAGTTCTTATTTTTTAAAATATCATTACGTTGTTGTCACGTTGGGATATTAACGGAAGATGATAAATGCAATGATAGAATATATTAGGATACGAAGAGAAAATGAATATGAACATATTGTTCATAGGTTAAATTTAAATCTAATATATGGGGCTCATAGAAGTATGAATATGTGAGGAGAAAAATTAATCAAAATTAGATATGTTGTAGCAATTTAGAATTAATTTGCCTTAGAAAGTGGATCGAGTGAAAACCCCGGACGTGTATTAACGGAGGATAAAAGCAAAATAGCACTGGCTTAAATTTTTTTTTCTTAATCTTTTGCTATGGACATGAGCTAACATTGTAGAAGCATTGAAATTGAAGTAATGGTTAGTTTTAGATATATTTAAGAAGAGGGCATTATTAGAATTGTCTAATCTAATGTCACGTTTGTGCACATATAGACGTTTTTTTAAGGTTTCTGATAGTCTCGCCAATATATTTCATTTTAGAGTTATTGCAAAGAATTGAATAGACACCAGCATTAGAGTGGATTAGACTTCATGTTAAGTAAGTTACGAATAATTTTAGAGGATAAAGTAGCAGTTTTAATACCCAGGTAATTTGAATTATTTTCTATAAAGTTAATGAAAGAAATACTAGGTGAAATAATGTGTTTATGGGGAAGGCTTATTATATTAAGAGGTGTATTGATGGCGATTAGAGATCGTTTTCTTTTGTGGATTTTGAGGTCTTTAGATTTTGCAAATTGTATAAAAAGTTTAGGGTAAAGAATTTTTAAATCAAATTCATCGTTTAGGTTTTTAGGGGAGCGAATGCAGAAGGCCCTAATGTAAAGACCGATAATTCCTCTTTTGGTGTTGGTATCATGGTGTGAATAAAAATGTATATGATCATATGGTTTAAATTGGAATTTGTCATTATTTCTTATAAGTAAGGTATCTAAGAAAGGTAAAGAGTTGTTAGTTTCGATTTCATTTGTAAACTTTAAGGTTCAATCTTATTCAGTCTGATCTTTACTAAATCAAATTTTTATGGGTAAATAAGTAGTAGTGTTCTCGTGGTGTAATGGTTAAAGCGATGGACTGCGAAATCGTTGTAAGCGAGTTCGAACTCCAGTCGCGTTATTACCCTTGGCAAATACCCTTGTTAAATAGTACCACTATTAAATTTAAATTGGTATTAAATAACCTACAACGGTTGATATGCCATTAAACAAAGAAACCAAACCAAACATATATCTATATATATTTATATATATATATACGTACATGTGTATATATATGTATGTATATATATATATATATACACACACATGGATAGTTATACGTGTATATATATGCATACGTGTATATATATATATTTACATTCCTGGTCATATGTATATACATGAACATATGTGTGTATATATATATATATATATATATACATGAATATATATGAGTACACATATATATATACATATATACACGTATTTTGAATACTTCTGGTGTGTGATAATTTATATGTATATGTGTGTGTGTGTGTGAGTGATAATATATATATATATGTTTGTGTGTGTGTAACAATGGTTTCAAAGACCGTCAGAAGTTTATCACCCAGAGATTGTGGATTTTAGAAGACTAGAGAAAATACAATGCAAATGTCTGATAGTTTTTAAACGGGTTGAGTAGAAAGAAGCGTATTGTTTATTTCATCACGAAAAGTTCTGCTTTGAAACCGGTATTTTGAAATGTCGATCAAAAGAACTTGTTAAAATTTGGAAGTATTCAGTGATAGACGAAATTTAGTCATTGTTTTGGAAAGACGAAATCATGTAAACAAAATGCTGTCGTTTCTAGGTCATTGCTATGAAAGGGAATCTTAGATTGTTTGGATCATGAAACAAAATGCTGACATCCGAAGTTAACTGATTGATCAAAGAGACTGTTATAGCTAAATTTAACTCAGGAATTCGGCGTGGAATTTATACGGTGTGGAATTTATTTAGTGGCGGAAAACTCAAGATAATGAAGGTTATTATCGAAGATGTAAAGAGAGAGGACCCAGTGAGAGGAAAGTGGTGCGTACCAAAAGTTGACGAGGCCATTGTTTGATGCGATGCAAGCAGCATAACAATGTTTGTTATATTGGAGGTTGAAGGTGTAAGGGTAGAGGACGCTACATCATTGAAAAAAAATGACTGACGCTAACCACATAAATGTAGCATAATAGAAGGCGTTGATATAAAAATCTATTTCTAAGAAAAAAAAAATCAAGCCGACCACGTGCGGCACTTGATTTGGCCAGAGTGGAAAAGGGAGAAGTAATCTCAGACAATACGGCACCAAAAAGCTACCTGTTCTCTTTGTCAAGAACTACTATTGGGACCTTCAGTACGAATTCGGCGACCAAACTGGAAGTCAGGAAAAATAGCCAGCGGATGGGTTTCATCACTCGCTTCTTGAATGGGCGATAAATATTTTAAACAGGCAAGAAGCTTCCCAATGAATAAAACCAAAATCAAACAAAAGTACGAATTCGGGGACCAACTATAAAGGCACGAAAACTTAACCCAGCAGAAGGGTTTCGTAACTCGCTTCTTGAATAGCCGATAAATATTTCAAACTGTAAAGGCAAGAAACTATTAAGATTACACACTAAAGCTCCCTAAAAACATTACCCAGTTAAATACTAAACTTGGCTTTAGTGTCTGTAATGGAAACATGTAATCGGATATTTAAGAGGATACGTTCTTCACAATTTGTAGTGGGTGCATATGAGTGAGTTCTCGTTCGTATTTTATGGGTATTTCTCTCAGGTTTAGTTCCACCACAAATACAACACAACATTTTTACAATCACGTCAAAGAAATGGAATGTGACACAACGAACATTAAAAAACAAACAATTTAATATTCATAAAACAGAAGTGAAAATAAATGAAAAACATTATGTGCGAGTGGCCTTTGTGGAAAATACAGTTTGGCCAGTTAGATGAATATAAGA
Organism: Sepioteuthis lessoniana; assembly: GCA_963585895.1. Taxonomy (NCBI): domain Eukaryota; kingdom Metazoa; phylum Mollusca; class Cephalopoda; order Myopsida; family Loliginidae; genus Sepioteuthis; species Sepioteuthis lessoniana. The sequence continues at coordinate 117,350,779 of OY757910.1, forward strand.
TTGTTCACACGTGTGTGTGTGTGTGTGTGTGTGTGTGTGTTTAAATCTTAATAGAGTCTGTTAAATAAATAGTTCTATGGTTGGTCGAAGTAAGTTGGATGAAATAATTGTCTTTACTTACATTAAGTCCGCACTGTGGTTTTCTTAAGATTGTGGCGACAGTGTGTTGCATTGATGAAAGAACGTTCGCAAGTTTTCTTTTGAATCTTAATCGCAGCCATCTGCGGCTTGGTCATGACCAATAATGAAAAAATCCTTTTTGGGTAGTAGGTGGGATGACCTTTTGGCCGTGGAAGAAATGAATTGATTGACCGACAGCTGACTGACTACTTGACTACTGACTGAGTTGATTAAATTCGTTGTTACTTATACTTTAGTAGTGGATCAAAAAATAGTTTTATTGCAGTCCTAACATTTAAGCGCGTAGACATTTTTTGACCAATCAGATTCGTATTTTTACTTATTTATTTTAGAGCCTAAATATTTTCTGTTAATTAGTTTCCGATTCTGTTTTTCTAGAATGTTCTTATGCTATGTTTTTAGCTGATTGGTTGAAAAATATAAAAATGTAATTTAAATGCTAATGCGGTTTTGATCCAAAATTTCTAGAATGTTCTTATGTATGTTTTTGTTGCTTATTTTAATGCTAAAAAATGTGTATACTATTTGTCATTTCCTTCGTATTAAATTTTATTCTTTTAAAATTTTCTTTTATATAGCAAATCTTATCTCTTGCAAATTTTTCTTTTATTGATGAAGGGCGTCAACTTGTCGTTGAAGTGGGAGCTGTCTTTCATTTTTTTCACTGTGTGTGCGTTTGTTTATTGTTTCTGTGTGTGTATAGTTGATATGCCATAGAGGTTTTAGTAGTTTTCTCTGGGTTATTGTGTGTGCGCAGAAAATTTTGAATTTAACCGACAGCTACTTTTTACTTTTTTCTTTTGTGTGTGCACGTGTGTATAGTTTAAGTTTTATTCAGTGTCTTTCTATGATTTTTTTTCTTTTATATGAAGCAATGTGTAGTCGTTTGTTTGATATATTGGCATTGTTTTGAACGTTCCGTTACTACATTCGTATAGATATTTAGATACATTTAGTTTTCTATTTTCTGATAATCTAATATTGCTTTTGTGAAGTAATATCCTGGTATTGAGAGCTTGCGTCGATCTTTATATTTCTTACATTTGATTATGTAGACTACGTTTTCTGAATTACAGCTTAAATTTTTATTTATTGTGAATTTTGTTTTTGGGTTTTCGAATGTAAACAGTTTTTCTTCTATAATTATATTTGCATATTCCACATCTTTTTATTCTTAATTAATATTCTTTAATTTCATTTTTGCATTTTGTGACACCACGTGTTGTGTATTCCCCGAATGTAGACGAGGTGAGTATTTTAAAAAGATTTTGGGTTGTTCCAGGCTTTTAATAACTTTTGTTGTGTCAAGTATTTCTTTAACTTTGTCATTATTTTAAGTTCTTCTAGATTTATTATTTCTATGAACAGTTCTGAGTTGTTTTTATTGTAGGTTGAGACGAATGCTAAGGTTTTGTTTTTTTTTTTTGTTTTTATGTTTTGGGGGGTTTCGTAATTCTTACAATGGTATTATTTCTGCTAATTTCAATCCCTTATTTATTAGTGTTGTTGAGTAATCTCTCTGGTGGAGGGTTGTGTGTAGTTCTTTAAAGTAAGTTTTTCTGGGGGTTTTATTTGTAATTATGGTGCATATTTTACGTGATAGAGTGTAAGGGGTGGATTTTATGCAGTTTAGGGTGTGGTGACTATTGAAGTGGAGGTATTGTTGGGTGTCTAAAATTGGTAGCTCTTTAAAGCTGTGTTCTATAATGAATTCTATTTTGGGATGCAGGTTTTAAAGTAGGTTGTGTAATTCATTAATGTTTCCCCATGGGCATTTCCAGAATATGAAACAATTGTCTAAGTATCTTTTCCATGACCTTGTAAATTCTCTTTTCATGTTGTATTTTTACCTATGATTTCATATAGATTTTCTTCTAAATATGCTACAGGTGAGGGTGGTGTTTGCTGGTGCCATATTTGTTCCCATTGCTATTCCTAGGGTTATGTTATATTTAGCGTATGGTGGCAAGGAAAAGACAAACATAGGTTGAAAGTTTTTAAACAATTATATTAACAAAAGGAAAAACACGGCGATGAGGCGAAGAATCAACTGTACAAAATTGTAGCGTACAATATCAAGTGAAGGAGTGAATCGAGGTGTGTGTGTGAAACCAGAGTTCATGTATGGTCACGTATGTTACAAGTTCTAAGAAACTCACTTGGTTGGTATGGTGGTATAAGGGTGGTAAGGGTATCAGATGATCTTGGTGGTAGTAGTAGTCATGGACGGGGTGGTGTTGTAGCTAAGTCAGCAGTTCTCACAGCAGGTGGTGTGCAGATGAGTTTTTATGGCCGTAGCGTGTTCTTCCCTTCCACCCTTCTGATCAGTCTGACGCCTTTGCAGATCTTCGCTGCTTAAATAGCTACCTTTTGGATCAAGTCGGTTCTGGGAAATTTTTTAGGGGGGAGATTTATGATTGGCTGAAAAAGGGTATTTTGTCAATGAGAATTAATTTCTTGCATTCACGCCCGGAAGCCCTGCGCGGAGCCTCTTGCGCAAAGACACATTTTATTCATTGTCTCGGAAGCAGCTGTCTTGCTAGCACCCGGTCGAATGCTACCCTTTTCCAGCCACGTGTATGTTTTTGAATGAAATCCTAAATCGGGAGAGATCTGAATCCTGCTATATAACAGTCAAGATGTAATTTACGTTATTGAACTGGAAATAGTTAGTATCCAGGATTACTTCTAATACCATCAATGGTAAATTTTTAGTTGAATCTTGGGTGTAATGTTTCTGGGTATCTATCTATCCAAAATGAGATTGTTTGTTTACCTAATTCATGGGGGATATTGCTGTAAAGGTTTGTGACGTCAAATGTGACTGTGAGTGTGTTAGGATCAATATTTTGTGTGATAGAGTTTTAAAAATGAATATAGCTTTTTATCTTGTTGAGAAAACGTTGTAGTAAAAGGTCTATTAGTTTGCCGAGCCTGTTTGTGGGGCACGACGAGCCTGCTTCTATGGGTCTAAGTTTTAGGTCTTTAGGGTTTGGAATTATTATGTATTCAGATTTTTGTGTTTCTACAGCTTTTTTATTTCCTCGAACTTGTGAATTTTTGGAAGTCCATAAAAGTCGTTAGTCTTCGAGATGTAATTTGTTAAGTCTTTTTCTTTTTTAGTTAGTATTTTATTGTGTTTTTGTAGAATTTTGTAATTTCTCAAATGATATTCTTGTTTATGTTTGTATCAATTAATTTAAAGTTTCATCACTTAGTATTTCTTGGGTTTTTATTCTGTAATATGTTTTATCTAAGATGACTACGGCGCTCTCTAGTCTGCTTCTTTTATAATTATACTATGAGAAATATGCTCCATTCAATAGATATGCTAGATTTTAAATTGTAACGACCAACATACGAAAAGTTTAAAAAATTATCCGAATGCTAGTCGCAATATAAAGTACAATTCTACCTAAATTACCTAGTCGACTTTATCTCTGCCTAGCTCAAGAATATCTAGTAGTAACTGTCATGGCAGGTGAAGGGGAGAGAAATGTATTAAAAATAGAGGAGACAAAAAGGGGGATGGGAATGCTAACACTGAAAGAGAAGTGGGTCTATATTTCTTAAAAACAAAAACAATCAGTTCCCACAAAGTAATTTATTTCAAGAATAAACTTTACAGAATCCAGCTTCGCATATTTTCCCCTATGCTTGTCGAAAACCTTCAATTTTTGATAATAAAAGTAGCATACATTCAAATAACGACAATACTATAAACAAAAAAAAACAAGAAAAAAAAGAAGAGGGTATGAAAAAATAACGACTGATTTACTCGAAGCAATACCGTCAACCACCTACTATCAGTTTAACTTTTGTAAATTATAAAATACCATTATTTGGTATTTTATGTCAAAGTTCTTTTTTAAGCCAATTTTAAGGGTTTGCTCTTTTCTCGGCGTCTCTTTCTTGTGTAGAATCAAGCGGGATAACCGTGTTCTTCTAGTTTCCTGGGTAGACTTGTTGAGAACGAAGTTTACTCGTTTTTTCAGTGAACTTCGAGTAGACCACAGCTTCCTCCTCTTAGAGATAAATATCTTTCTGTTTCAACTCGAATTTTCCTCTGTTGAGTCTTCGGAGGCATTTACAGAATCTACTGACCCGACCAACTGCTTCTCTTGAGTCGGCAAAAGAGTCCGCCTCTTGACCTTGACTCAACTTTCTTTTTAAGGGGATTGCATTCCAAAAGCATAAATAGCCTGCTGTGTGCTTATTGTTTCAACAAGTAACTCAACCCGGGATTGAACCCTGGCCTCCCGGGCCATTGACGAACACTACTAACTAGGAGAATATATATATATATATATATATATATATATATAAAACAAAAACTTAGCTCCACCGGCAGTTCCTTCTCTGAGGGCTTCTCAAACTATGAACCAAACCCTATCCATTTTAGACACCCGAGGGCCTGTTAGAATGGGATATTGAACCTAAGCGCTTATACTTTTAAGATTGTTTGATACGAGGTAATTTTTGGGTTTTCTTTTTTTAAAGTAATTAGGGATTTCTATTCTCAGTTGGTCAGGTGCATGCACCGTTCCAGTTTTCCTTTCCTTCCTTCTTTCTCCTCAAATCTTTGATCTGTTCCCAGCGTACGTGCTTCAGGTATTTGTCGCATGCCCCACCAAACGGGCGCGTGCAGCACAACTTATTTTTAAAGGAGGGTCCAGGCCCAGACACGCCTGGCGAGCACAAAAATGCCTCGGAGCCCCGTCAGCATTCCCCTAAAAAAGGCGCCAGGTGATAAACTTAGCCAGTGGACAGGCGCTGTATTAATTGACTAGCAAGCCGTACATGTCTTTACTGCCAGTCGCAAGTCGGCCTTTGAAACAATCAGGTCATTCCGTTTGGCAAAATACAACGTGCGTTTTATTCCGGGGTGTCCACTCTGTTGATGTATGTATGCAATTTGCTGAATGTTCAGAAGCTAAGCAGGTATGCTGGGTAAGCTCAATTTCAGTTTTTACTCTACTCAGACATCGCTGTGGTATTCTCATTAGTTGGTCGGTTTTGTTGACGTCCGACTTGACTAGTGTTACATCTACTACTAGCCCCATACTCTTTAACTAGGTCCACGAACGTTCTGGGCTGTCATCGTAGCATTTTGCTGGCTGCTTTGGTGGTTAGCTGCGCCTTCCCTTTCAGGGCGTCCGATGTCCATCGGTAAACTCAAGCTGAATCTGTCCAGATATGTAATACCTTTGCCTGCCACTGGAGCACTAGGTTAACTCCTTTTAAAACTGGGTCTAGTTCTGCTAAGTTAATGTGTTGCACATTATTCGCTGGGCACAACTAGTTCGCATCTTCGACAACTGATCCATTGGTTTCTAGCGCCACCCCAGAGGCAAGTGAACTTGCATCCATTTAAACTGTGAATTCACGTCCGTCCACACACCAATCGTCTCTTACGGGATCCTCTTACTGTATCCTTGTCAGTGTCTGCGTTATCATACTCCTGAGATAGGTGTCATTCGTTTTATCAGCCCAGCCAGTACTAACTTTGTTGACGCGACTTTTTATGTATGTTGTCGCCACGCGGAGCCATCCACAAACGGGAAAATGACCAACAAGTTTTCCGCACACTGAAAAGATGGTCCGCTGCGTCATAACCGGTAAAGAGTCTGAAGTATCTATTCTTCATGTCCATCGTAGTCTACCGCCCTCGATTTGAACGTGTAGTCCGAGCAAACACTCGTGCTCCTGCATGAAGCCTCTCGGGAGTCTTGCAGGCTAGTCCAAATTTTGCCAGGTGTTCCTTCACCTGATCTGAGGATGCGAGATGTATATTGATGGAGATGTCGTCGATGTATGACGACGTGGCTCGTTGTATTGCCGTATCCTGGGAGATCACTGAGTTCTTAATGGATTGCATAATCATCGGTGCAACATTTAAGCCAAATCCAAGTCACGTGTGGCAATACCTTCGCCCCTTCAACATTACTGTCTAAAAGGGCCACAGTTATTTATGTATGTGCACTTGAAGATAGGCCTTCCTCAAGTCCAATATGGCAACATCGGATCCATCATGGCGCTATTCCCGTAACTTCTGTGCACATACATCTGCGTTTGCCGTAAACGCGTCGACGTACCCATTGAGCTCCCTGTAGTCCATTACGGGTCTTGTTCTCCTGTACTACCGCCATTAACGGAATTTAAGCCTTATCTGGACCTTGTTCTTTTTCGGGATACGGCAACCAACCAACCAACCAACCATTTTCAGCCATAACTCTAGTTCTTTTTTCTATTCGGCTCAAATATGCTTGGCCACGAGGTACTCTGGTACTCGATTCTTTAGTTACCCTGGTGTCTGACCACCTGCCCATTTCCACGAGGCGGTCCACTCCTTCTGCTGATCAAATACGGCGCAGAAGTCGGGCTCATCGATTTTGATGGCAGCACACCTGGGTAAGTTCTTTGTGAGGAAGTGAACCTCACCTTACTCGGTCAGGTGTACTCCTAGTTTTTTGATTGCGCCAAACCCCTGAAGGAGGTCGGAACCTGTAGAAGAGAAATGGCCACTCCAACGTCGTGTTAAGAACTTACGATCTCGGATTCTCACGAACCTAACGAGAGAGACGGGGAAGCGTTCGTAGCGAACTCTAGCGTTGCGGTCGGCGACATATTAACAAAAAAGAGAAAGTTCTGGATCAAGCCTTCCGACTTTGAAGTGACCCCTAATTACTACAAGCTATTTCGGCGATAATGACCGAGGGAAAATTTGACCTCAAACTGATCCCCAAGTTCGACGGTTCTGCATCAGGACCATCAGTGGTCGAATGGATGGAAAAGGCTGAGTTGGTCTGTAAGATGTGCCAGATGAAACATATGGAACTTATAATCCCCTTAAGGTTGATGGGCGGTGCTTTTGCTGTTTTCCAGCAGCTCAAAGAAGAAGATAAGAGGGATTTCGACTGGATAAAGGCTGCACTATATACAGCTTTTGCTGCGGATGGATTCATGGCATTTGATCAATTCGCCGAGCGACGGCTCCTCTATGGGGAGTCGGTTGATGTTTACCAGGCAGAGTTGCGGCGGCTTTCGGTGTTATTTGGGGAATAAGTGACCATGGTCTGGCATGCGCGTTTGTGCAAGGGTTGTCAGACCGAGTGAAAAGTCTTCTTCGTGCCTCAACCCGCATGGATAGACTATCGATCGACCAGCTATTGGCTCGAGCACGAGCTAGCATAAAAGATAATACAATGGAGGCGGGATTGGCTGTTGCAGTCGTTCAAACAACACGGGATGAGACTAAGTCGCCTGACAGTTGGGACTTGAACGATCTCATATCATGTCATCGCTGCAATGGTCCCAATCACTTTGCGAAAGATTGTAAAAGATCGGGCACTGGAAGGCGGGCACCCCGGATACGTTGCTACAAGTGCAAAGCGCCGGGTCATATATCCTGCAACTGCCCGGGAAACGAGCTAGGGGAATAGGCATTAGCGCCAGTCTGCTCCCCGAACCCCATATAAATGAGGCGCTGCATGCTGTCATCGTGCGTATTAATGGATGTCGAAGGTTGGCCTTACTAGACACGGGCTGTTCACGGTCGCTCGTAACTAAAACGCTTTGTCATTCTTGGGATAAAAAGAAGGTGGACGTATTTACTGCTGGTGAACGAGCCTTAAGGTGCTGTGAGGTTGGGCGTATTCAGCTTGACGTAAGCAGTGCGTATCCTATCGATGTTGAGGTACTGGTTGCAGACGGAAAGTTGTTGGAGTTCGACCTGCTGCTTGGTTTTGATATCATCAAGAAGCTGGGAGGAGTATACATGACCAGAGATGGGACGGTGAGCTTTCCACAACTTGACAGACCTGTGTGCGCAGCCGTTGCTATTGACAAACCTGATTTCCATGCAGAATTTGACCAGAACAAAAAGATCTGGTTTGTGTCATGGAAATGGTCTGAGAACCAAACGCCACCCGAGCTGGAAAATAAGGCCGCTGGGTACTTAGTACCAAAGCAACTCAGGGCAGAGTTCGATAATGAGCTCTGAACTTAGATTGATAATGGTTGGATGATTCCGTACCCAGAAGAAGAATGTGGCCCCACCCAGGGCCTGATTCCGTTAATGGATGTTGCAAGCAAACAAATAAAAAGTCCGTCCGGTCATGGATTATCGGGAGCTCAATAAATATGTTGATGCACACACAGCTAATGCGGACGTTTGTGTGCAAAAATTAAGAGAGTAGCGACAGAAATGATCTAATGTCGCCGTGCTAGATTTGCACCGGGCCTATTTGCAGGTCCACGTTGACAAGTCGTTGTGGCCCTTTCAAACAGTCAAGATAAAGGGGCAAAGATTTTGTCTCACTCGTTTGGGATTCAGGCTAAATGTGGCACCAATAATTATGCAATCCATTATAAATGTGATGATGGCACAAGACGAAACAATTCAAGGGGCTACGTCTTCATATATTGACGATATATTTGTCAACGAGAGCGCGTGCACTGCTGCACGTGTGAGGGACCATCTTCTACAATTTGGATTGACATGTAAGGATCCAGAGCGGCTGAGGGATGGTACTCGCGTACTAGGTTTACGTGTCATGGAGGAGCATGGAAAATCATAATGGTGTCACGGGGGTGAGCTTCCAGTGTTGCTTGACGTACTCACTCGTCGGAGCATCTTTTCTCTGTGTGGGAAATTGACGGGACATCTTCCAGGGTGTGGCTGACCCCGCGTCGCAACTGCATTCGTGAAGCGGCGTGCAAACTCTGTGACAACAGGTTGGGACGACGAAACGCAAGACCCACCCCTGATTCAGATGCTATCGGATATAGTTGCGCGATTGGCGCAGAAGGATTCAGCGCAAGGTGACTGGTGCGTTGATGGAAAGGAAGTCACTGTGTAGATTGACGCCAGTTCCTTAGCCACCGGCGTTGTTGTAGAAAGTGGTGAATCGCTTATCGAGGATGCATGTTGGTTGTGACCGGTACGTGAAGATATACACATCAACTTGGCGGAGCTCGATGCAATGTTGAGGGGTATTAACCTGACATTGCAATGGAAAGCGACTGTACTTCACTTGAAAACTGACTCTTCGTGTGTGCATCGATGGGTTTCTGATGCATTGTCTGGAAAGGCTAGAATTCGCACAAAAGCGGCGTCTGAAATGCTAAAAGACGACGGCTTAGCACTATCAAGGAACTGGTGGTGGATTATGAATTAACAATTGACGTAGAACTCGTCAGATCCCAGGCGAAACGAGCTGATCAGCTCACCAGAGTGCCTCAACGATGGTTAGACGTACGTCGGAAGGAGACAGAACCAGTGTGTGCCGCCTCCATGGAAGAGCAGGAATCCACTCGCATACGAACCATTCACCAACGTAGTGGACATCCTGGTATGAGGCGGACACTATATTTTGTTAGACAAGTCAGCCCTGCGGTTTCGAAGGCAGCAGTTCGGACGGTGGTCAGAGCATGTGAGAGGTGTCAGTCCATAGACCCAGCGCCAGTATATTGGAAGGTCGGAAATTGGATGTGCGCGACAATTGTAGGAGGTTGGGAATGGACATAACCCATTATGAGGACCAGCATTATTTAACCTTGATAGACTGTGGCCCTAGTAGGTTTTCCATTTGGCGCCCATTGCAACATCAGAATGCTGCTAGCATCATACGACAGCTGGAGTCGGTGTTTAGCGAGAGAGGAACACCTGCTAATAATGGCGCAGCGTTTAGTGGAGAAGATTTCGGAAGGTTTGCCGAGAACTGGGGCATACAATTACGATTTCGGTGTGCCTATGCACCTTCGGGAAATAGCATTGTCGAGAGATGCCATCGCACCATTAAACGTATTGCTGCTAGGACGCGCTGATCCATCATGGAAGCATTATATTGGTATAATGTGACGCCAAAAGATGACGCAACGGCTTTGACAGCACCAGCTAATGCCATATATAACTACCGCGTCCGGATAAAGGGTATTGATACTGCACCACCGCTTGAGCACGTATATTCTGGACCCTACAATGTGGGAGATGCAGTTAGGGTAAAGAACCCACACGGTCGATGTTCGACACAATTCATCAAGGGAATGGTGACGGGGATTTACAGCCCGCATTCAGTTCTTATTAATGGAATCCCACGGCATATCAGACCTCCACCCACAGCACAGATCAGTCACCCTAGAAGACGACGGCGGAAAGTGACTCGAGCACGCCGTTGTTGTATGGTACAGAGCCAAGCGATTATTCTACAGAGCTAGAGGAAGCAGAGTCAGACAGTGATGATACCAAGAACGAGAGAGGCTCACGGAACTCAGTTACGGAAAAAGTACGTGAATCTCGTCCAATTTTACGTAGAAGCAGTCGTCGAAGACGACTGCCATCTCCATGCCATTTATGTGATTGTGAGGTCATGAACGTCTTGTTAGTGTCACGTGATGGCTCACGGAGACGAGGAGGTGGGAATGATACTCTCCCCCCCGTTGAACTAAAATTATCTAGCAGTCAAAAAATGACCGTTAGAAATGAATGTGGGTCACACAGATGTTCGCACCTAAGTGACCTTGGGTCGCCGGACATCGGAAGGGGAAGGAGAAAATGAAGCCAAATGATTGGCGGGGGACCCCAAACGGAAGTGGGGTTCCCTTCCCCTCAACGGAAGTAAATACAAAAAAAGGTAGTTTTTGGGCAACGCTCGTGGCAGACGGACGATAGCCATTTTACTCCGGGCTAAAGACAAAAAGACTGAGACACGAGGGACTCCAAAATCCTTCAAGCCAGCATTAAAAACAGTACAAAGTCTATTAGCCCGTGAAAGAAGAGAAATTCTCCAGTGGAACCCCGTCAAAAAAATAAGATAAGTAACTTTGGGACATTTTTCCGTTACACCCAAATTTTGTTACCACTCTCTCTCTCTTTGAAAAAGGATAAAAGCCAAGAAAAGACATTTATATTCATGGACTATCCTATTATATATTTTTGACACTTTGAACATATATATGTATATAACCGTAGTAAAGAACCTATGTATTTTCATTTTACCATGTGGTCTATGTTATTATTCCATGCTTTCCTTTCAGCTTCTATTCGCCTTACATTATCTTGCTTAGAACTGTCCTATTAATTCCTAAAGTATCACACGGGAAACCGGAGTTGCCGACTGTAGCAATATTAATATTATTACAACTAAGACCTATAGGCCCGTATCCTTCTATTATCTAAGGGGAAGAAGTTTAGCGGCCTGGTGGGTGTGTGATAGTGTGAAATTTTGGACCCCTTTGCCAGCGGTGGCCAGTCTGGCCCTAAATTATTCCCTCACGTAATATGCCAGTTCTTATCTGCTTGAGAAAAGAACTCTGAACAGGACTTATTTCGGTAGGGGATCAAGTGCCAACCTGCCCCGTCTTCACACGTGCGAAAATAAAGTCCCGTTTAGGGATTTTAGTCAATTTCCCCGTCACATTAGGAACTCACGATCTCAGATTCTCACGAGAGTAACGAGAGAGACGGGGAAGCGTTCGTAGCGAACTCTAGCGTTGCGATCGGCAACATATTAACAAAAAAGAGGAAGTTCTAGATCAAGCCTTCCGACTTTGAAGCGACCCTAATTACTACAAAACCTAGCAGCTCTCCTTTGACGATTAGGACCTCCAGATGCAAACGGGGGCATGCGATCTACCGCAAGCTCAACTCGGCTGGTTCCATGGCACCTCAGAAAATTTCCATTTGCAGTTTATACGTCAACGTTCTGACATCTCCACCGACGACATACCGATGTGCTCATCAGTGTCTTGGAACACCCGGTGTCGGCTAGGGCTGTGCATTGTCATCTTGTCAACACGTATAGGATACGCCTCACGTTTTACTGGCGCTGACCTCTTTTCTCCTGAACCGTTTCCCTGACATTCTTAGTGGTCGATCTTATTGCAGTTGAAGCATCGCATCTCCTGGCGCTATATTTGGGTGCTCGTCCCATCGGGCCGTCTTGTTGCATAGTCTCTGGCCATGTAGCCCTGGCCTCTGCATCCTTAAGAGGTGATGCCGGTTCAGGACTTCGCCTCGAACGAAATTCTGCCCTCACTTCGAGGGAACTACATCGTTGGAACCGTATCTTCGGCCGTATCTTTTGTCAACAACCTCGCCCGTGTCAGGAAATCACCCATGCCTAATGTTTCGATGGCCGGTGCCTGTTACAATTCCGTTGAGATGTCGTTCAGGGACCCTATCACGAACGCCAGCTTCATCGCCGTCTCAAGACCGTGCCTCTTTCAACCGAGATTCCATCAGGTCGATGTTCGTCTGTTGATCCTCGTCCATCTTCAAATATAGTTGGAGTGCGTTTCCCTCCAAATATAAGGGCAGAAGGTTTACCACATCATCTATTTTCTGGAGTCTCGCCACCAGCTGTACCTTCTGGAGCCATGCCACCACATCTCCGTCACCATGGAAGGACTTTATTGCGCCGCTGTTGAGTTTTACCTTTGCCATTTTAGAGAAGTCAAAAAGAAGTAACAGTACTGAAATAGCTTGTGGGATTTTTTAAAAGTAATTTGGGATTTCTATTCTCAGTCGGTCAAGTGCATGCGCCATCTCGGTTTTCCTTCCTTCTTTCTTTTTCTACTTTGATTCCTCTCGTCAAATCTTTGATCTGTTCCCAACCTACGTGCTTCAGATATTTGTCGCATGCCCCACCAAACGGGCGAGTGCAGCACAATGCCTTTTTAAAGGTGGTCCAGGCACAGGGCTGTTGCCCAGACACACCTGGCGAGCACAAAAAGGCCTCGGGTCCCCGTAGGCATTCCCTTAAAAAAAGTGCCTCGAGCGCCAAGCAGTAAACCTTGCCCCTCCGGAGATAGAGCTTGGAGGGAAGCCACCCCCGCCGAGGCTCGAGGATTGGGTCGCCCGCAAGATGCGACTGCTGGACTTACCCGGCAGTCGCGTCAAGTAGCCGACGTACGTGCCTCAACTCAAAAGTCGGTTCTCAACTGTACTCCTTCTATTTCCAACATTTGGGCACCCGAATCAAAAATTGTCGGAGTATCATGGTAATTTATTAAGCTTTTTGCTTAGATGTGGCAGAAGGCCATGTGAAAGGGGCATCCAATGAGACTCGAACTCACTCGTGTAGGTTTGCTAGTCGAGCTTGTTAACAATTACGCCACCAAAGGCGCCTCCGTCGGAGTGTCACGGTGAGGACTATCATAAAACATCCAAGCATCTGAATTGAACCTCGCGTCCGCGCCACGCTCAAGTCACGTTTTTCAAATTCGGAAGGACGCATGTTCGATTCTGGTATGCAAGATAAAATCTACTCTTCTTTCTTAGAGAATACGGTAATTCCCGTTTATTGCCGCAATCCGACTCCTGTTCCCTATCACATTTTTAAAAAAAAATTGGACCTGATCCTGAATCGACATAAGGATAGACAATGCATAAAAAGTTTTATTTTCATTTTTATTTTTATTTTCTAACGTTATTTCTTCACTTCGATGCCGAAAGAAAAACTTAAAATTTCACGCATTACTAGTTTATTTGTTTTTTCATTTGACAAATTAAATCTGTTTTTATCATTTTATTTGAAAACAAAAAAAAAATCACATTAAAATAAACGCTTGTTTGCAATTAAATGTTAAGGCTGCTGATGGTCATCGCTTATTAAAAAATAAATTCTATCTTCAAAAAATATAGATTTAAAAAAAATAGGAAATTTACTCAAATTCAAAAGAAAATTTTATTCTATATATTATACAAGCCAAATTTTCGTAATCTCGTTATCGACCCATGTGACCCATTCCAACAAATACCGCGAAATAGAGGTAATTCTCGTTATGGGTCACATGATCAAACACGGTACTCGTGTGCTTTCCTTCGATATCTATCTATACCTCTAATTCGCAACGATTTATATATAAAAAAAATTAAAATCTTAAATAAAAAAACAAAACACGTCAATCATGAGAATAAGTGATGTATCTCAGTATTGTACTAGTTTTCTCACAGCAACGGATTTCTTACGGGAAAAATGTATTCTTCGTCGCGATATCCCTCGATGTAAACAATGTGATGGTTTAATGACGGAAGTAAAGAAGCATCGTGGTGAAGAGTTGACTTGGCGTTGTCCGGCTCACAAGGGTCAGAAAATATCTCTACGTGACGGCAGTTTCTTACAACGTCAAGGTATATCCCTGAAACACTTCATCCTGATAGCATATTTCTGGGCGCATGAAATACCAATGACAACAACTGCTGAGATGGTCGGTTTATCACAGCCTACAACCGTTCAATGGTATTCATATATGCGAGACGTTTGCTCAGACCATTTTGCTAACAATCCTGTCACTGTTGGGGGACCTGATCATATCGTTCAGATAAATGAATTTAATTCACTAATGTCTGAAAAATGGAAAAAGAAAAAGATGAAAAACGAGAACGGCAATGTTGGACCTACTGAACGATGGGTTTTTGTTGGGGTAGACCTCACAACCAACATCGGATTTCTCTCTTTTGTTCCTAATAGATCGCCGGACACACTTATTCCAATCATTCAGCAATTTATTTTACCTGGAACTACCATACATTCCAACTCGCTGTCAACTGATATGAACATTACAAAAATTCCCGTTGTACCACGTTACGTACATGAAATAGTCGACCATACGGATTTGGTTGAATGTATGTGGCAGAAATGCCAAAAGAAATTTGAGACTATGTCAGGAGTTCATTCTACTAAATTACAATCATATTTAGAGGAATTTATGTGGCGACAGCAATATGGTCAGACACACACGGATTCTTTTAACAATATATTGTTACACATTTCTCAATTGTATGTTACGCCTTAAATTCTTATAAATAATATTTTTTGTATTTAATTGTTTTAAAAAGGCTGTATTGCTTATTTAAAAATAAACTTTTTATTTTTTGAATAGAATAAACGGCACCTGGAATTTGCTGTTCTTTCTGGAATATTTGGAATAGGTAAAAAAAAAAAAAAGTTACATACAGTTAAACTTCGCATTTACATCCATTTGTAATATTTTGTAATTATTGTAAATAGATGTAACACGAACCGTATCTACGATCTTGTTTATAATTTTTGAGTAACATTAAAGATACTCTTTCTTTAAATTTTGGTTTTAAAAAATATTTAAGTTATATTCAAGTAATATTTTAAGTTAAACATTTTTAGAAGACCAGACTATAAAAATGCTGTTTTTAATTTAAAACTAGCATATTTTTATGGTCCTATTTTGAAAATGTCAAGTAAATTTGAATTTACACTTCACGTCGTTATATGATAGATAAATTTGTACCGATAGAAACAAAGAAATGAATTTAATTTGACATCACTAGGTTTTATGAAATTAGACAGGGACATAAAAATTGTGTACATTCCCAGCATTCCTGAAAGGACAACAAAAACAGTAATCAAACAGATCGATAGTCTAGAGCTTTCATAACAAATTTTGGTTTCAAATACTGAATTACCTGCCCTTACAATTTTTTTAAAACCATAAACTTTTTTTTTACACCTCTAAAATCTGGCCAAAGTTATGGCTAGATTTTGGGAAAACAACTCATTCTTAGCGTGGAGATCTTTCCCTTGCTGGTTCCTAAAAGTTAAACAATTCAGTTCCAGTCAAGGCTGCGCCTACATCCTAGTCTAAAAGAGGGCAGGGTTTTTTTTTTTATAGGTGAAGGTGCTTGTGGTGTAATAGTTAACATCATAGGAAATGGACATGCTGACCAGAGTTCAAATCCTGAACAAAGCTGTTTGCATTTCACATGATGCTAATGCATGTCAAACTGACCTTATGTCACATCCTAATTCCTTGGGAGTTGGTTTTATAGTTATTTACTAAGCTTAGCTTAGATGTGGCACAAGACTAAAATATGGGGAACCTAGTGAGAGTCGAATTCACTAACAATGATCAAGCTTACAGATCATTACACCACATGAAGTACCTAGGGGTAGGTTATATACATTTACTGTAAGCTTATTTGTCTCAAATATAACTTGTAACATAATAATGGATCACTGCTTTTAAGTCACATTTATTTTACTAAAATATAGTTAATACTGCTCATAGATGTAAGTTTTGCTTAGTCTGGCACACAGACCGCATGCTTGTTGTATTTGTTGTTATTAAGTGGTTACCCACTTAAATACTGAACAGGCTCATTGCTGTTTAAGTTTAGTGATCTGGAGGCGGGGGTCCTTGTGGTGTAATGGTTAAAGCGATGGACTGCGGAATTGTAGTAAGTGAGTTTGTACTCCAGTTGCGCTATTACGTTCACTTTCAGGCAAATACCTTTGGGAAAGGTATGAACCCCCTTATCCTCCCAGCTATGGGTTAAATAGTACCACTACTGTTCTTCTAGGAGATTGGCTTCGGCATTAAATTACCTACAAAGGTTGATATGCCATTAAACAAAGAAACAAAAATAAAACCCTGATCTGGAGGAAAACCAGTGCTTTCAGTGTGACTTGACTGTAATGAATGTAAACCAAAATTCTGTTGTTTTTTTTGTTTCCATTTGTTTTTAGCTTAGATCTGCTATGATGTAAGTAAAGATGTATTTGAATGAAACCATGACAACAATATTTTTCAAATTTTGTGATATTTTTTTAGAACTCAGCATAAAGGTAACAACATTAAATTAAATCAATTATAATTAAATTAAATATATTATAGAATATTACATTTCAGATGCTATTTCTTTTTACAGTTTTTGTTCAAATATAAGCTTTTTCAAATACAAAGAATCTAAGTACACTTTTTTTTAAGCATTTGTTTTTATAAATTGTTATTACTTACAAATTTTAAACTTTTTTTCTTAAATGGAAAAATATACCAATATTTGAGGCAAAGTAAAATCCATCTCAGAGCAGTAATTTTTTTAAGAAAAAAAAAGTAATCAGAATTTGAAGTAAGGTAAAAAAATAAATAAAAATAAACTCTCTCAAGCAGGCGATTCAAGATTTGAAATGTAAAATTTGCAACACTAAAAATGAACCATTGTCAGATTAACTTTGACAAGTATTTTTTTTTCCATCATTAATTTTAGTAGCTTTTTATAATAAAAAAATATCACTAATAAAAGTAACTAGGATTTAAAAAAAAAAATAAAAGAAAATATTAGTTAAAATTAATAATTATCAGAATGGTGAGAAATTGGCTTAGGATTATTGCTTATTCTTCACCTTCCCCTTTAATATTTTAAATCTCATTCAAATTTTTTTTTTCAGTGGCTTATTTTCCCTCCAATTTTAAATATATTTGAGAGGCATAGAGAAAAAAAGGATAAAAAACTATACTATTACACATTATATGATAAAAAAATTGTAAATAAATAATAAGACTCAAATTTAAAAAAACAAAACAAAACAAAAAAAAATAAAATCATTTTTAGTAAAAGTAATTTGCCTTCTTTAAAATAGAAGTTATTTTAATGGAGAACATCAAACTTTTTGATACAATTTGATTCATTTTTTTAAATGCAAGATTAGATTTTTTCTTCACCTCTATGTCCATATCTAAAATTAATTACTTTAATTTTTTTTATAAGCTGGTGAACTTGATCATCATTAACCCTTATTGAGTAAATTTATCAGATTCACTCTTAAAAATAAAACAGAAAAATGTATTTAAGAAAAATGACAATAATTAAATTAAAAAGAATAATTATCTATTCCTTGAAGAATTAGAAAAACAACTTTATTTTTAAGCTACAAATTTCCTTGGATTTGTTGAAATGTAGCTATTCTCAGTATAAAAACATTGAGAGTTATTCCCCTTAACCCCTACCTGATGAGAAAAATGAATATTTAGATAAAAATGATCCCAATATTGGAAACAACTGAAAATTCATTATCCTATTCTCTTAATATCTTTGAATGCTTTTCTTGCATAAAATGCAATTGAAGGTTTCTCAACAATAAAAGAAATACTAAAATGAAAACAAATCCCTAAAACTACTTTTTCATGTAAGAATAATTTTATATATTACATTAACAAAATTTCTGACCATTTCTTTAATCTTATTTAAAAAAAATAAAGACAAAAACAGCAAAAAATATTTGATTTTAGTTTTATCTTTCTTAGATTTTTTCATTGTATAAATTGAAATCACAGTTTGTAGAATTACTGAAGAAAAATGAATTTTGAATTTACAGATGTGGTAATTCATGCCAGAACATTATCTTTATTTTTATTGGGTTGAGTCAAATAATTTTCATTTTAGTAAAATATAATTTATTCATAAATAACAATGAATTAATTCCAATTAATAATATATTTGTCATTATTTCAAATCCCCTCTGGCCATTTATCAAGTTGCTTGTTGATTCCTCTCCAGTAAAATTCAGCTGGTTTCAAGTTCAACAAGTTTTCCATGTTTTCTACTGATTGTCTTGAAAAAAAAATTGTAATTTAGAGGATTTTGTAGAGAACAAAAAACATGAAAATCTTTCGGTGCAAGGTCTGGTGAATATGGTTAATGGGCTGAAACAGCTAAAATTCAATATTTTTTTCCTGGATGATTCTTGTTGAATGTGGTCTTGTATTATGAAGAAGCACTATATTTCTCCTATCAATGAGTGCAGGGCATTTTGTAAGATTTTCATGAATATGTTGCTGCTGTTAAGAGTTTACGTCTCCATTGAGTGTCTGATTATGGTTTAAGAACTCAAAATGAATAATACCATTGTGATCCCACCATAAATATAGCATAACTTTTCTTCCATGAATCTCTACCTCTGGCATAGGCTGTAGAGATTCATCTTTGTCAATCCACTGGCTTTTTCATTGAATATTGTCATAAAAGATTCATTTTTTGTCACCTGTCATCTTATTGAGAAATGGGTAAAAGAAAATGCTATGGATATGTATTCTTTATTCTTCTAGAAGTATGAAGAAGCCAAATGCCCAGCTTGCTCACTTTTTCTATCTTTTTCAAGGGGCAGCAGATTGTAGGTTGAGATAAGATGTGTTGAAGTCAAGTGCTAATTCTTGAGTACTTTTGCAAAGATGGCATTCTACCAGTTTTCTTAAAGCACTTGATTGAGGTCTAATGAGTGTCCTGGTTTGAATTCATCACTCAATGATATATTGCTAGAATAAAACTGAAAACCAGTTTTGGACTTGGCAGCCAGTAATGTCACCTTGTTCATAAACACTAGAAATTTTCTTAGCTGTTTCTATAGTATTTTTGTTATTCTTAAATTCCCACAACATTGCATGTCAAACATGCACTTTCAGTTCTTCCATTTTAGGGGTGTGAGATCATAGATTAAATAACGATGTGCAGTCGTTTCATTGCTCAAATAAGAAGGACTGATAAAGACATTCTTTGATCAGGTAATTTTTGGTTGCATCTAAAACACTGAAAGATTAAAATGTGCAGTTACATCTTACTTTTAAAAAAACTGAAATTATTTATGACTCAACCCAATACTACAATATTTCAGATGATGTTTTTGTAATCTCTAAAAGATTGCCAGAAATTTTTAAATTTATTTTATGGTCATTATTCCATTCATGGAATAAGGAGAGCCAGAAGAAAGCATAAAATGGAAAATAACCAAACATTTATCCAACAAAAGTCTGTGTATTCACTTTAACTTCATATTATTCACCACTTAACCAATTGATGAGATCAATTCATTATTAAAGAAAATGATATTAGCCCTTAAAACTCTGATATCTTTTCACAGAAGGGTTTTAAAATAGTTTTTTTTTTTTGTTGCAAAAATCGTTTTGGATGATTATTTTTTTATGCAGTGAAGATTCATATTCCCTCAAATTTTTCTTTTAAAATAAAAAAATGGTAAAAAGTGGTATATGTAAGGGAATATTAAAGTTTGATACTGAACAGAAAGTCAGGTGCTATTTTAGCATGAATATACATTGCTAACTGAACTTCAAATCTTTGAAAAAAAAAAAAAAAAATGACAATTCATCCTTAACCAACTGTTATGCAACATCAAAATTTGCATCAGTTATAAAATGAGATTATTTTGTAACTATCTAGTTAAATTTATTTGGTAGACAATAATAAATTTCTAAGTATCTACAAAGCTTGGAAACTTAAAAAAAATGTTTTGACAAAAAAGTGTATGAGAATCTCTATGATCCATTAAGAATTTAATGGCAAAAAATCTCCAAAAGAGAGTGAGTGCTTATTCTGAAACTAACTTTTTACTTGTCAGCACCGAGTTTAAAACAACACAACGTTTTTAACACCTTCAAATAATAGATAAGTGATTTTCAAATAATCTGATCAAAATATAATCAACAAAAAGTTGTTAAGCTATATCAACACGATAAAATTGACCAATTTTATCCTTATTGACCTTACATACTTAAACAGCTTGATTATTCGTTACTTACATTTTGTATCCTATACACATTTACACCACCTTAAGAAGTGAAAAGCTATTTGTTCCCACCAACCCAGTGACAAAGAATTTCAAAATTCTTTAAAATAAACACAAAAAAAACCCCAACAACAAATAAACAACCCATGAAAAATGGTAATATGAATAGGATGATGCGTTGGCAAAAATAGACAGTGAAAAGGTGACAAGGGAAAAACCAAAATGATGAATGTTCCTGCATTTTAATACAGATTATGTTACAAGAGCAGAAATATTCTTCAAGTTGCTTAAAAAATTTGCAGTTTAATAATCAAGGATAAAACCAATAGAATTTCAACTAATCCTTGCTTACAAAAAACAATTTTTTACAGCTAAGATTAATGATATAATTTATATATCTCAACAAAATGACAAATTGAAAATTTCAATCTTTTTTTAAAAGCTCTCCAACCAAAAATAAAATTGTAAAAGAATTATTTCATTGAAATGAATTTATAACTTTTAGTCAGTCTAGTTTTTAATCAAAGCAATCCTATTTTCTGAGGGAAAATTAAAATTGCCTCTTTTTTTGACAATTATTACAACTTATTTTTATTTATTCATTCTGAATAAAAAATCTCCACAAAACTTTCAATATTTGGTATGAGCTAAAAAGTGTGAAACTTTACAAGATCAAATAATTTATTACATATATATATATATATATATATATATATATATATATATATATATATATATATACACCCACACACATACATACACATGCAATTTTTTTTATCATAAACCATACAGTTTTATCAGTAACTTTATTTCAAACAATTTTTCCCAGAAAAGCATACACACACAAAAAAAAAAACCAACAAAAAACCCACACTAATTCCATATCTTTTCATTTCCTCTGATCTACCCATCACCTTATTGATGGGGCTTAGAATATGTTGATTGCATCCCCCGCAATGGAGTAAGACCTGTTAAAAATCAGAATGTTTTTACATAAAAAATTGTTAGTATTATAAAGACTATCATGCAGTATCCACATCCAGCTAGATAGCAAAATACAGTACATGACTAGATATCACCCGTTAAGTTGATGCCTGGATAGGCTAATACATTAAGAGAAACTTCCTTTAGTTTAAAGAGAACAAACATAGGTTTGATTTTGTATTTTGCCTTTCAGTTTTAATGACAAGCCATTAAAATCAATCTACTTGTAATGAATGTGTTTCCTGATTGACAGCAACAGAAAATTTTCTAAAAATTCAAACGAGAATTAATATGAAGCAATTTTCTTGGGGTTAAATAATTAAATCAGATTCATAACTAATGATAGTGAGAAGTCAAAATAAATACAAATGATCATTTTGATAATAATCAACAATCTGAATTGATGAAAAACAAAACAAAAAAAAAAAAAAATGAGGATCAACAAGAACAAAGGAAAAAAACAGTGAGATTATAAACAAAATTCCCAAATGAACATGCAAAGGTTCTTTTTTTAGTTTTGTTGTTTTTCAATCAAGCCCAACAAATAATTTTTTAGTTGTCTAAATTTCTGAGACAAAGCTTGATGATTTTTATCATTAAGGTTTTTGAACTATTGTCATCTTTATTGTTACTTCCACAACATTTCGGCTGATAGGTCCTCCGGCCTTCTTCAGGTGCTTGTCGAACTCAGGAACCTTCATGGAACTTTGAACTATGTCCTTTATTGAATCCACTTGGGTCGCCTGGTCTGATTCTGTTAGCCATAACCGGGTACAAGTATTCCTGTATTATTACCTGCCTGCAATCAGGATTGAACCTGCAACCTCCAGATGATTGTCTCTTTTAGAAGCTAAGGGAACCAATGCCAATTCAGAGTGAATTTTTGGGACTTATAAACTTAATGTTATTACTTGACTAGAATTACTACTATTATGTCTGATTTTTTACCTGTGCCCATATTCAGATTTTTTTTTTCATCTAGCCTTCTTAATTATTGGTTCCATATTGTATTCAACTAGGGTATAGAGTTGAATACAATATGGGAACCAATAATTAAGAAGGCTAGATGAAAAAAAAAATGAATATGAGCACAGGTAAAAAATCATACATAATAGTAGTAATTCTAGTCAAGTAATAACATTAAGTTTATAAGTCCCAAAAACACATGGCATAATGGTTATAGGTATTGGTTCCCTAAGCTTTTTAAAAGAGACAATCATCTGTAGGTTGCAGGTTCAATCCTCACTACAGGTGAGTGACAATATAGGAATACTTAACACTTGTACCCAGTTATGGCTAACGGAATCAGAACAGGTGACCCCTGTGGATTCAATAAAGGATGTAGTTAGAAGTTCCGTGAAGGTTCCCGAGTTTAACAAACACCTGAAGAAGGCCGGAGGATATATTGGCCGAAACATTGTGGAAATAACAATAAAGATGAAGACAATAGTCCAAAAACCCTTAATGATAAAAAAAAATAATTTTTTCTTGTTGTAATATCAATTATCATAGGAGACTGATTATTGTGCAGATGACCATCTGGTAGTCATAAGATACAAATCAGACATAGATGTATTTGTTTATTGGTCAGAGAGAGAGAGAGAAGCAAATCAACCATCATTTCTTTGAACATGAACCTCTCATTGTTTATTCTCTTAGCATTCATTTTTATTGGTTGTTAAAAGAATTAGAAATTTCAAGTAACCAGTAGCAACAATTAATATGAACTTGTTATTCTTTTGTATTTAGACATGGTGTATAAAAAATAAAGCATTTCATCCAGTATTTATATGATGATGATAAATAAGAGCTTTGATATTCCTTTAAAACATAAATACAGTATCAGCTGCCAATAAGCATATCAGTAAACAAACCAAGCCGAAACCAATTGCATATCAGATGACCCTGATATAGATAGACCATGTTCACCATTTCAAAAACACAAAATGACAAAAATAAAATCCTGATGTTAAAAACATTTTTTTCTCCCAAAATAAAGTTGAAATTTGTAAGGTATTTACAATTTTGACCCATTTGAAGAGTTTTATCAATTATTATGTATCCTTCTCAGAATGGGTCTATGGTTAGACAATTGATTGTGATCATTTAGTCATTTATTTGTCTTCTTTAAAATAAGATTTATTTTTACAAAGAATATCAAAGTTTTTAATACAATTTGTATTTGAGTTTTTAATGCAAGATCAGATTTTTCTTTAATTTGTTTTAATGTCTATATACAAAAACTGATGTCATTCTGCAGCAGTGAAAGAAGGTGGAAGACTGCACAAAAAAATTGATGAAGTCAAAATGGGACAACAACTGAAACATTGGACACCTCATTGTTAACATAATAATTTTGGTGATGCTATATCTTAATACAAATCAGTTTAATGATTTTTTTAAAACAGTTTTTTCAACTTTTTAAAATATAAAAACAATCCATTTTAATTTGTTTTATTCAACTTTTTAGGGCAAATAATTAGAAAAAAATAATATAAGTGAAGAGCCTAAAATTCATGGCATTCTGCACACCTGAAATGACAGTAAATATATCAAAATAGTTTATTTGGAAATATCTGGTTGATTTATATAATCAAGACTTATTAACATTATGTAACGTAATTGAACGGGTCATAGAAAATTGAAATTAAATAAATAAATAAACAAATAAAGCAGAGTTTCTGAATAGTCAGGTCAAAGCACTTGTGGTAATTGAAAATGACTAGAAAAAAAACCCAGGGAGTTCAAAACTTTCTGCGCAGGTGTGGAATCACCGGAGATGGATATGTCTGCCCCCAACACTTTAGGCAAAAGTGAAGGGACGGCTCATTTTCTTGAGAGACAGAATTGAAGCGACTGGTGTAAAAGAAAGTCAGATGTAAATTTAATCCCAAGAAAGGCTGCAACCTTTTAACAGAAAAATCAACCAGTCTTTCTCTCTCTTATCAAACAACTCACGGTAGCGAGTCAGCTATAAACCCTAAAAGAAAATTCTAAGATGTTTGTGTTGTTTTTCTATAACCTTTGTGTTCTCCAACATATGCCTGAGTGACCACATGCATACCTGTCTCTGCTAGCTACCAATGCCTATGCTACAATTAATCAAACATTTACAAGCACAACTCATCTTTGCAGTCTTGGTCAATATTTTTCTATTAGTATTAGCATCACTTTTAATAGACAATTTTGAAATTTGCAATGTCTCTTATGAAATTGAATACTCTAAAACCTTTTCTAGTTCACAACTAAATTTTGGTCTTTTATCATAGCCTCTATAAATATTTAACAATTTATTTACAAAATTGCAAGTTTGGATTAAAGTGTCAACCTAAAAGCTGTTTTTTTTTAAATTTCAGTACAGTTAACATCATGAAATTTTTTTAAGTATGTTTAATGATGAAATTTAATAGAAAGGGACAAGCTTTAAAACCAAATATAATGGTTTTATATCTATAATAAACTAGCCTATTCTCTTTGATAAAGAAACAAATCCAACAGCAGTTTTCAACTGAATTAAGCTTTATCTTGAGAAAAACATTATGAATATCTGCCAACATGACAGACTTGCTTAAGCTAAACTACAATAATTAAAGCAAATCACTAGTGAGGTACCAAAATTAATAACTGGTAAGTTATCCAGCATTGGATATGAAAAAAAGTAGAGAAATTCAACATCCAACTATTCATCAGCATTCAGCAGCAATGTAAGTCAATTCTAGTTATCTAATAATACAAGCTGTCAAAGTTTAATAATTTTGTTTTGCTTTTTCCTTTTTCAGCATTTGTAAAAATATCTTGAATTTATTACTGATTTTTATGTGCTTTGTGTAAACTGATGGGTGAAATAAACATCAGAAATACATTGCAACAAATGTATTTGATGTTTATTTCAAAGAACCAATCACTTTAGGCTTTTATAGATCAGGTCTGCACAATTTTTTTGTTTAGTTATTCATTGTCAGATATGAAAACAAAAAACAAAATAACAGATCTGGTTTTGCAGGAATTCTGATTATTTAAAAAAAAAAGCAAGTAAAGGAATTCAACATCCAACACCACACCACCAATTCAGTGCAAATTCTAGTTGTCTAATAATACAATACTCTAAGTTTAAACCAGTTTTAATCCATTAAAAACTGGCCCTGTGTCACATCCTGCTCATGTAAATACATATCTGGAAAGGACATAAAAAAAGACCATTGTTTCTTGATGGAAGTTGCTTATGTATAATTGATCATTTTCATGGTCTAAATGAACTGGATAATATCTTCAACAAACATGAAATATAATGTGGTTGCTATTTTCATTAAAGTCTGCAGAGCTCCAAAATTAGACAGAGTTTGTTTTGAAATCAACAATATCATAACTGATATTAAAATCTAACATTGGCAAAAGTAAGAAGTTTCCTTTAACTTCAAACCCCAAGATTATTCTAACATTATACACCTGACAAAATAAGATTACAACATTAATCTTTAGAAGTATACAATTAAAAATGTAGGATTGTTTGGTTGGTTGTTAGGGTTTTATGGTGTATCAACCTTTCTAGGTTATTTAATGCCAAATTTTGTCAATATGTATATACATTCAACCAAAGATTTCTGAACGAATACTTAGTTGGTAAAATTTTCTATAAGCAGGATTTCATTTGTTTGCACATGATGAATCAGTTTTAATTCGTCATATTTTTTCGTACAACCCTGTCTCTCGCAAAAAGGACAGAACGTCATCTATTTTGACGTTTTCGAACAATTCGGTTAAACTAATCACTTTGAAAAATCGCTTTCTGATGACAGCGAAAGCTCTGCATTCTATAAGGATGTGTTTAACCAGGCAAGTTGTCTGACACATCAGACACTGTGGTTGTGGTTCCTGTTTCTGTATGAAAGCGTGAGTAAGCCTTGTATGACGAATGTGCAATCGGGATATAAAGACTTGTTCTCTTCTCGATGCTCTAAAAGCTGGTCTCCATTCTCCCAAGGTGGGCTGAATTTGGAAGAGTTTATTATGGATGTTCATGTCCCATCGTTGTTGCCATTTTTTGTGAAGGAAATGTAGGACCTTTGGCTATTATTACCAACCAGAAATTTTTCTTGCATAGCTGAATTTAAGTATATACCAATATTGGAAGCTGATGAAAAAGTTCTCCCTATTAGATTTGTGATAATTATTACATTAGATAATAATATAGATCTTAAATTTACATGTAAAACAGAGGTTATTTTTTTCTATACAATTATCACCACTATGTTTAGATCTTATATAAAACTCATACAAATTAAGCTCTGTGTGTGTGTGTTGCCTTTCTTATTTCAAGACTAAAAAAACTGATACAATAGGACATTAAACGCCTGATATCTTAAGTTAACAAAACTTACAAAGTAAGAAGTTTCCTTTAACTTCAAACCCCAAGATTATTCTAACATTATACACCTGACAAAATAAGATTACAACATTAATCTTTAGAAGTATACAATTAAAAATGTAGGATTGTTTGGTTGGTTGTTAGGGTTTTATGGTGTATCAACCTTTCTAGGTTATTTAATGCCAAATTTTGTCAATATGTATATACATTCAACCAAAGATTTCTGAACGAATACTTAGTTGGTAAAATTTTCTATAAGCAGGATTTCATTTGTTTGCACATGATGAATCAGTTTTAATTCGTCATATTTTTTCGTACAACCCTGTCTCTCGCAAAAAGGACAGAACGTCATCTATTTTGACGTTTTCGAACAATTCGGTTAAACTAATCACTTTGAAAAATCGCTTTCTGATGACAGCGAAAGCTCTGCATTCTATAAGGATGTGTTTAACCAGGCAAGTTGTCTGACACATCAGACACTGTGGTTGTGGTTCCTGTTTCTGTATGAAAGCGTGAGTAAGCCTTGTATGACGAATGTGCAATCGGGATATAAAGACTTGTTCTCTTCTCGATGCTCTAAAAGCTGGTCTCCATTCTCCCAAGGTGGGCTGAATTTGGAAGAGTTTATTATGGATGTTCATGTCCCATCGTTGTTGCCATTTTTTGTGAAGGAAATGTAGGACCTTTGGCTATTATTACCAACCAGAAATTTTTCTTGCATAGCTGAATTTAAGTATATACCAATATTGGAAGCTGATGAAAAAGTTCTCCCTATTAGATTTGTGATAATTATTACATTAGATAATAATATAGATCTTAAATTTACATGTAAAACAGAGGTTATTTTTTTCTATACAATTATCACCACTATGTTTAGATCTTATATAAAACTCATACAAATTAAGCTCTGTGTGTGTGTGTTGCCTTTCTTATTTCAAGACTAAAAAAACTGATACAATAGGACATTAAACGCCTGATATCTTAAGTTAACAAAACTTACAAAATATATTTAGATGTTTCATTATTTTCTTTACTGATAGTGAAACAGTTCAAAGGAGAATTTTTATTTTGTTTATCAATCAAAATATCTTTTTAAGTTTCTATTTCAAAGAACGGACATGCATGTTTTTTGCTATTATTTTCTTTTGTATCAATGATTCTTACTAATGTCTTGATCATTTCATTATAATTTCCAAATATTTTATATATTCACATCATGTGACTTTCTGAGACCTAAATTTTAACATAATATTAAGGATCATACCATATGTGAGATACAATCTTTGTGTGTATAAATAGTAGGGCCAATTGGTACACCTACAATTTGCAGTTTTAAAAGGTTTCAGAAAGTCACATGACATATGAATATATAGTCATTACTGTATAAAAAGTGAAGCTAATATGGTAGTTGTAAGTATTAATTATTCTAAGATAATAAGACAATTAGAAACCAGCAGTATTTCATCTTAGAAAATAGCATTAGCCCATAAAACACTGATATATTTTCACAGTCGTGTTTTGGACTAAGTTTATTTTCATTTATTTTTTCTCAAAGATCTCTTTAGATTATTTTTTTAAGCTGTGGAGATTCAGATTATGTTCAATTTTTAAAAATCTCTTTTAAATATAAAAAGAAATACTAAAGTTTGGAACTAAATAGAAAATTAGGCACCATTTTAGCATGAACATACATTGCAAATTGAATATCTCTTAAAACCTAATGGACTCACGTTTTGAAAAAAAAAATGAAGATAAAATAAATAAATGACAATTAGGAATTCGTAGCATTTCATTCTAGTAAATTTACAAAGGAAGAACAGAGCTGGTTACAATAGAAGGGTATGGAAGAATCTATGCTGAGAATATCATTGCATGAGCACATTGAAAGTGAGATAATTAAAGTGGAGCAGAGTGAAGGATGTGATCATGGAGTATCACAAGCAGAATTTCCACTGGGTTGGACATGTTGCAAGGTTCACAGACTACAGGTGGACCCATGCAGTTGTCAAGTGGTATCCAAGAAATCAGAAACCTCTTGGAAGACCTCCACTATGATGAGAAGATGAAATTATAAAGCAATTCAGGCTAAATTGGAGAAAAAAGGACAAGATCAAAAACAAAAAGAATAGTGCATAGTGGCCAACAGTGAAGAAAACCTAGGGAATGACAAATTTACAGTTGTGTAGACTGTTTTGAAACTGAACAACAACAACAAAAAATGTTTAATTCTAATTCATCTTCACTTTTTCCTATACAGGACACTAATTTAGGTTTATTGAATTAAGATTAATGGTTAAAAGACATTTATACTTAAATATTATCTTTCAAAGTTAGGAGCAATATTGTTTAGATTTTGTTGTTCATCATTCACACATGAACAATCATCATCTGCTAATATTTCCTTTTCAGGGAAAAGAATAGCTATTCTTTTAATTCCTAGTTTTGTCAACTACTTAAAAAAAAATTATAGCCTGCTCTAAATTAAACTAAACTTTTTGTAAAAAAAAAAAAAAAATCACAATTAGTGTTTTAAAAAAAAAAAAAAAAAAAAAAAAAAGCTACTGTAGTTTGTATTCTTTTTACACACACACACACACATATATATATATATTATTTATACAGTTCAAGTAAAAAGAAGGGAAATACATTTACTGAATTTTGAAGGCATGATTACATGACTAAATAAAACATCCCTTCACGTAGAAAGAAAATATGCAAACATTTCAAGATACAGTATGCGTTAAATAACACATTTTAGCAATGAAAAAAAAATATTGATAATATGAAATGACATTCAAGTAAATACACACAGAAGAATAAATAAGGGCTAATATTCAAAATAACAGATTTTGGTATTATATCTGAAAAATTTGATCGCCGCACATTAGAAGCTTCCATTAACAAAAAAGTTAGAAGGCAATAATTACCTTGCACACATGGACGTATTTGTAGACACATGTTAATAAAAATCCTCAAAAACTTCTGCTTCAGAAGTTGACATCTGAACAATGTTTTTTTTTTCCTATCTTGTGCAAGGCAACTCTAATACATTGATGAAATTTTGCATAAAGTTGCTTAAAATTCTATAAAAGAGAAAGGGAAGACATTGAAATTGTTATTTAAATGAGTTTATAACTTAAAAAATTATATATGTGTGTGTGTGTGTTTGTAAAGATCAATGTCACTATTTTGCACAAATGTTAACATTATTTGAGAGAAATTTTAATGAAAATCATTTTCCTTTAAATGTATTGAGATTTAAAAAAAATACATGGTTGAGTGAAAATAACCAGCAAGAAAATCGTATCTTATTTTTTGTTTGTTTATATCATTTCTTTTACAATTTATTTTTTTTCCTTTTTGGTCTGGTTGGGTGTCTCATGTGGTATGTTTAGTGAACTAGGCTGGCAGACCATTGTTATTACTCAGGTCAATTCAAACTGGGTGCTTCATATTTCTGGCCTTGTGCTAAGCTTAATGATAACGTCATTGGGTATCTCATGAAATAGACTACCAGACCATTACTGTTGTTGTTAGAGAGGTCGATTCTCACTGGTTACTTTATACTTCTGGCCATGTGTAAGCTAAGCTTAATGACAATTTCTGGGTCTGGTAACTGAATTTGAGTAAAAACAAACTCAATATAAGGGATCCCGAACTGCAACTAACTGGATAAACAAAAACTAACCGTGAAAAATTTGCTTTAAAGATGACAAATTCGATTAATTTGATAAGTTAATTTTTGTTCAAGCAAATTGACAGCTGAAATAAATACAATTCAGTTAACTTCAACATCTTAATTTGACGAAAGGCACAATTTTGCACAATTTGACATTTTAATACAACCTTTATATAAACAGTATAAACAACTTTTTTAGATAACTAAAAAAATTAAGTAAAAGAATTTAAGGCGTAACATACAATTGAGAAATGTGTAACAATATATTGTTAAAAGAATCCGTGTGTGTCTGACCATATTGCTGTCGCCACATAAATTCCTCTAAATATGATTGTAATTTAGTAGAATGAACTCCTGACATAGTCTCAAATTTCTTTTGGCATTTCTGCCACATACATTCAACCAAATCCGTATGGTCGACTATTTCATGTACGTAACGTGGTACAACGGGAATTTTTGTAATGTTCATATCAGTTGACAGCGAGTTGGAATGTATGGTAGTTCCAGGTAAAATAAATTGCTGAATGATTGGAATAAGTGTGTCCGGCGATCTATTAGGAACAAAAGAGAGAAATCCGATGTTGGTTGTGAGGTCTACCCCAACAAAAACCCATCGTTCAGTAGGCCCAACATTGCCGTCCTCGTTTTTCATCTTTTTCTTTTTCTTCTTCCATTTAGCAGACATTAATGAATCGAATTCGTTTAACTGAACGATATGATCAGGTCCCCCAACAGTGACAGGATTGTTAGCAAAATGATCCGCGCAAACGTCTCGCATATATGAATACCATTGAACAGCTGTGGAATGAGACAATCCAATCATTTCAGAAGTTATTGTCACAGGTATTTCATGCGCCCAGAAATATGCTATCAGGATGAAGTGTTGCATGGGTATACCTTGATGTTGCAAGAAACTGCCGTCACGTAGAGATATTTTCTGACCCTTGTGAGCTGGACAACGCCATATCAACTCTTCGCGATGCTTCACTTCCGTCATTAAACCATCACATTGTTTACATCGAGGGATATCGCGACGAAGAATACATTTTTCCCGTAAGAAATCTGTGGCTGTGAGAAAACTAGTACAATACTGAGAGACATCACTTATTCTCATGATTGACGCCTCAGTGTGTTATTTTTATTTTTATTTTTGCTTTTTTTAAGTAGATATCGATAAAACATAAAAATGATGTCGAAGGAAAATGTAGCGTAGTGTAGTGTTTGATCACGTGACCTTTAACGAGAGTTACGTATATTTCGCGGTATTTGTTGGAGTAGGTCACATGGGTCAATAACGAGATTTCGAAAAATTTTAGGGGAATAAAATTTAGAATAAACTTTTATTTATTTATTCATTTGAACCTCCTGTAGTTATCGGATTGTGTGGTCCATTCTGGAATGTTTGATGACGTCACAGATTCCCAGAGAGGCTTAAATTGTTACATCGAAAGAACAACAAACTATTTAATTTATAAAAAAAAAATATCGTAGAAGAAATTAATTTAATTCAAATTGCAGAACACAATTAAATTAGCGGACTATGAACTCCTCTAAAGTTTTTAATATAGATTTGAGAAAGAAAAGTTTTGGGATTATTTTTTTTATTAGCAGAAATTCAGATTATTACCAAATAAATTTTGAAAAGTAATTTTATTAAGTTTTAAACGGCTTAGGTAGGGGAGATACAATTTACAATGTATGCTTACTGTTAAACCGTCCCTTGATTCCAGTGTCTGATTAGCATTCACTTTGAAAAATACAACCCCATGACATGACTAAGACACGAAATAACTAAATTCCTACGTTATAACTTTTTGAAAACTTGAATAACTTTGAATTTTTTACAAATGTCTTCAGATTATTAAAGAACTCCTCTTTAATAAGACATTTTCCAAAAAATTTAAAAAATAAATTAAATAAAATAAACAAAATTTTTTAGAGGTGGTTGCTTATTCCGAAACTACACAATTTAATTGATATAGTCTTCTGTAATCTTTCTACTATTTGCAATATAAATCTTTATATTTTCAATAATGGCATTGCTGTTTTCTATATTTGGTTGCCCCAGGCACCAAGCAATCAACTCAGTCATTACCCCTTTTAATCAAAGTGGCAGGTACAGCTGGGGTGAACAACTCCTTGAAGCTGAGACTAGATATGTCTTCTCCACCTTCCAGGGTATTGATAAATGACACAAGATCGGTGTAGCTTCTTGAAACTGATAAAAGTAATTTTCATGCCTTCCTATCATACTTAGGCAGGTTATATATCTACCCAACCCTTCCATACTTAGCAGGATGAGACTCAAGGTCAATTTTTAAAAACAGAGTAAAACTGGTTTAAATTCAGATTTTCCTTCTCCTTAGTTGGTTACCTTAGCAAAGCTAAAGAACTCTTACTATTTGAAGTTGGGTGGGGGGGGTCAGAGTTATCTGCCCCAAATCCCACATTTGAATAAGGGTCAGGTTATCTGCTCATAATTTTGTTACACTCACTGTAAATAAAAAGAACACGATGCATGTTTTTGCCTTGTTAACTGAGTTAAAATATCCTGCTTAGAATATATGAAGATGAATAAGTAAAAAGTAAAGTTGGTGACCTAAGTTGGGGGTTGCCCAAAGGCTCCCTTTTCAATAGCTACTACATCAAAGTGTAGGGGAGGGCACTACTCCATTCCCTGGATTGCTCCACTTTGCCCTTGATCCTTACCTTAAAATGCTGAGTGTTAAGCAAGGTGCTGCATCAAGTACCATTTTTTGAGTCTTTGGTATGACTCAGCCTGGTATTGAACCCCGGCCTCCCAGACAATTGGCAAACAATCTACTCAGTAAGCCAATGGCCTGGTTGAAGATGAATACCTGCACCTAAAAAGCTAGGTCTCAACACATACTTCTCAAGAAGCAATTAAAAAAAAAGAAAGAAAAGATGTTCAATTCCTTAAGCTTTCACTTAGAGGTTGTCTCAGGCATTAGGCAATCGACTCAGTCCCTACCCCTTTCAGGCAAGGAGGGAGGTACTGCCTGGAGGGGAAGGCCACCTGGAACTGAACTGAGTAATTTTTTTGCCTTTATAACCTCCAAGGCAAATTTGTGAGGTAAAATAATATTGAGCAAAGAATGAAACGAGTTCATTTCAAATACATATGTGTGCATATATATATATATATATAAAGATATTATTCAATCCAGTAAATCTGGAATAGGGAATAATTCCAATCAGGATAAATAAAATATTCAAAAATAGAATATTAAATTTAAATAATCCTGGCAAAGAGCTCAATGTAAATAAAATACACAGAGCAAATGATTTAAAAAAAACAACAACAGTCACATTAAGATGATAAATTTATTTCCATCCTGTTAAAAGCATTGATATAAATCAATGCTCTAATATACCAAAATTCCGGACTCCAATCCTCGGTCCCGGCGCCAATTATACCAGGTCCGTACCCGGACCTTGATTACGGCACCAAATATAACCCCTCAAGGGTCACAACCTGGTTTAAACGATACCAATTATGGTACCCCTTTTGCCACAACCTTGTCCGCCTCCCTCCAGTCTCTCTGCTACAGCGTGGAAAAACAGATCGAAAGCTCCCTCCAGGAAAGTGACCATACACTGCCCTGCCCCACGTTGTGATTCTTTAAAAGAAAGGCCAATGACCACGTCTGAAAGGAAGAGGGTGTACTGGGTATATGTTGTAAAAACAAAAAACAAAAAATACAACTCCGATTTCTGCAGTAGGTAATAATAAAAAGGTTTTAGAATCTTCAAGTTACAGATGGCGACAAAAATCTGCGGGTGTGACTTATAATGGTCTAGGGCGGCGGTTTGACGAGGGTTAAGTTTTCTTAACAACAATTTGTCCCAGCGGCGGACTGGCGATATATGAGTTGGCAGCGCAAAGCATAATTCCAATCTGTTGGTCCCTGCCTGGTCTTCGTCGGCTTCGTCTGGACCCAACTGCTTCGCTCCCTGCCACCAACTGCTGAGTTCAAAAATCAGCTTGTTTATATAATAATTGCAAATATTCTGGGGTAGGTTCTGACTGTGGCAGGGGTGATCTCTATAATGTCATCAGAAAGGGTCCAACCCCCTTTTCACTACTTTCACAGAGTCGTCCCTCTCACTACCCTCATAGTGAGGACTACGGGAGGATAGCCTTCCTCCTACCAACATAGTTTCTCTCATTTTATGGCTCATGACGTCAGAAAGGGTCCAACCCCTTTATGTCCAAATATGCTGGACTGTCACTTTTGATGGAACTGGTTTCCACCCTACGTAGGCGAAAGGCTGGCCTTCGTCCAGGCTAATTGATAATTCCCTTTCAGCACTGATAAGTAATTTTGGAAAATTACCTCACCTCATTAGTCGCAGTGTTTCATCAATGCCAGACAGCCTTCACCTTTCAACACCTTTTCTCCCTGTCACTGCAATCAGGTGAAAGTCACAGGTCACGGGTTATCTTCCCTGACTGTCAACATTTTTCCATTTTCTGTTTTGACTATTGTCAAACGTTCTAATTTCAGAATTTTCAATTCTTTTTCCCAGACATTTCAATTTTACACTTCTTGGCAATTATATTTGGCTACTAAACTTTTTGGTTAACCCTTCACATACCGCCATCGACCAATATTGTCATACTAAAAAAAAAAAAAAAAAAAAAAAAAATAATAGGACTTCTTCAGATCAAACAAGAAAATAAAATAAATTTACAACCAGACAGGAAAAAAAAAAAACCCTATTTCTCCTATGTTTTAAAGCTAGCCTAAACCTTTAAGTAACAATTAGTATACAAAAATTATGGCATGTAAAACTATATCCAGTCTCATCCTACTTCAAATCTAACTAAGACAAAAAAAAAAAAAAAACCAGTTACAATAAGTCAAAAATTCAAACATTTATAATAAGATCATGCAGACAATCTAATTTTAGTATATCATTTTTTTATCATTAAAATGAACTAAAAAAAACTAAAACTAATGTTAATTATGGTAAACCCCCCCAATTACAATAATAGAGTAAAGTTCACTATATAAATTATAAATTCCAATTCATTTACCAATTTAATAAATCATAGTTAATAATTTTCTATTTATTTATTTATTTAATTATTCACTTAATTTTTGGAAAATAGTCTAAATTTATTTCTAAATGTAGTTTTACATGCCATAATTTTGTATACTTATTGTTACTTGAAGGTTTAGGCTAGTTTTAATACATCGGAGAAATAAGTTTTTTGGGGTTTTTTTCTCTGTCTGGTTCTAGATTTATTTTATTTTCTTGTTTGATCTGAAGAAGTCCTGTTAATTTTTTTTAGAGCATTGATTTATATCAATGCTTTCAACAGGATGGAAATAAATTTATCATCTTAATATGACTGATGATTAGTATATATATATATATATATATATATATATATATATATATATATATATATACACACACACACACACACTAAGTGGAAGGGTTCTTCCAGGATGGTCCAAGATAGGAAAAAATCCAGTTTATTTATACTGTCTTAAAGGAAGAATCCATTTGTAGAGAGGTGAAGTAATCTTATAATTTGGACGGTTTCATGATACAGTTTTAACATCTCTAATTATTTTTAGAATTTTTTTTAAAGGAATAATACTGGACTACAGTTTATTCCTTCTAAAATCAGCTCAGTTTTTCTAACCCTAAAGCTTCATTTTGAGTCAATCAGTAATTTGTTGATATGTGTAGCCACATGAGTAACATCTCTCTTCTGTCTAACATGTTTTTAATCATTGCCACAACCAATTGGAACTATTGTACATTTTTAGAAAAATACAATGACTCTCATTCACTTTTATTGTCTACTGTACAGTTAATCTTTTTAATTCAGGACATCCTAACACTTCCTTTATTATACTGGCAAACATAAATAGCATCCTCAGCACAGTGAATCAATGTCATTGTCTCTGTTGACTTAATCAACATTCTTACTTTTCTTTACTGTCAACAGATTAGTCAATAAATATCTGAGTCCTTAAAAAAATTATAAAGCATTCCCTCCTTTGTTTAAGGCTGCATAGGGAGACAAATAATTATTTCCCTTAGAGAACGGGTATGTTTGTTGAGGACCTCATGGCAGTACAAAAACCCATTCTCTACCTCTTTTTCCTCTGTTCAAAGAACTATGGAAATATTGTCTCTAGCCCTGCCAAGGAACAGTTGAACCATATGGTGATATTAATTACACTTTTAAAGTATGATTTTTCCATTTTTCTATCCCACTCATATACTGCTTGTTCATGGAACAATATGTCTATAATTCTACGATGGAGCATATTTGTAAATTCTTTCTTTGTAATGCCACCTGCGTGTATATTGTGCATATGAAATACTAAATGTTCTTGTATGTGTAATTGAGTTCATTTCATCTTTCTTTACATTTTGTTCAGTGTTATTTTATCAGAGATATGCTAATGCTAATATTGATCCTTAGAGAGTTGCATCTTGTCTAAATATTTTCCCTACCACCAACCATACTAATAATGAGTTGAATCCACACTCCACAAAGTTCCAGAACAGCTTGTTCAAAAAACAATATGTGTATTTTTTTATTTATTGGGATACATTCGTGTATTATTTAATACTCCTGGTATGTATATTGTATATATTAAATGTGTAAATGCATTTATCTTGTCTTTTCTTCTGTTGTGTTCAGTGTTAGTATATCATGGATATTACTAATGCTAATATTGGTCCTTGGTAACCAAGAACTCAATAAAATATCTTCCTTGCTCCAAAGCTTCCCAATAGCAGCATCACAGAATCATTCAAGATTTTATGTTTGAAAAATCTACTCCAAGCAACCATCAATCACTTTCTTGATTACTTTGTTTAATTTCAAAAGGTCATCCGCATTAGCCATTTTGCAAGATGCATTTAAATCATTACTATCAAAAGGTAATATGAGGCCTTTTATTTGTAGCTAACAAATTGAGCTGACCAACAAAGACCTGTAGCTTTTCTTCTCAGTTTCAGATATTTCATTAATTTCCTGAACTATTCCTTGATGATTGATAGGAACAGGTGATAATGATGACACTTATTGAAGCAGACCCAGTGTTAAATTGTTATTTATTATAGATTTAATGCTAAATTGAGGATATTTAAAAAGTTGATGCAGAGATGCCAATCAAGAGCTTCCAATAATACGCTTTTCAAACACACTGGGACCAATCCAAAGAAAATTATCCACATTAGAATAAATTATTCCAACAAATTTGCTATTGTTGTGAAATGAAAATAAGGAATTATACAAAGAACACATTTTTACAGAATGTACTACACTTTAACTGTATAATATAATCCATCTACAGTTTTATTTAAATTTCGACAAATTCTTATAAAAAGATCAGGTGATAGTCAGTGATAAATTTTTCATTCAAATTTTGTTATCTTGGAAATATCCAGCTTTTATATCTACTGTATGACATATTCACTAGTTAGAAAAAAATCAAATAAAGTGCCTAAGAGATATGATTGTTTGATTGATTGATTTTAACAGCATGTCAACTTGTATAGGGTTATTTTATATCAAGAAGTTAGGGAATTGCATTCATTGTATGTTTATATTCATATTTTTTAAGAGTATGTTTGCATACGAATATAATATATCAAGTATTCCAATCTAATACAAGTAATTTGCACACAGCTGTATGGTATCAAGTATACCTAATACTGATAATTATATTGTTTCAAGTAATTATTTCTATTTAGTATTCTCCCAACCTTTCCACACAAGCAGGATGTGACACAAGATTATTTTCAAGCAGAATCTAACAAGTTTAAATTTGGTTTTCCTTCTTGTCTGTTTGCCATACCAAGGCTAAAGAGCTCAACCTGCCCAACTATTTAACTATTGGTGTAGGAAGAACAGTTGGATTCATACCTTTTCCAAGGGTATTTGCAGCATATGAAATGTAAACTGCCTTGTCCATTTCCTCCACTAACCATTACAATATGAGTGCCTCCAATTATTTCTATTTATGTTAGGAGGATTACCTCCTAATGAATTTATTGCACACTCCTCTCTGGGTATATGAAATCATCCCATTCACCAAAAATGCCTGTTGACACAATCAACAGAGGGAGAAAAAGAAAAGAAAGACTGGAGTACGGTTCATTGGACGAGTTTTTCCTAACTGGATGAACAAGGTAAAACAGAATAGTCACTAAGTGAGAATACAGCAGTGGTAATATAAAACTCAATAATAACAATCACAGCAGAAATGTTGGCCGGAATTCAGAAGCAATAACAAGAGCAATTTAAACAAGCACATCTTCATTTACTAAATTCTCTCTCAGTGTTTTAACTTTCAACAGACAGGCATAAATTCTAACAAGCAGTTCAGAAGTTGCTGTGGACTCTATTGCCTCTAATATTTTCACTTATGAATCTGATTCTGGTCAGAACTTTGAAATATTGAACCCCTTTAAGGCATGCTACAAACACAAAGGAAAAAATTTTTCTCAATTGGATTTTTAGAAAAGACACTGCATGGAAAATATATTTACTAGTCAGAAAACATGACACAGTTGAACACGAATGTTTCACAAATTCTATCCTTCTGAAG
This sequence comes from Sepioteuthis lessoniana, assembly GCA_963585895.1. Lineage (NCBI taxonomy): Eukaryota > Metazoa > Mollusca > Cephalopoda > Myopsida > Loliginidae > Sepioteuthis > Sepioteuthis lessoniana. The sequence continues at coordinate 117,389,893 of OY757910.1, forward strand.
CAACCTAATGATTTAGATTTTCCACAGACTGAAAACATTGAATGAAAAATCTGGGAAACAATTTTCTGTTCAATACAATTATTTCAAATTGACCAAACATGATGAAGATGACTTTCACAGGTTTTGTCAACTATGAATGCAAAATAATTTCAACTGCAGTCACTCGGGGAAGATCAGTTTAAATGCCTTATTTTTATTGTTGGATTTCACAACATATATTCAGACTTGACTGTTTTGAAACTTTCATGGAGCAAATTGCCTTAGGTTCTTTCATATAGTGAGTTACCTAGGCAGTTATATTACTTTGGATACTTTATTGCCTTGGGTGCTTTCAATATTCTGGATAAAGTTTAAAAATAAGGGGACTTCACTGTAACATAATGGTAAGCATGCTAGTCTCACAGATCATTATTGCTGAAGTGTATTTGATCCTCAGACTTTTGGCTTTGAACCAGATTAAGCTAAATTTAGTAAATATGATTTATTCAATATGAGGTCTAATAGAAATTGGAAAAATGAGTGGACTAGGTATTGATTAATCTGACTTCCCACCAAGTCAGATTTGACAGGAAATCATTTTATAGAGGGCAAGTGGCAAAGTATTGCGTTAGAAATATTATTCCCTGTGACAAAGGGAAAGAACTCTTGATTTATAAGGAAATTGACAAAGAATTTAAAAGTTATTTTTTTCTGGTTCAAGTAAGGAAAACTATATACATTGCAGAAAGAAGTATATTAATGTTTCTAATAAAGTGTAGACAATGTTTAGTTGAATTCAAAACATTTTGTTTGTAAACAAAATCCCTAAATCTGAAAAAAAGTTGGTTATTTTTGCTTTTTGTGGATGAATATCAAAGATCACTTGAATTTTTAAAACTGATTATCAAAAGCAGAGGTCCCCCAACCTTTTCAGCTTCTGGGCCACAAAGCTTAACTCAGAAGAGTCTGGGGCATCGATCTTAAAAGTGCACCCCTCAAAACAAAAAAAAAAAAAAACAGTCAACAAGATTAAAATCATAATTGATTAATGAGACATTTGATATTACTTACAATCATGAAAAAAAAAAAAATATTAATATCAGAGTTTAAAGAAGAGGTTATCTAAAGTAAATATTTACTAACTTCAAATCGGATCCAAATGGTGCAGTTGTTTCTTGGCTCAAGGGAAATAACTCTGTCTCATTGCTTTGATCAGAGTTATTCCCCTTACATCAAGCCCAGTAAGTTTCAGTATTTAAAAAAATAAGTTTAATTAAATTATAAACAGTTAAAGTAACTTGTTAACCACCCAAATGTTTTCCAACAAAAATTAAGTAATAGAAACTTTTATTTGTTAGTTCTGAGAACATTGTATTTACTCAGAAGTAGCTGTAGTACTCGTGCTTGGCCGCGATATTTTTTCAAGATAGGGTGTTATTTGGTGTTATGCCAAAAAACAACAAACAAATGCATAAATAAATCTTGACTGATTTCGGTTACAAACTTTTGAATAGAAATCTAATATTGATAGTTCTATATACACACACAGTTAAATGGTTTTGGAGACAATAATTTTATCTAATACTTATCATTTGTTTGTACACAGTTAAATGGTTTTATGTATAGAAGATTAAATAGTTCTATTTGACCCATAGATGGGACCGTAACTGGTACTGCCACTCTGTATCAGAGTGGACCAAGGAATAGGGATAATGAAGGGGTACTCCACATTCCCCAAAGCTCCAGGACAGGAGATCGTTTAGTTTCATATCAAGGACACTTGTTAGAAGGGATCTTACCCCTTTGCAGAGAAGTGGCTGACTAGGCTGTGTGTAGATGGCATATCTTTTTTTTTAAATGCAATGAAAAAGCTAAAACATTACAAATGGCACCCCTTAATTGAAACTTTATAAAATTAAAATAACTTTTCAGCTTTCTGTTATGTAATAACCTCTTCTCCATCATTAGTATTGAGGTTTGATATTTTCATTTTAAGCAAGGGATGAGAAAGTTTGCATTAGAGAGTTATATTTCTGGTGTGCTGCAGAGCAGATGTTTTTGATTTTAACATTTAAAATTTTTTAGATATTTTCCTTAAGTAGTGAACTTTCCAATCCTTTGTCTTTCGTTTGTAATATAGATTATATCTCACCAGTTCTATGCATCTTTTGTTATTTGTTGAATAAAACCTAGTTAAGTTTTTGCTAGATTTTTGCAATATCTGTGTTTTTCATTACAATTTATTTGACAAATAATCTTTGAAAAAATTCTTTGACCTCAGATATTTGAGACACTTTCCTGTTTGAGTAATGCTGTAAAAGATTGGACACTGGTATGGTACGTTCAAGAATTTTCTGCAGAGTAGTGATCAGTACACTCCTAACAGATAAATGATGCTGATCAAGTTTATTGACCCCCTCCCACTCATGTGTATAAATTTGTCTCTGACTGCTCTGATTATGAGGCAACTATTACTAAACTCCAACAATAATACCATAAGCCTAAAAATGAAATTTATGGCAAGTATTCTATCTACATGCCGGTAACAACCAGAAGAAACATTAGACAAATATCTGCAAATTTTGAGGCATTTAAACTGTGATTGTAACAACAAGGTTTGAACTCTAGTAATTATGTTCACTTTCAGACTTATACCCTTTGGAAATGTATGGACCTTCTTATTCCCCACCACAGCTATGGGATAAATAGTATCGCTACTGTTCTTCAACTAGGATGGCTTCAGTATTCAGTAACCCAAGAAGGTTGATATACCAACCAACCAACCGTTGTCAACTCTAGGAAGTATCGTAAGTTGGACAAAAAAATTAATTGCAGCTGAAGTAAAGAGACTGTTTACCAAAGGAATCATTGAACACAGAACTTCTACCAAGTCATAGTGATGATCAACGAGTGACACAAATAGAATGTTGGTTGACTATTCTTAGACGGTTGCCTACCCATTGCCTAAGATTAAGAGATTTGTAGATATGGTAGTACAATACAAAATTTATAGTACTGTAGACCTAAAATCTGCAATCAGGTCTCAATAGCAGAGAAAGAAAAAGCTTTAACTGTCTTTAAAGCAGATAGCAAGTTATACTAGTCTAGTATTGTTCCATTCAGAGTGGTCTGCTTCCAAAGAATAATGATTAGATTATCACTAACAATTTGCTCTGCCACACTTTAGCCTATTTAGTAAAACTATCAGCAGGAGTAGTCAGGAAAAACATAGTGAGAACTCAAAAAAATTATGGTGGCAGCCAAGAAGTTAAACTTAATCTAACCCTAATTCTTCCGAATCATAGTAAATATTCTTTTTCTAACTCTTCAGTGGACCTTCTAGGCTATTTGGTATCTGAGGAAAAAATTAAACCAAACCCAAGAGATTTTGACCATTAAAAAACTTCCTCTTTCTCAAAATATTAATTCTATTTATTGTGTATTCGGGATGTTTTCCTTCTATTCTGAGTGGATTGATAATTATTCAGAAAAAACTGCCACCTCCATACAAGCCAATAGCTTTCCACTACCCAATATTGCTGAAAAAGCCTTCAAGGACCTGAAAACTGAAGTGAAAAATGCTATGGTGTATTTTATTGACAAAACTATTCCTTTCACTGTAGAGACAAATGTCTCTAACCACACCATTGCAGCCATCTTGAATCAACCTGGTAGACCTATATCTTTCTTTTCAAGGACATTAAGTATCAGTGAACAAAATTACTCTTTAGTAGAAAAAGAAGCTCAAGCAATAATAAAGACTTTATATAAGTTGAGACAAAACCTAACAGAACATAATTTCTCTCTCTTTACTGATTAGAGATCAGTGGATTTTGTGTTTGTTTAAAAAAAAAGGCTGGAAAATTTAAAGAAAAAAATGATAAAAATTCAAAAGGTAGAGTGTTGAACTTGTCTGTTATAGTTTTGACATTAAGTCCCAACCACGAGGAGAAAATGTTTCTGCAGATGATTTATCTAGAGTTCATTGCTCTGCTGTAAGTTCATACACCTTAGACAAGATACACAACTCTCTTTGTCACCTTGGCATTATGCAAATGCTGCAATTTGTTAAGACAAGGAATTGACCTTTCTCTGAAGAGGATGTAAAAAGAGAGTATCAATTCTACTGAGAACGAACTGATTTTGTCAACTTAGCACTTTGCCTTTAATTAAAGGCTCAGCATTGATTTGAAAAGATCTCAGCCATCTTCTTGTAACTTGTTTTAATTTAGGGTAATTGACAAATTTTTTCGCTTCACCTTTGCTTTTGCCTGTCTAGATATATCGTTGAAAACAATTATCAAATGCCTCAATCAAGTTTTTGTCATTTCTAGTTTGCCAATGTACGTACATTTGGGGAGAGGATCCAGCTTTATATCTACTGAAGTGAAAACATACTTACATGAGCATACAATTTCAACTAATCAGAAAGACCACCCCATATAATCCTTTAGATAATCACCAGAGTCAAAAAGACAGTCTGTTGAGTAGAAACATGTTGACTCTCTGGTAAAGAAAAGTTACAAGTGCAATGGTCAGTAAAGAAAGTCATGCTACCTGTTTTTTGGGACATGAAAGGACCCATCACTGTTGATTTGCTTGAAAAAGGTGCAACTGTAAACAATGCTTCTTATAGCCAAGTCTTTAGGCAAAATTCACTTTATTTTTGATTGACCTTTGTGTGCGTGTGTCTCTCTCTATATATATATAATTTTAAAACTTTTCATAATCCCTTATGGATTTAATCTTTTCTTAATTTCAATTGAAAAACTATAACCAACAATTTCCAGTTACTTAGTGAACTTTCTTATCCTCTGTCTTTTGTTGATAAAATGGACTGTTCTGTGTATCTTTTGTGATTTGTCATATAAAACCTAAGAGAGGTTTTTACTACATTCTTGAAATATTCGTATTTTTCATGACATCTTAGAAAATGAAGAGACTTTCTTCCTCTCTACAAAAGATAGTTTGGAAATGTCTAGGGAACGGTCAGCCTGAATTATTAACACTATTAATTAACATAGGAACCAAACTGTATGAATGTGTTTGTTCATTTATCACCGAGTTTGGTTTGGTTAGGTTTTATGTCATATCAACCATTTTAGGTTATTTAATGCCAAATTCTCTTTATACATATCAAATAAATATGATTTGTAGATAACATTCTGAAACAAGCCTAAGCCCATCCTTTTACACACAGTTAAGTGGTTCCAAGTATAGCTATATATCACTAACAATTCAATTAAACATCAGTCATTCATTTACTTACAGTTAAATGAACAGTTCTATTTCTAACAATTCAATTTAGCATACATCATTTGTTTGCATACAGTTTAAAATGTCAAACCATTCTATTTGACCAATAGGACCCTATCAAGCGCTACCACTCTGAGCCAGAGTGAACTTAGGAGTGAAGAGGTAATCTGCATTCCTCAAAACTCCAGAATTACCAAAGCCTCACCATCAGATTGTTTAGTGTCATATTCAGGACACTCATTGGGGAGAAGAGTCTCATCCCTCAGCAGAGATGCAGTCTGTATATTCTACAGCCCTAGCTGACTGGGCACCATTTGTCACTGAGATCAAATAATAACTTCTTTGTCAGTTGAACATTTTTGGTGATAACTTTGCGAGGATGCATAACAGGATGTTTCTTATGAAAGTTATACACAAAACTATTGCTTACATATTCATGAAAATAAAACAATAAATTTGTTTTTTTGGTTGTGTTTTATGTCAAATCAACTCTGGTGTGTTATCTAATATCAAATCCTGTTTTACATATATATATATATATATATATATATATATATATATATATATATATAATGATTTGTAAGCAAATAGTTTATTGGTAAAATTATTTTAAAATGAGGCAGAACATTTGTTTGCACACAGTTAAATGGTTTCAAGTATTGTTATTCAACATTACTAATTCTATTTATTAAGTATTCCTATCTAATATGAATAAGTTGCACACAGCTGTATGGTTTCAAATAACAAATAGCAATCCTGAGTAAATGATTGAATTTGACCCCTAGATGGGACCATAACAGGTATTACCACTATGGGTCAGAGTGGACTGGGGAGTAATGGTAATGAAGTGGTACTCTACATTCTTCAATCTCTTAGACTGGAGCCTTGCTATCAGATGCATTGAGATATCAAATCCAGAACATTAAATGGTTTCATGAATTACTACTTAACACAAATAATTCTATTTAATTGTTTGTACACAGTTAAATGGTTTCAAGTATTGTTATTTAACAGTAGAAATACTTGATAAATAGAATTACTATCTAATATGAATAACTTGCACACAGCTGTATTGTTTAACCCCCCCCCAAAAAAAAACAACACAACTACTATTACTACTAATAATACGAATACTAGTTGAAGTAGTAGTAGTAGTAGTACTACTACTACTACTAATAATAATAATAATAAAAAACAAATTGAAACAATAAAAAAAAGAAAGAAAAAAGAAAAGATATGAGGCAGTTCCGATAGCATAATGGTTAACATGGTGTACTGCGGCCTCAAAGTAAGTGAGTATAAAGTCTAGTCAAACTATTACATTCACTTTTGGACTATTGTCCTTGGGAAAGGTATGAACATGCTTTTCTTTACAGCTATGAGTTATATTGTATCACTGCTGTCCTTCTACAAGGATCGCTTTGACATTAAATAATCCATGAAGATTGATATGGCATTAAATAAATCAAATCAAATATTAAATCATATACAATAATGAACAGTGTGACCTTTTCAGTATGTCACTATAAAGGAAATATCAAATGGTATTTATCTGACATTCCACCATGTCAAAATATGGCACAAGGCCATTTTAAAGTGGGAGGGGGTCCGCAGAGATCAAAACCCATGCGAGGTAGGAACAAAAAATGATGAAATGATTTAATGAGATAATTTCATGTCAAAATACAGTATTTATTTAACATCCCACCATGTCAAAATATTAAAAGAATAAGTTTGAATGTTACAATCAGTCATCACCTCAAAAAAAAAAAAAAAATAATGGAACATTCCATTTTGATTGTGAGGAAAAAGAAAAAGAATATATGTTACACATCACAGAAAATAAGAAAGTAAATAAGAAAGAAAAAATGAAAAAGGAAAGAGGGGGGAATCTATTAGACTAGACATCATTTATCATCTATTTCAATAGAATGGAAGAAACTGAGGGTAAAGAGAGAAAGATGGAAAGTGATGTTATACAACAGACACTTATTGTCTGCTTCAATGGAAGGAAAGAAGAAAGAATGTTGCATAGACATTATTCTATATACCCATTCAAAGTACATGTTACATATTTGGTTATTTTATATATAGCTCTTTAATCTATCAATTTGATCAGCAATCAGCTCCCATTTCACTTCATTTTCTTCTTCAGTTGTTGCCATCTTTGTTCTTGTTCTAAATTCTTCTTTGCTAGGATGATGAATAAGAATGTGAGTACATTTTCATGTGTACTTGTTACTTTTATTTCTTGGTGACTTTTGAAATTCCTATCACTTGTCCAACTAAACAGGGTGTTAGTGATGATAGAAGAGATGGACCATTTCATGTGCTTGGGTTGAGTATTTCTCACAAACAGAACAGCTTATTTCTTACTCTAGAACTGTTTTAGTCACCTAATTGAGACCATCCAATAAGAACCATGGTCTAAGACACCTCAAGTTCAATAGCTGTCAATCATATTGATTGACCCACTGTGTTTTTCCACATATTTAATGGCTCAGGACTTAATTTGATTGTTACACTAAATGTCAATAATAGATCTCACCAATTTATTATGAAACAAAAAGAAAGAGGAAAGAGAAAAATAAAAAAGTAAGAAGAGAAAAATAAAAAGAAAGAATAGAAAAATAAAAAAGAAAGAAGATAGAATTTTAAAAAGAAAAAAAATAAAACAAAAAGGAACAGATAGAAGGAAATAAATGCATAAAAGAAATAGATAAAGAATCCTTATTTTAAAAACTTATCTAAGACATTTCATTTTAAGATGAAACAAAATTATAGATTTCATAATAATAAAAGTCTTCTAAAAGTCAAATTACTTATTTTCATAAACTTAAGCTATATCATCTGCTTCAATGGAATGGAAGAAATAGATTGTAAGCGATAATGCTATACATCAGACACTTATTGTTCACTTTGATGGAGTAGAAAAAAGAAAGAATGGGAAAATAGAGAGAGAAAGAAAAGGAAGAGATAAAAATAGATAAAATAAAGAAATTAATTTAAAATGCTAATTTTGAAAACTTATTCAAGAGGTTTCATTTTTTATAAAAAGTGATATTTCATAAATAAAAAGAAATTTTGAATGTCAAGAGATTTTTCAATTTTTATAAACTCTTCAGTACTTATTTATTAACAGATGAAAATAAACTGAAAGTTAAATCTGAACTGGTCGTCTAATTACTCTTATCTATTTGTAAATAAATAATTCATTGATAAATACTTGCAAGGAAGCAAATAATGAGTAATAAATAATTCATGAAATAGTTTATACATAAAATATGACATGAGCATATGTAATTTAAATATTGCATTTAAAAAAAAAGTTTTCTTAGTAAATTTCTATATCAAACGAGGAAAAAAAAAACTCATAAAAAGTGAAATTTTCATGTGTATAGCAAGAGTATATAAAAATAACAAGTGAATTCTTCCAGGACTTGTATGTCTGACCAATTGCTTGAACATCTTAGTGAATTTAACTTGGAACTATTAAGCTAGGCAGAGTGCATAGATACCACAGTGACGATAGGTGGAGGACCAGAGAGCAAAACTGATCAGAGGTAGAAGCTTTGATTAATACATAAATAATCCCAGTATTTTTGACAGGCATCATGCTATTATATTATAATCCAGGTATGCACCAGGCCATTGGCCTAATGAGTTGAGTGTTTGCCAATGGTCCGGGAGACCGGGGTTCAATACCAGGTTGAGTCATACCAAAGACTCAAAAAAATAAAAAATAAAATAAAAAAGGTACTTGATGCCACCTTGCTTAACACTCAGCATTATAAGGTAAGGATCAAGGATAAAGTGGGTAATCCAATGAAGGGAGTAGTGTCCTCCCCCCCCACCTTGATGTAGTAGCTATTGAAAAGGAAGCCTTCAGGTCACCCTTGACTAAGGTTGCCAATTTTGCTTTTTCTTAATTATACACAAACAGGTTTACTTGAAACATTTAGAATTCTAGTTTTATTTCTTTGTTTAATGTCATATCAACCTTCATGGGTTATCTAATGCAAAAGTATAACAATAGTAGCCATACTTTTTAATCCACAGCCGAGAGGCAGATAAGGAGGTTTGTACCTTTCCTAAGGGCATTAGTCCAAAAGTGAATGAAAAAATGTGACTGGAGTTCAAACCTTACTACGATGTTGCAGTTCAGCACATTAGCCACTACACCGTGGGGACTCTGCCTTTAGAATTTAAATTAGTTGACCAGTTCATATACATAAAATTTCATAAAATAAAATGGGAATGAGTTGGTTTCTGCTATTTTAGCATCATGCTTGATAAAAACCTTATACAAGACTTTTCATGATATTAACTGATTTGTCAACAGATTTTTCTACCATTACCAACTTCTTATCACCCAATCCAAGGGGCTTAGAATATGCTGTGTCCTTTGCAGAGAGGTAAGATCCCTCCCCCAAAAAGGGGATGTCTTGGTATGACACTAAATTGCATCTGATGGTGAGGCTCCAGTTCTGGAGATTCCAAGTCCACTCTGACTAGAGTGGTAGTATTTGTTAGGGTTCAACTTATTGGGTCAGATAGAGCTGTTTAAAAGTTATTTGTATTCAATGATTGTGTGCAACCCCCTCAAAAAAAAAAAAGAAAAAAAAAAAAGAAAAAAAGAAAACTCTTAAGAAATGACTACACAAATTATATAAATAGGAAAATGCAATGAACACAATAACACAAACTCAAGGTAGAGAATAACCCTAGATGAGTTGTCATGCTATTAAAATCAATCAACCAACCAACCAACCAACCAACATATTAGCAATACTTAAACACACTTTAGCCCAGTCAGCTGGGATTATAGAATACACCGACTGCATCTCTGCAGAGGGATAAGACCCCCCACTACTCAACATGTGAATCCTGGATATGACACTAAACAATCTGATGATGAGGCTCCAGTAATGCTGGAGCTTTAAAGAATGCAGAGTACCCCCTTCAAATACCATAGTTCCCAGGTCCACTCTGGCTCAGAGTGGTAGCACCTGATTATGGTCCTATCTATGGGTCAAATAGAACTGTGATATTTAAACTGAGTGCAAACAAATGATTTCTGCTAAATTGAATTATTTGAAATAGAACTGTTTGATCATTCAACTGTAAGTAAACAAATGACTGATGTTTAATTGAATTGTTAGTGACACATGGCAATATTTGGAACCATTTAATTTTGATGATTTATGCGAAATAGAATTGTTTGATCATTTAACAGTATATTTACAAAATGTGTTTACAAATCATATTTAATATATGTAAAAACAGGATTTGACATTAAATAACCAACAATGGTTGATGCAATAAAACCAAAGCAAACATAGTCTATAAACCCAATTTTAATATCAATGAGGTCTTTCAGGACAAGAAGATTCTTTTTAGCAACATCTTTTATGACCATTCTACCTAACATACAACTAATCATAAGTCTGAATAAATCTTCTCCAATACAATAATAAAGTAGTATTCTTGCTTTGAGTAGAGTCTTTCACAGACCATAAACCCTGTTACTCATTGTCCTAGCAGCTCCAATCAATTTAATTATCAACCAAGAACCAATCATTTGTGAGGCAAATTTTAGAACCAATCATTTGTGAGGCAAATTTTAGTTTGACAGCTCTTAAATTCTTCTTCCAGCAAGTACTTGGGCCTTAAGAACATCAGGGTATATTGTTTTGTATTTAAAGTAATCGATACTTGCTACTGCAGTGAATCAACAGGATGGATGATGATTGAAGACAGAGGGAAGACAAACAACCTGCGGCTATGCCTGGTATCCCTTTTATTAACTAAATCCCCCGATGTAGTAGGGGCCGTAACCCTTGTGGTATCAGAGGTTATTTCCCTTTTTATTACTTCGGATATTACACAGGGGATCCATTATTTTCAGCAATTTCTTAGATATGTTTGAAAGGTTCTTTCTTGGTTGTGACAATTAGAAATAATGGTAAAGTAACAGCACCTTCTTAAAGTAATTTGAAACTTAAATATTCATGAAGTGAACAATAACTGATTTTAACTGCATATCAACACCTCTGGGGTTATTTTATGTCTAGAGGTTAGGGAATTGCATTTACATTTTTTCTGTAGTTGTTTCTTAAGAGTTTTATTTTTGCACATTGCCCAATCAAATATGAATAACTTTTAAACCAATCTATTTGAACCATAGATGGATCCTTAACCATTCTGGGTCAGAGTGGACCTTGGAGTACACCACACTCACAATCATTATTAGTTGCAGTTAAGTGTCATACCTAGGAACCCCCTCTCCTTTGATGGATGGTCTTACTCCTCTTTAGGGGATACAGTCAAAATATTCAAAGCCCTGCTGATAAGGTGGATGGATTGACAAGTGAAACTGTGGTTAGAGTTGTGGTAGGCTGTATCTAGTACCAGATGATATTGATCCAAGTTCCTATATATTTTGTTTTGATAAGCTGAAGTCTGGCAATAACTATGTTATCCAAGTTCTGAACAGGTACATCATTGCTTAACTCCATTGATCTACTGAAAACTATTGTTTAAAGCATGGCTTGTCTCAACATCCATTTAATATTGATATATAAGGGATTGAAGTCAAAGAAAGTCACCAAACTTATCAATGTATAAATCTGGTCTAATTTGAAAATTTGTATTTTTTTGTTTGAAAAACCATATCAGCAATATCAAACTTGTAGTTTCTTGGTCTTTTCTAGAGATATATCCCCATAACCTGGTTGGATGTGTGTGTGTTGGGGGAGTTGTTGTTTATGCAGCATGTATTGAACATGACGAGCCTGGTGGAGCCCATCCCTATCCAGGTTTACAACTGATTTGAATTTAGAGTTTTCCTTCTAGACTGGTTGCCATACCAAAATTAAAGAGCCCAGTATGCCTTACTATTTACATATATCTGGAGGGAAAATAGTTGAATGTATCCCTTCCCCAAAGATATTAACACTATATAAAATGCAAAAAAAAAAAAAAAAAAAAAAAAAAGCCTTGTTCAGGATTTGAACTTGGGTTACCAAATCTGCTCACTACAACAATAACCATTATGTCATAAGTGTCTTTAGTATTTTGTATATAAGAATGTGAATACTAGAGAGAGAGAGAGACATGTGTATGGATTGCATTTTCTTATCAGGTATTTTATCTTATCTTGCTAATTAAGAATACTATCCCTCAACCATATGTGCGCACACACACTTATATCTAAGTAGAGGTTTATAAGCAACAATTGACAACAACATTTTGATATTTATATCTGTGATTTTCACTGAATACTTTAACTGGCAATTCCGCAGGCAACCTGGGGCAAATCTAACTTAGATGCTTCAACAAATTGTAATACTGTTAAGCTTACATAAGAGTAGCTTACCACCATAAAACGGCAGCATTAATTTTATAAGTAGGTTCATGATTTCATTAGGCTTTCTTAAAAGATATTTGTAATGAGAGACGAAGATTGAAAATTAATCCTTGTTAATTCTTTGAAAGAAAAAATAAAGATAAAAAAATAAAAAATAAAAGATATATTTTTGAAAGAGGTGAGTTAGTAAGAGTATTGATGACAGTGATGATGTGATTGTAAGAGGTAGAGAACTGTTTGATCATTTAACTGTGTGCAAACAAATGAATAATGTTGAATTGTTAGTGTCAGATAGTTGAATATTTGCAACTATTCAACTATGTACAAATGAATGAGTAGTGTTGAGTGGGCAATACTTGGAACCCTTTAACTGTGTGCCTAGATTGAATTAATGGTATGGCACAGCAATACTTGAAACCCTTTAACTGTGTGCCTAGATTGAATTAATGGTATGACACAGCAATACTTGTAACCATTTAACTTTGTGTAAATAAAACTACTAGTATGGAATATTTGAAACCATTTAACTGTATGCAAATTTGAATTATTGGTATTATATAGCAATACTTGGAATCTTTGAGTTTGGAAATGAATAGTCTTAAGTAGAATTATTAGGGCCAAATAGTAATATTTGTAACCACTTCACTGTGTACAAAGAAATAACTAATATTAACTAGAATTATTAGTGTTAGATAGCAATACTTGCAACCATTTGTGTGCAAACAATAGCAATATTCAATTATGTGGAAACAAATTAGCACTTTTAAAAATCAAATTATCTACAAACTATTCACTTATGAATAATATATGTATATCCAATTAACTGTGTGCAAACAAATGACTGATGTTGAATTGTTAGTGTTTGATAGTAATACTTGAAACCATTTAACTGTGTAAAAATGATTAATATAAAATAGAATTATTAGTATTAGATAGAAATACTTGAAACCATTCAACTCTGTGCAAACAAATGAGCTTTGGCGCATTTAAAAGTATCATCTACAAACTATGTGTTTATAAATCATATATATTCAATATATATTTATAAACAGGATTTGGCATTAAATAATCTACAAGTGTTTGATATGCCATAAAATCTAACCAACCGAACCTATCAGTGAATTGAATATGAATAAACAAATTTATCAATGAAAATCATAAAATTTATTTAAAAGATTTAAAAAAAAAAATGAAAATGAAGTCAAACTGTACTTCAAATTGTTTCCAGTTATTAGAATTTACAGCAAAACAATCAGTTAAGACTGACTTACCTTTGAAATTGTTTTCTCCCATAAATACATCATACCAAATGCTGAAACTGAGAAGCAAATGATTTTAAAATAGTGGTGAAGGGGGGGGGCGTAATTTGTCAAAACCATTTAATTTCTTCTTTGAATTGTAAATACTTGTTTTATAATGAATCGATTTATATCATCTGATTGTCTTCCTTTTCTCTTTGTAACCATTTTATATTTTCTAAAAAACAAACAAATAGTATATACAATACTTTTGCACTCACACTTTAATGAATTAGCTACCCAAACGAAACAAGAGACAACATATTATTAAAAGAAAAGAATATCAGTTATTATTTAAGAATAAAAGCATAGTCCATATGGTTAGTAATGTTGTATATTGACCTCCGACCCGGCCGGGCTGTGAAAATAGGAAATGTACCTGTGTAAATAACAGGTGCATCTGATCGAGGAATATCAGAATATAACCTTGACCATGGATGGGTTGAATGAGTGCGATTTGTGACGTCCACAAGAAGGTGGGCATCGAACTATTATATAACTCGGTGCATAGGAAGTTCAATCAGTTAGAGATAAGATGCAGTAGAGAAAACCAGCACCCAGAGTGGCTGGGCCCCCAGGCCCCCGGTTGAGCAGCCCAGGAGAACAGGAAAGAAACACTGTTGTGTCCATAGGAGTGGGGGTCAATATGTTGCAGTTCTGTTCAGTCTCCAACTCCCTCTCACACAACCCTTTCAATAAAGTGAGAGGTATATTTTTCTTAAGAACTGTGTCGCTTGTCTTTATTGTGTCGTCGTTATGATTCTGCATGCATGTGTGTTTGTATAGTTGGTCATGGCTATACAACAGTAAGTTGGATTTAGTTCACAAGTTTTAGTTAAAAACAAAACAAAAAGCTTCGACTCAAGTCATATGGAGGGGTACTTTAGACACCAACTAAAATTGATTTAATATCTTATGATTATAGTATTGGAGTTATATTAAAGCATTGTTTAAATCATTTGAAAACTTGATTTCTTTTTAGTATAGGGACCTATCTCTTGACCAGAGTAGTAGTAGTTGTATGAAAATAAAAGAAATTATTTAGCATCAACATCAGCTAAAATTTACTCATATATAACTAGAATGGAAAGCAATATCTTAAAAAGATAAACAACTCTCATTAGTATAATAATTATAGTTGTGTGCAGGGAGGTAAAAATAGAAAACAAAACATTTGAAAACAAACAATGAAAATATTTAAATTGCATTGGCTAACCAAATTTCTTTATTTTTAATAAAAAGAAATGAATATCTCATTATAAAAATGAAGGTTATTAAATTAGGTTTGATTATGTCATAATTATGATCATTTTTACAAGCAAAAGAAAAATGACATTAAATTCTCTTTCAACAAAAAAGTCTTTTTTTTTAATATTGGAAACATTCATATCTGAAAAAATTATTGGATCAAAAGAAAATGACAAAAATTTACATTTCAGTCTAAAGCTTATTGCATTCTATACAAATATAGAATATTCCTGGCCATATTCATAATTGGGACCTTTGAGGAAGATGCAGCAACCAGGCAGTTTTTGTTATGGCAATACAGCTGATAAAAAAAGTACAGGGTTAAAACTAGAGGAACCCAAAATGTCTTGGGTAAATACCTAAAATTGGTCCATCAACATAGGCTATGATTTTGGCAAGTGCAGCAAACCTATACAGCTAGGATAGCTTCCTTTTATGAAAAGGTAAAATATGTGACTATAAAGTATATTGTACAATTAATACAGCGAAGCAGTGAATTTTAGAGAAAATAGAATATGGTTTTAAGTAATTAATAATAATTCTTAGTAAACAATTGTAAGTGTCTTAATACAAATAATTTACATTTATAAGGCATCAAGTATTCCTACAGAACATGAATAATTTTTAAACAGATCTATTTGACTGATGCACGGGATTCTAACAGTCACCACCACTCTGGGTCAGAGTGCACCTGGGAGTAACGACAATGAAATGATAGTGTACAATCCTCAGAAAATGGATGGATAATCTATTAGATCATCAAGGTGCCATGTTGAGTATTTCCCTTCATAGCATCTCTCAGAACAATGGAAGTAACATGCAACAGGTTGTACTGGGTTACATGGTACCAAAAACACAACCTGCCACAGGTTACTTGAAGAGAAGATAAGCACTATTAGTAATATGATTAGAATAGTAACATCTAGTGTTCCTACATAAAACTAAAAAACAGTTTTATAGCTATAATAGTTAATAAAATAACTAAAAACAGTGTGCCCATGAAAAAGAGTTATAATAGTTTAGCAAGTTGAAATTTTAAATTCTAGGGCTTGGAAACTAGGACAGTTGATAACTTTTAAGATAAAATTACAACTAATAGAATGCAGTAGGTTGTTCAGTGGCACATAATAGTATTAAAAATAAAGAAGCCAAGTAGGTTATCAACTTACTGATAAGGTACCAGACAGCACTGGCCCACCGGGATTTAGCCTAATGTTTGGGTGATTCAAAATGCCCCTTGTTAAGACTAACCCTATCAACTGAATTATGTATTCAAGTTGGGTACATGAGTGTTTGATTTAGAGTACTTGAAGCACCATAACTTTTTTTTTTTTTTTTTAAAAAGAAGTCATTTTCAAAAATAATTGATACAAATGAAGTATAGCAAAAAAACAGCTTGTTAAAAATCAGAAACAACATTTTTTGTATTAATAAATTCAACAAAAAATTTTCAATGTTGTTAGCAATTTTTTGTTTGTTTAATATCTTAAAGCAAGTGAGAAGAATTTACTCAATAAACTTTCCGATCATTATCAGTCTTCCACATGTAAATCTTTTTATTATTCAACAAAATGAATTGAATGTTTTGATAAACATCAAATGTCAAACAGGAGATAGATAGTAGTAATTTACTAAGCATTTTGCTTAGGTGTGGTACAAGGCCATATGAATGGTGCACCCAATGAGACTTAAACTCGCTCATGAAGAATTGCTAGTCTAGCTTGCTAACCATTACACCACCCAAGGTGCCCTAAGGAGATAGACAGTAAGTACTAATAATATTACCTTTACTTTTTAAACTATCTGCCTCATATCAATCCGAGAGACCTGGAGGGATATGCCATGGACAGACCAAAATGGTGAGGCTCAGTTCACAGAGCTGCTGCCAACTTTGAAGAGGCTCGATACCAGAAACTCACTGCTGCCAGAGAGAGACACCGCAGAGCAGCCTCGGCAGTGATCAAAACAACTGACTTCCAGTGCCCCCACTGTTCAAGACTGTGTCTCTGGGCTGGGGCTGCGGAGCCACCTCCGTGTTTATAGATGAGTTGCAGAACGCAAACGTCATCATCAGATCCGATGGACAACCACCATCTGTCAACAATTAACAATTTTTCTTTATCATTTCCTAACATCTTAAATTTTAGTTGCTTTTTCATCACAATTTATTCAGGATGCCAGTCAATGACAATTAGCAAATAGTGTAGATCAGAAATAAGATAAATTCTTAAAAGACTAATGATAATTTATACAGTCCCATATGAGTTGTTACATTTGCATATAAATTTAATGCACTAAATGTAACTGCTATAATGGGACAGAGGTAATTAATTGTAGATAACTAATGACAATGAATACTATCACAGTCTGTAACATTGTGAGTGAATAGATAAGTTAAAAAAAAATAAAATAAAGACAAATTGATAAAATTCAACCACTTATTCAGTGGGCTAAGTGTAACAAGATAGGCTTCATCTAATACTTTGGATCCTGGGTCTTACTGAAGTCACCAGTGATCAATCATTTCAATAGAGGTGGGGGTTGGCTGAATGATGTCATCAATGGGAAGTGGGGTGGGGTGTTCTTTGAACCTTAACATGTCAAAGGAGAAACAAAAGTGACAAATTGATTGATTTGCTCTCTCTCTCTTTTCATGGCTGGGTTATGGAGTGACAAGTGTTTACATCATCAAAAAAAATGATGAATGATTCAAAGATACGTCAAGAACAGTTTTCAAATAGAATGAATAAACAACCCTGCACTTTGTGTCTGTCATCCATTGTCACCAACTTCTACGGTTTCAAAGGCTGAATGAAGATGTCCTAGCATTTGAGGCATCAAGTTTTGTTTCTGTGTTTCTTCTTTCCCATTTAATAATTAGCCATATCATAGCAGTTATTGATGACTATGCTACCCAGTTCCATATGAGTTGTTAGATTTGCATATAAATTTCATGCATTAAATATAACAACAATTATGGGATAGAGGTATTAAATAGTTAATAACTACCACAACTTTTGATTACCATAGTAATTTAAATTTCTGAGAGAGAGTGAAATCAAGAATCTGGTTTATGGTATATTAATTTTTGAATATGTGTAATGTGATGCCGAAAAAGTAGCCTTTAAAACTATAAATTCCAAGTTGTGATTATGGTTGATGACTTTAACCAACCCCTTTGCCATAGGCAGGATGTGATATAAGGTCAATTTTTAGGTGGAGTAAAGCGGGTTAGAATTCAGTTTTCCTTATACACTAAAGAACTCAGTCTGCACAACTATTTATGCATAGCTGGGAGGGAAATAGATGTGTTCATGCCTTTTCTAAGGGCATTAGCATGAAGTGCAAAAGAATTGCAAAGTTTAGGATCTGGACTTGGGTCACTGATTTGATTTATTATCATGCTAAGTACAACTCTTTTATAACTTGTTACATATGTAAAGAGTCTTTTAAATAGATCTTCAAGTCTAGTCTAGAATCTTTACAAAAGTTGATTATTTTATTTTTTTTAATATTTTCAATCTTATTTCATTTTTTCATCTTTTAATCAATTCCTTATCTAACTTTCAGGTGAAAGATCTTGAAATTAGGCTTTAGGCTCATTTTTCTTCTATTCTAGAGATTCAGTTTCAAAGTGTTTATGTATATCTGATAGTGTTACAGTCTGGCTTGGAATAAGACACTTCTCTTAAGAAGGTCAGATATTGAATAATTAAAATGTAAAAGAAACAAAAGTTTAAGAAAAAAAAAAACACAAAGATTTTGAAGAGTCTCCTTTAGTCATTCTAAAAGAATACTGCCAGTGCTACACCTTTCCCCAAAGTTGATCTGGAAGTACAGAAATAAAGGATATTCTACCATTTGATGTATTTCACATATCTATATAAAAGAAAGGAAAATGTGTAGAGAAAAATAATTGACACAAATTTTTAAAAAATGCCACTGTTATGTAATAGTTGTCACATTTAGTGTAAGAAATTTATATGTAAATGTAACAAATATTATGGACAGAGGTTTTAAAAATATAACAATGGATTTGAGCCTGATCCCTCCTCCATTCAGATATGAATTCAACTCCACATTTCACATTCAAGGCAGCAGGAATATTTGTTTAATGACAAGGCAAAAAAAAAAAAAGATGAATTTACATATATGATTAATGTTTCCATGTTTTTTAAAGCATCTGGTAATATCTAAGTGCTGAGTTATGAAAGTAAAGTTTGTCTCCAAAAACTCAGTGGATTTATCACGAGTTTGCACAACCTCCAGAAAAAAATTATAATAAAGGAAGAAATATTTGTATCAGAATTTGGAATATACAGGTGCACCACTGATTTTCTAGCAATCTCATCTCTAAAATTGTACCAAATTATCCAATTTCCAGACTAACAGGTTACATAATAATAATTCAATAATCCACCCCTAATTATGTACATCTGATATCTTTAAAGCATTAGGATTGTTAAAAGCTTAATTTACACAAATGTTTCACACATTAAATTCTTTGATAAAAATTGCTGTGGGCTTGCTAGAATTTACCACATCTAAAATATTAAGCAATATTTTAGCCTTTATAGAGTGTATTCTTCTTTGGTCTTGGGATTGGAAAAATAATGTAACTGTTTAGGGGTTAGTTGAATCAATTATTGTTACAAAGTAGTTCAGTTCAAGGATGGATTGAACAATTGTCCAGAATAAAAAAAATTGCAGTCTTCTGGTCAGCCTATAGATGTACAGGACACTCATAATTTTTTCTGGGTTAAAACAGCTACTAGACAATCATTTAACACTAAACCAGTTTTCTATGTGTTCTTATTTACTAGTTTTCTTTATTTATTTAGAATTTCTATTAATCTTAATTTTAGCTAATTTATTCTTCAGCCATTAAACTCTACAGTATATACTTTCGGAACCCCTCAGCTAAGATGTTACACAGAGTCAATTTTTAAACAGAGTACAATAAACTATTGATTTAAAATGGGCAGAAGAAAAATCTTGCAGTTTTCTACCAAACCAACAGATGTGCAGTATCCTTGTGAGTTTGTGCAAATTAAAAGAGATGCTTAGAAAAAAAATCAGTGGATTAACTGTAGTAAAAAGGGTGTTGGTGTTTGTACCTTGCAAAAAAAACCCCACCTTGATGAGGTCAGGCAAGTACAAGTTTCTTAAGAAGGCCAAATTTTAAGACAGAAAAATATAAACAAACATGACATGTCTGTTATAGGATTTTATAATGGTAAATAAACGCCGCTAAGTCTCTTCAGACCTACCCACCTTCGGATCAAACATTCAATGATTGATCTCAGGAAGGGCTTCCAGCTGTAAAAAAAATATTTTCATTTGAAGTTCAAAAATGAATATAATATGTACAAAGCCTTGATATCAGCTATGAAAGAAAATCCTCACAAAGCATAATCACTAATAAAGTGATTTATATACATTATCAATGTTTTCAGAGTTTTGTCTCTTACCCCCCCCCCAAAAAAAAACAAAAAACAAAAAATCATACACACATGTCCAGTTATACTTATACAAACAGTTGCTGAAATATAATTTATAATTTCTATTTCCCCTCCTCCCCTTCATTTGTTGGTTGTTTCCCTTGTAAAAAGGCAATTTAATTCCTCACCTGGGTCTCAGAGCCAGTCAGGGCAGCCAAATCTTATATATATGATGTTTTATGATAATTTGTTTCAAATGGAATTTAAAACAATAAGATTATTTATCTTGGAAAATAATACCTCTTTCACATAATAGTTGTTACAAAATATGCAAATTTAACAAGTATTATGGGATGGAGATAGTATGAACTAAATTCACAGCCAGAAGACTTTACTTCAAGCCACTAAATAAGGACTTGTACATTTACTTCAGGTTATCATTATATATATATATATATATATATATATATATATATATATATATATATATATATATTATACATTTAATAAAATATGTAATTATATAGAGATAAAAATTAAAATGTAGCAATCTAGCTGATATTCATATAAACATTATACCATAATGATAATATATATAGTGTTTGTATAATCTCATTCTATCATCTTATATACAGAGTGGCTATTGAAAAACTGAAGGGTTTGAAAAAGTCATAACTAGTTTGTTTTTAATCTTATTTTTTTTTGCATCTTATCCCTTGGAGATTAAAATGGTTATGTATGATGTCCAGCAATGAGTAACACACATTGAGTTTTTTTAATTCTAGAGTAAGATTAATTACTTAAACTTAGAGAAAATACTGCGAAAATTTTAATGTTAGAGAATCTCCAAGCAATAACATAATAGTATAATTATTTGAATTATATATATATATATATATATATATATATATGTGTGTGTGTGTGTGTGTGTGTGTGTGTATATATATACATATAAAAAGTTGGCGACCATAGTCAAGGGTGACCCGAAGGCTCCCTTTTCGATAGCTACTACACCAAGGTGTAAGGAAGGGCGCTACTCCTTTCCCAGGATTGCTTCACTTTACCCTTGATGAATACCTTATAATGCCGAGTGTTAAGCAAGGAGGCATCAAGTACCATTTTTTGAGTCTTTGGTATGACTCGACCTGAGATTGAACCCAGGTCGAGTCGGGCCATTGGTGAACACTCTAACCGCTAGGCCAATGTCCTCTCTCTCTCTCTCTATATATATATATATATATATATATATATATATATATATATATATATATATATATATATATATATATATATATATATATATATATATATATATATATGTATGTATGCAGTGGATAGATATGTATATATTTCATGAATACAGATAATTATGAATTTATTTTTATTCACATGTTATTGCTTGGAGATTTTCTAACCTTAAAATGTGGCCTAATCAACTGGTCTGAAAGAACTGGACCAGATGGTGATTTTCTGGGAGGAGGTCCTAAGCACATTGTAAAAATTACTTTTGTTTTATATCATTCAGTCTTTCAGTGGCCACCCAATATACATTCAATATTCAAATATATTATATGTAAAAACATTTTATAAACTGATAGAAAATAAAATTTTTATCACCCTGAAGCATAGTACCAATTTTAACCTGGGTACTTTATGTGCATGGAGTCTGAGAAATATTGATACACCCCTTATTTTGGAATCTGTGCACATATTGATCTGTATGTGTAAGCATTGATTATAATCCATATTACCTGTATGTATTTACCATACACCTTTTCCATGAACAAGATGCTACACAAGGTTGATTTTTAAGTGAAGTAAAGATGGTTTGAATTCAGAGTTTTCCTTCTCCTTGACTGGTTGCTTAACCAAGCTTAAAGAACCAAGTCTATCCTATTTATTTATAACTGTTTTGGGAAAAAACAGATGAATTGATGCCTTTCCCAAGAGTATTAGTGCAGCGTGAAATGCAAACAGCCTTGTCCAGGATTTGAACTTGGGTCATTGGTTCCATTTGTTATGACAATAACTGTTATGCTAAGTACTCCTCAATACATGACCATATGAATTGAAACACATATTCAAGGTGTTGTGATTTTATTTTCGATCGACTTATTGTTATCGAATAATTCTAAATAAAGAAAATATGTATGCATAATGATGTCTCAGAATATAATCACATTATCCAATTTTTAAAACTATATTAAGTATAATTGTTTGAATTGTGTATGTATATCTATCTCATATATATATGCAGCGGATAGATATGCATACATTTCATGAATATAGATAATTATGAATTTATTTTTAAATATAATTGTGCATTTATTTATATATCATTATTGTAGTTGGTTATGTCACAGGCATTTCATGGTGTTATGATTTTTATTTTTAAATTAATTGTTCACACTTACTGGGGTTTGTATAACTTTCTGGACCTTAATAAAAACACTCCCTACAAGGTTTCCATCAATGAGATAGACAGAGTCCTTTTGTGTCAATAATTTCAGAGGGATAACATTCTCTACAACTGCTCTGCTTGTGTCCCGGCTGAATGTATGTGAGCCATGGTAAGTGTAAACAACATACTTCAAACCCTTTTTCTTACCATAGAAGACAATTGTAAATTCAACACTCAGAGCAAGGTCTGTACACACAGTGCACTCAATGTTCAACATAGTCATATCCGTCTGACGACCCAGATATCTTCCATAAAGAGAATAGGCACTAAAATAGCCTTTTGGGAAGAACTCAATCCGGAAAGGAAACTTGGTGACCATACTTCTGGAAGGAGCTGCGAAAAATATTGGAACGTCAAACACTGAATCTATTTTACTATCGATTTTCGTAACCTCGAGATATTTCTGGAGTTTGATCTTACAGCATATTGAATATGAATCGTCTGTGTAGTTCCGATATGCCTCTTTGCCGATATCCGTTATGACATCAGGTGAGAGAGAATGGTAACGATATGCAGCATTAAGGGGTGGGCTAAAGTGTTCAGGATGGTTACGGTACAAATTTGAAGACTCTATATCCAAGAGTTGTTTTGGTGTCATCATGCTAAAGCGTAACAATGGAACAATCCGTGCCAAGTTGTCCTCCGTTTTCTCAAGCCTGTTTTCAGAAACTATAAGCCATTTTTCAACTTCTTTCCAAAGAGCATATTCACTGGCTACGAGCAACTCAGAGTTTTTGAGAAACTCTTCTACCTCTGTGTCGGAGACATCTAGCCAGTCAGCTGTACGGAGAATGAGGTCAAAGTTTGAAGTGATGAATTTTAGGCAACTGTTGGCCAGCTCTTCTTGACTTGTCATCTTTGCATACTGGTACCAAGTGAGTGTTCGGTTTGTATCTGGAGACTCGACAATATGCCGCATCATATAGTCAACACATGACTTGCGTAGACTCACTAAACTGTATTTATCAGCCAAAAGTAAGATGGGTAGAGTCGTGTCTGTTGTTAGTTCCACTTTACCACAATAGATGTACCTTAAAGAGAAAGAAAAATTATGTTTGATAAACTAGAATGATACAGAAAGAAAGCTACATTTGATTTTGTTAGAATGTTATGTTATCAGCAGTCAGCATGGTTTGATGAAAGAACAGTTGAGTGTTTGGTTTGGTTTGTTGGGTTTTATGGCATATCAACCTTTGTAGGTTATTTAACGCCAAATCCATTTTTATGTAAATAATCTGTTCTATTTAAAACAATTCAGTTTAGCATAAGTACACAGTTTAATTGTCAAAAACATTTCCATTTCAAACTATTCAAGCAGTTATATGTAACAAATCAGTTAAGTGTAAATACAGTTTTAATGTTGAAAAACAGTTCTATTTCAAATAATTCAGTTAAGCATATGCACGCAGTTTAAATGTAAGTACGGTTTAATTGTCAAAAACATTTCGACTTCAAGCTATTCAGTTTACTCAAACAATTCATTTTAGCATAAGTATGCAGTTAGTTCTATTTAACTCATAGATAGGGCCCTATCAGGTGCTACCACTCCGGGCCAGAGTGGACCTGGGAGCAATGGCAATGAAGGGGTACTCCACATTCCCCAAAGCTCCAGCATTGCTGGAACCTCACCATCAGATTGTTTAGTGTCATATCCAGGACACTCGTTAGGGGCGGGGGGGTCTTACCCCTCTGCAGAGGGGCAGTCAGTGTATTCTACAGCCCCAGCTGACTGGGCAAACAGTTGAGTATGCCAGGTCATCTGTTCACAAGTGACACTATATAAATGAGAAAATTTATATTTGAGATTTAAAAACTGAGAGTTGGAATTTCTGGACATTTTAAATATAAAGATCCTTAGGCTATGTGATCATATCATTCCAGTGGTAGGACTGAAAGGATACAGGCATATAAACAAATTTATTTCAGTGAATAATAGAATTACTATACCAGGGACCCAATGTTAGTTAATTACTAGGTCAATGGAAGCTTTACAGCATTGGAGTAAAGTTTGTATTTAAATATCTTAGATTCTTTCAGCCATTTTTAGCCAATATTAGTAGGTGTGGTTGGAACCCCCACCAGCACACAATAAGATATAAATAAAATAAGCAATACATTACATGTCGTAGCTATACATTAATTAAAAAAACACATGTAAGAGTGCTAAAATATTCAGTTGAGCTAGAAGTCCAAACAACCTAGGGACCTAACATATGAGAAGAAGAAAATAAAAAAATTAAATAGATAACAATCTGTTTATAGGCTTAAATGGTATTAAATTCCACTGGCTACTACAAAACCACACCTGTTGGCCTTGGGGCAAACCAAAGAATGGTACACCCATTTTTCTAGTTCTTTAATATCTTTATTGTCTTTCTCCCTTTCTTTACTCACCTGGGCTTTCCCTCTTTTCATTTTTTTTTTATTATATATAAAATACTGAAAACCATATTTGCTGATCGCATAGTCAGAATAAACTTGTATTGTCATCTGATGAGGTGAAGATAATATTTCTTTGTTGAAATAAATTTATAATGACACTTTAACCATGGTTGAGTTTTCTTACAGTTACATTATATACATATAATATAAAAAGTAAAAAAAGGTAAGTTGGTGACTGTAGTCGAATGCTCCCATCTCATTTGCTGTTACACTGAGGTGTAGGGAGAGAGCTACTCCTTTCTCTGGATTACCATTTTTTGAGTCTTTGGTATGACTTGTCCTGGGATTGAACTCGTCTCCCAGGCCATTGGCGAACACTCTACCCACTAGGCTAATGGTCATATATATATATATATATATATATATATATATACACACACATATATATATAGTTTGCAATATTTATAAATAAAGAGTGCTTACTACTAGTGTAGACACATAGTCAGTGGCACTTGATGACTGTCAGTTTCTTGTTTATATGATGATCCCCCTTGGTCTGATGATAGGCAAGAAACTAACACTCACTGAGGGCTATTGACAGTGCCAATGTTATCTTAACTAAGATTTTATATATATATATATATATATATATATATATATATATATATATATATATATGTGTGTGTGTGTGTATATTAGAGTAACATTTCTTCATTGAGACATATTTGGTTAAATAGTATAGATGTCTTTTGTCTACATATTCTTATTTTGATCCATTTAAGTCATCGTACTGATGTTATAATATCTGGCTGGAATTGGCTAATAAATTTTCTGTAATTAATTGGTCCCCAAATACTTTCAGACCCATCTAAGGCCATCATCAGGGAGTGTGCGTATTGCAAAAAACGTCTATACTATTTAACCAAATATATATATAGTCATCCACAGACAGATCTGTTTCGTTCTATCAGAACTCATCAGTGTGGCTAGACAGTAGCTACCCGTAACTGGGATCGAAACCCGGTTTACTCAAATGCCAAGCCAAAGCTTCTAACCATTCAGCCATGAGGAGCCATTAGCTGCGAAGTAAATTTTAAACAGTTATGAATCACAATTACTATTGTTTACATACATCCGTTCAACGGCTGCCGAGACCTAAATTCATATACGAAGAGACTTGCAATGAACGCTAATGGCAGCACGATTACTTCTTTGCCAGAGAACTCAACCATACGGGGGTAGGGGAGTATATATATATATATATATATAGTCATCCTTTAGTACATGTCTATCTACCTTCACGTTTTCCTTAAGTACAACCCCTCCTTACTTTGAGTAACAATATAAAACAATAAACTAGAGTAATTCAGTCCATCTAAAGATGGTGTGACCACTGTGCATTTGAAACTGTATTTATTCAACCCCCTCTCCCATGAGCCGTATCCAAAATAAAGTAAACTTTTAAGCAGAGTACAGCTGATTTGAATTCAGAGTTTTCCTTGTCCTAAACTGGTTGCCTAACCAAAGATAAAGAACCCAACCTGCTCTACTATTTACCCATTTCTGGTGGGGGTTGGAATAGATGGATTCATGCTTTTCTCAAAAGATTGAGTATAAAGTGAAATGCAATCAGCCATGTCTAGAATTTAAACTCTGATCAACAATTCCATTTTCTATGATGTAAGACAAATTGAGGGTTAAGGCAATTATGTCTTTTCTAAGTGAATTTTAATTTATATTTATATATCTAATGAAATCTCTAAGATATTTGGATGCTAAAAATATTTACTCTTTTTTAAAAATAAATCCCTGAAGTTTGAGTTTTGTTTAACAGTATATCAACTTCTGTGGGTCATTTAATGCCAAGAAAGGTTAGGTTGGTTTTGTCTTCTATGTGGGTTTTAGGGCATGGGATTTTTTTTGTTTTTGATTTTATTTGGCCAGATATTGGTGAAAAGGTTGATTTGGTCAGATTTCAGTGAAAGGGTGAGGTTTTTTGGAAGACTCAAAATGTTCTCAAGTTTAGTTTGGTTTGGTTTGGTTGATTTTATGGCATAAAAACCCCTGCAGGTTACACAATGCCAAACTTTGTTTATTACACATATTAAACCATAGATTTACAAACGAATACTTAGTAGATAATATTCCAAATGAGCCAGAGCCCACCTGCCTGCTAAATCCCTGGAGATAATTTTTAAGTAATACTTATGCCAATTACACAAGAATGCTGCGAGCAATATTGAACAAGTCCTGGCGGCAACACCCCACAAGGCACCAACTATACGGCCACCTGCCTCCCATCACGAAAACTATCCAAGTTAGACGAACCAGACATGCAGGATACTGCTGGAGAAGCAGGGATGAGCTCATAAGTGATGTACTCCAATGGACTACCACATATGGCCAGGCAAAAGTAGGACAACCAGCAGCTATGTGAGGATACAGGATGTAGCCCTGAAGACCTGCCAGAGGCAATGAATGACAGGGAGAAGTGACGAGAGAGGGTCAAAGATACCCGTGCTAGCGGCATGACATGATGATGATGCCAATGTTCTGCACAGTAGCCCATGCTGTGTCAATAACTGCCATGCACTACAGTCATTTACTATGCTTAACTTACTTTGGTACAAGGCCAGAAGTATGAGGGTGTTCAATGAGAATAATGCTTCACTTGCTTTGTTCACTAACCTTGTAAATTGCCCATTTATGCCAGAGTCCAGTATGGTAGCCCATACTGTGATAATAACCATTATATAGGTTCTAAGTAGTATGTGGTTCTCCATTGAGAATCTAGAAATGAATTCCTACATGCAGGTACAAATAGGTATGGACATGAGATTAAGATTGACCGACTGATTTTAATGACACGTCAACCCATCTAGGGTTATTTTATGCCTAGAAGTGAGAGAATTGCATTCATTGTATATTTTTATCTTTTGTGTAATTGTTTAAGAGTTTTGGGGACAGTTATATGTTTGGTTTAATGGCTCATCAATGGCCTGGGAGACCGGGGTTCAATCTCAGGTAGAGTCATACCAAAAGACTCAAAAATGGTACTTGAGGCCACCTTGTTTAACACTCAGCATTATAAGGTATGTATCATGGGTAAAGTGGAGCAATCCAGGGAAAGGAGTAGCACCCCCCACTACACCTTGGTTTAGTAGCTATTGAAAAGGAAGCCTTTGGGTCGTCCTCAACTATGGTCGAACAACTTACGACTTACTGTATATGATATCAAGTATTCCTATCTAACACAAATAATTTGCTCACAGTTGTAGGATTTCAAGTATTCCTGTCTAATACTAATATTTTGTATACAATTATATGGTTTCATGTAACTACTTTTATTTAGTAAAATCATTTTTTTAGCAAATCGTTATATAATTTCAACTAACTAATAATAATAATAATCCTTAATAAACAATTATAGCTTTAAGTAACTATTCTAAATACAAATAATTTACAGTCATATTGCATCAATTATTCTTATATAGCACTAAATATAGATATATGTCACGCAACCTGCTCTTGATGCAAAATAAGAAAACCCACAACAAAAACAAAACTAACAAGACTTGCGTTACTATAACAAAGTTTTTCATTAATCAATACTGTGATCAGATTCTGAATGTATTTCAAAAAGATTACAACTTTAAACCTGTCAGAATTCAGACTAAAGATTAATACTAATAAAACAAATATAAAAACAAATATTATTTCAATATTTATTTGATTTTTGTATTTGTTGAATTATTATTATAAATTTCTGGTGAAAATCTTTTCAATTCAAAGCAGTATAAACATTAAAATAATTATAATTCTATGAATTTATTTTTTAAATTTTCTAATTTTATGATTATCATTATTATATCTCCAAAGAAGAAGAAAGAAATGAACTTGGATCCCAGGTTAGAAAGCTATGCTCTGCTCACAGGCACAAGTACTAATCCATTTATAAATTATCAGTAATTTTGATGGGAACTAATACTCATCATCATCATCATATCGTGCTGGCAGCACGGATATCCCTGACCCTCTCTCGCCACTCCTCCCTATCGTTCATCGCCCTAGGTAGGTCTTCAGGACAACAACCTGTATCCTCACATAGCTGCTGAATGTACGTTCGAGCTGGTCGTCCTGCTTTTGCGCGGCCATGTGTGGGGATCCATAAGAGTACATCTCTTATGAGTTCATCTCTGCTTCTCCAGCAGTGTCCTGCATGTCTGGTTCGTCTAACTTGAATAGTTTTCGTGATAGGGGGCAGGTGGCCATACAGTTGGTGTCTTGTGGGGTGTTGTTGCCAGGACTTGTTCAGGATTGCACGCAGCATTCTTGTGTAATTGCCATCTAGTTTCTTCTCCAGCCGTTTTGTTAGCGTCCATGTAGTGCATCCATATAGCAGTATCGATGTGACCGCTGCCTGGAAGAAACTGCGTTTCATTTTATCGGTTAGGTCTGATTTCCATATAATCGATAGCCTATTGATAGCTGTCCATGCTTTCGTTAACCTCGTTTCGATGTCCTTTTCGGTTGATTCGACGCTGCTTCCTAGGTACGTGAATTTGTCTACTAGTTTAAGTGGGGTTCCTTCTAGAGTGGAGATGTCCCCCATTTGGTTATAGCACATATATTCCGTTTTGTGTGCATTAACATGGAGGCCTATGCTTGCTGCTGCTCGTTCCAAACTATGCAGAAGTGTTTCGGCTTGGTCAGGTGTATTTGCCAGTATCGCTATGTCATCGGCGTAGTCAGCGTCGGTAATTGTTGTTGCGGGGTATCTTCTGCTTCTTCTCTTCGTCAGTTCGAAGCCATTCTCTTTGATTTTGTCAATCGATGTTCTAAGTACGTAGTCTAGACAAATGATAAAGAGGTACGGGGCCAGTGTGTCCCCTTGTAGTACTCCTGCTACAATGTCAAAGTATTCTGAGTCTCCATCCAGTGATCGTACTTTTACTTTAGTGTTTCTATAGAGAATCGTTATTGCCGCTACGGTTTCTTTAGGTATGCCGTACGCTAGTAGGATTTGTTCCATCTTTCCTCTGTGAATGGAATCGAAAGCCTTGGTAAAGTCGACGAATATTATTGTCGCTTGTAGGTTTTTTGCCCGTACACCTTCAAGGATTCTGCGGATGGTTAATATTTGTGAGGTCGTGGATCTATTTCTTCGGAAGCCATTTTGGTTTTTTCTAAGTATGTTGTCGATTTTGGGTTCTATTCGGTTTCGTAGTAGGGCATTGTAGATTTTGGCAGCTATGGATGTAAGTGTTATGCCTCGGTAGTTTTTGGCTAATCCGTGGTCCCCCTTTTTAGGGAAGGGGAGTATGCATCCCTTCATCCATCTATCTATCGGATTTTGATTGTATACTGCGTTGCAGTGTCGGAGCAGTATGTCGTCGAATTGTCTGGTCTTCCATACTTCCGGGGGAATTTCGTCCAGCCCTGCAGCTTTCCTATTTTTAATTTTTCTGAGAACCGAGTCGAGTTCTTCTTGTATGAACGGTCCTAGTTTAATGTCTAATTGTTTGCTAATTATTCTGGTGATTGGTTCATGCGTTATTTTTGGTGGGTTTCCAAGTAAGTTTTCGAAGTGCTGTTTCCACAGTTTTATTCTTTCTTGTTGGTTTGCTGCTTTAAGTTTTGCTTTGGCTGTGTTCTTTCTTCTGCTCACTTCGTTTATTGTTTGCCAGGCTATTCTAGATTGTCTATCTTCCACTGAGTCTCTAATCTTATCTATCTGATTTTGAATGTATTCTGTCTGTTCCTTTATATATATGCCTGCTAATTGATATTGTGCCGTTTTTAGTTTTAAGGCATTTGTGTTTGTTGGGTTTTTTCGATAGTTTTTGGAGGCTGTTTTCACTAGTGCACGTTTTTCTCTCACCGCTAAAGTTTCCCATGGGACTCTATATTTAGTTTTAATTTTTGTTGGAATGTATTTTGCTGCTGCCTCGAGGTGTGCATTGACGAAATTTTCGTATTCGTCGTTTGGTGTACTTTTTTCCGTCTTTTCTTGTAGTGTTTCGAATCTGTTTCTTAATTCTAATACGTATTTATCTCTTACATCTTTGTTGTTTAATAGGGCCCAGTCATAGCGTTTGGTGGTCGCTGTTCGTTTGGCGTTTTTTCGTAGGCTTAACCGTATTTTCGCCGTGACTATTCGGTGATCGGTGGACACACCCTCAAAAGAGGAATATGCCTTGCAATTCAATGCACTATTCTTCCATTTCTTGTTTATAAGGACGTAGTCTATCTGTACTTTAGTATTGTTTGCGTACGTGTATGTCCATAGTTTGCCCTCTCTTTTTTGGTAGTTTGTATTGAGGCATGCTAATCTATTTTCTATCATGAAATCTGTTAGATGTTGCCCATTCCTATTTGACGTGTTGTGGAGGCTGTATTTGTTGTTTCCGTTTTTCCCCGATTTGGGCATTCATGTCTCCGCCAATGACTAACATGTTGTGTTTCGGGATGCTACGCACTAATGAGGATAACTCATCGTAGAAGGTGACTAGTTCATTTTCTTCACTAACATTGGTGAGGCTGTAGCATGAGATAAGCGTTTTTAGTGCTCTAGGTCCTATAAGTAATCCTACCCCTCCTACTGCGGCGTTGACAGAGTTTTTCCATGAGGATACAGTGGCGAGCGACCAGCCATTGCCAGTTTCGTGATATTTGATATCTTCTGTGTGCGTGTATCTGTGTTCTTGTATGCATATTATGTCTATCCTATGTTCTTCGGCCGATGCGATTAGCTCTGGGAGTTGTCCTATTCTATTTAAGGTTCTTACGTTAAATGTGGCTATTTGTAGTGTTTGCTTGCATTTTAGTAGTTTTGATTGTTTGAGCTCTGTAGCTGATTTTTCGAACACCGAGGCCAGGGCTCCAACCTCAGCAGGACGCACCCCTTTTGTACCCGCGCGAAGAGCGATGCGGTTTGTGTAAGTGGTTTGAGTGTGGGTCATGGTTATCTTTCAATGGCTGTTTTATTCTCTTCTATAGAAGCCACTCTTATAGAGGAGCAGCAGTAGTTCCCCGATCGAACTAGCGATCCTGAGCGTAAAGTCGTCAAACTCACGTCCAGGACCCGTTTGGGTATTGAGTTTGGTCGTCCATGGGTTTATTCAAATACCTTTACGTACATCATGCT
The DNA here is from genome assembly GCA_963585895.1 of Sepioteuthis lessoniana. NCBI lineage: Eukaryota > Metazoa > Mollusca > Cephalopoda > Myopsida > Loliginidae > Sepioteuthis > Sepioteuthis lessoniana. The sequence goes on from OY757910.1 coordinate 117,422,474, forward strand.
GCTTCCCATGTGTACGCAAAAAAAAAAAAAAAAGAAAAAAAAAAGGGGGGGGTAATTTTGGTTTAAGTTTTAAGTTTTAACTTAGTTAAAGTCCAACATTAAGGTACTTTCGTATGACTTTCACTGGTACTGACTTGTGCTTTTTTTTTTTGCTGTATTGGGACTTTTCCTAGGTTTTTCATTTTTTTTTTACTACAGTTGGGAACCTAGCAGGCTTCAGGAATTATAGAGCTTAACAAATTTTTTTTTTTTTTCTTGGGGGGGGGGGCCCTGTGGTAGCATTAGGTGTTTTAGGCTTTTTCTTTTTCTTCTAAACTACTGTTAGGGCTTTCTTTACGAATTTTTAAATTATTCAATAGAAGATATTTAAAAACATTCTGCCTTGTTCGCTGACATGTGGAAAGGCTGACATCAATTTGGCTTTATAGTAGAGTAAGCCTGTCTTTACATTTAAAACGCATAGTTTAAGCATTATTTCACAAACAAAATACAGCATAACATTTTGTAAAATTCAGCATTTTAAATTGATAGGACTTAAGGACATACTGACCAATATTGACATATTTCTTCCACTTGGCTCCTGAGTTCAAATGCTTCTTCGTTTTGACTTTTATTTACTACTGAAATTTTAGGTAGCTTTGGAGGCGGTCTACTGGGGTGGGGGGGAGAATTCGTTTTTTTTTTTCTTTTTCCCTTTCTCTTGGGGGGGGCATGTGGTAGCATTAGGTGTTTTAGGCTTTTTCTTTTTCTTCTAAACTACTGTTAAATCCTAACTTTATAATTTACCTGAGAAAATGACCAAAAACAGGAATGCATTCATCAGTTTCATTCAACTCAACTTCAGGTTGGCGGGATTCTTTCCATCTTTGTTCATTAAGCATGGCACTGAAATGGCAAAGATTAAAAAGAAGAATTAAAAAAGGCCAGTTAATTTCAAAAATGTTTGCTACGAAACAAGTGTTGTATTGTCATCTTGTTCTTTCTGTCTCATTTGGTTGGTGATTACCCTTCTCTTCATTATCAGTTAACACTGTTCCATTTTCTTTACTAGGATGAATAACCAAGACATTTTCTGGGTACACATTATTCATTTTTGAGAAATAAGAATTAACATAACCAATTTCATACAAAAGTCAAGAACACCCTTTAGAGCACAGAGGGAAATAGGAGTGGAGCCTACAACTGCTCTGGGTTAACTAATTCAAAGTTGAAATCTGACTTCTAACATGCAATATTTTTGTCATCTAACTTTATAACCCTCCAATGACAACCAAGCTTTCAAGTCCCATAACAGTTATTACCTGTCAATTTAACTGAGTTAACTCATGGTATATTTTCAGCCATTTTAATGGTTATTCAAGTTCTACACTACATGCCAAGTAAAAGATTTGGTTAATTTGTTGTTCAATATTTAAGGTATATGGTCTTCTTTCTCAGATAATGTTATTTTACTAAATGCATTTTACAGATAATTATATACAAAGGATCTTTTACTTATTATAAAGAGTTTGTAAAGAAATTTCACTTGAAACACATGAAACAATCTTAAATAAAAAATAAATATATAAAAGGTATACTTAGATAAAACAAATTATAAATCACCATATAGAAATTAATAAGCTAATGGGTCAAAAGAGAAGACAATATTGATTTAATTTATGGCATATCAACTATTGCATGTTATTTAATGCCAGATCCTGTTAATCATCATCATCATGTCGTGTCGCCAGCACGGATCTCCCTAACCCTCTCTCACCACACGTCTCTATCGTCCATCGCTCCTGGTAGGTCTTCAAAGCTACATCCTGTATCGGCATAGAGCTGTTGTATATAAGTTCTAGCTGGTCATCCTGCCTTTGTTCGTCCATGTGAAGGGGTCCACAGGAGCATGTCACTTGTGAGTTCATCCCCACTTCTCCAGCAGTATCCTACATGTCTGGTTCGTCTAACTTGGATAGTTTCTGTGATGTGTGGCTGTACAACTGTTACTTTGTGGGCCTAGTTCAATATTGCTCGCAGCATTCTTGCATAATTGCCGTCAAGCTTTTTCTCCCCACGTTTAGTTAGCGTCCATGTAGTGCATTCATACAGCAGTATCGACATGATCGCTGCTTGAAAAAAAGTGTGTTTTATTTTATCAGTCAGGTCTGACTTCCATATGACCGATAACCTATCAATGGCTGTCCACACCTTTGCTAGTCTCATGTTGATGTCTGTCTCGGTTAATGAGACACTGCTTCCTAGGTAGGTGAACTTGTCCACTAGTTTCAGAGAACTACGATTTAGTGTGGCGCCTCTTTGATTAAAGCACATGTATTCCTTCTTATCTGTGTTGACATAGAGGCCTATGCCAGCAGCTGCTCATTCCAGACTATGTAGCTGGTTTTTGGCTTGGGCTGGTGTATTTACCAGAAGCGCTATGTCATCAGCGTAGTCCATGTCTGTAATTGTTTGTGCAGGGTATCTTCTGCTTCTTTACTTTGTCAGCTTGAAACCATTGTCTTTCATTTTATCAATAGATGCTCTAAGCACATAGTCTAGACAGATGATAAAGAGGTATGGGGCTAATGTGTCTCCTTGCAGCACACCTATTACAATGTTGAAGTAGTCTGTGTGTCCATCTAGGGGTCGAACTTTTACTTGTCAACATATTTTGCAGATAACATTCTAAAATGAGCCTGAGCTCATTTTCTTGTGCACAGTTAAATGGTTTCACGTATTGCTAAATAACAGTCACAATTTAACATCAGTCATTTGTTTGCACACATTTAAATAGATATACATGATATGTAAAAGATTAGTTTGTTGGTAATTTAATTTTTAAATAAGTTAGAACTAATTTGTTTGCATACTAGTATTGATATTAAATAGTTTCAATTATAGCTATCAAACTCTTATAATTCTATTCAACATTAATCATTTGTTTGCACACAGTGAAGTGGTTCCAAGTATTACTCTCTAACACTAATTATTCTATTGAATATGACTTATTTGTTTGCACACAATTAAATGGTTCCAAATATTGTTATGTATCACTAACAATTCAATTAGATATCAGTCATTTGTTCACACATAGATGATCAAACAGTTCTATTTCTAACAATTCAATTTAGCATAAATCAACAAAGTTAAATTATTCCAAGTATTGCTATGTATAACTAAAAATTCAATTAAACATTAGTTATTTGTTTACACATAGTTAAATGATCAAACAGTTCTATTTCAAACAAACCAGTTTAGCATAAGTCATTTGTTTGCTGTCAGTTTAAATGTCTAAGTACACAGTTTAAATGTCAAACAGTTCTATTTGACCCATAGATAAGACCTTATCAGGTGGTACCATTCCAGGCCAGAGCAGACCTTAGAGTGATGGCAATGAAGGGGTATCCCGCATTCCCCAAAGTTCCAGCATTACTTGAGCCTCACCATCAGATGGTTTAGTGTCATATCAGGACACTCATTGGGGGAGGTGATTAACTCCTGCAGAGATGCAGTTGGCGTATTCTACAGCGCCAGCCGACTAAGCTAAAAAGAATACAAGATAAAGAAAACTGGAGGGATTGAGCAAAAGAGAAAAAAACTGGAGGGATTGAACAAAAGAGAAAAAAACTGGAGGGATTGAACAAAAGAGAAAAAAACTGGAGGGATTGAACAATAGAGAAAAAACTGGAGGGATTGAGCAAAAGAGAAAAAAACTGGAGGGATTGAACAAAAGAGAAAAAAACTGGAGGGATCAAACAAAAGAGAAAAAAACTGGAGGGATTGAGCAAAAGAGAAAAAAACTGGAGGGATTGAACAATAGAGAAAAAAACTGGAGGGATTGAACAAAAGAGAAAAAAACTGGAGGGATTGAGCAAAAGAGAAAAAAACTGGAGGGATTGAACAATAGAGAAAAAAACTGGAGGGATTGAACAAAAGAGAAAAAAAACTGGAGGGATCGAACAAAAGAGAAAAAAACTGGAGGGATTGAGCAAAAGAGAAAAAAACTGGAGGGATTGAACAATAGAGAAAAAAACTGGAGGGATTGAACAAAAGAGAAAAAAACTGGAGGGATTGAACAATAGAGAAAAAACTGGAGGGATTGAGCAAAAGAGAAAAAAACTGGAGGGATTGAACAAAAGAGAAAAAAACTGGAGGGATCGAACAAAAGAGAAAAAAACTGGAGGGATCGAACAAAAGAGAAAAAAACTGGAGGGATTGAACAAAAGAGAAAAAAACTGGAGGGATCGAACAAAAGAGAAAAAAACTGGAGGGATCGAACAAAAGAGAAAAAAACTGGAGGGATTGAACAAAAGAGAAAAAAACTGGAGGGATCGAACAAAAGAGAAAAAAAACTGGAGGGATTGAGCAAAAGAGAAAAAAACTGGAGGGATTGAACAAAAGAGAAAAAAACTGGAGGGATTGAACAAAAGAGAAAAAAACTGGAGGGATCGAACAAAAGAGAAAAAAAACTGGAGGGATTGAACAAAAGAGAAAAAAACTGGAGGGATTGAACAAAAGAGAAAAAAACTGGAGGGATTGAACAAAAGAGAAAAAAACTGGAGGGATTGAACAAAAGAGAAAAAAACTGGAGGGATCGAACAAAAGAGAAAAAAACTGGAGGGATTGAACAAAAGAGAAAAAAACTGGAGGGATCGAACAAAAGAGAAAAAAAACTGGAGGGATTGAGCAAAAGAGAAAAAAACTGGAGGGATCGAACAAAAGAGAAAAAAAACTGGAGGGATTGAGCAAAAGAGAAAAAAACTGGAGGGATTGAACAAAAGAGAAAAAAACTGGAGGGATCGAACAAAAGAGAAAAAAACTGGAGGGATTGAACAAAAGAGAAAAAAACTGGAGGGATTGAACAATAGAGAAAAAACTGGAGGGATTGAGCAAAAGAGAAAAAAACTGGAGGGATTGAACAAAAGAGAAAAAAACTGGAGGGATCAAACAAAAGAGAAAAAAACTGGAGGGATTGAGCAAAAGAGAAAAAAACTGGAGGGATTGAACAATAGAGAAAAAAACTGGAGGGATTGAACAAAAGAGAAAAAAACTGGAGGGATTGAGCAAAAGAGAAAAAAACTGGAGGGATTGAACAAAAGAGAAAAAAACTGGAGGGATTGAACAAAAGAGAAAAAAACTGGAGGGATTGAACAAAAGAGAAAAAAACTGGAGGGATTGAACAATAGAGAAAAAAACTGGAGGGATTGAACAAAAGAGAAAAAAACTGGAGGGATTGAACAAAAGAGAAAAAAAAACTGGAGGAATTGAACAAAAGAGAAAAAACTGGAGGGATCGAACAAAAGAGAAAAAAAACTGGAGGGATTGAGCAAAAGAGAAAAAAAACTGGAGGGATTGAGCAAAGGAGAGAAAACTGGAGTGATTGAGCAAAGGTGTGGCATTACTACCATTTTAGGTAAGAGTGGAACTGGGATTAATGGTAACTAAAGCAAACTGAGCCTTACTATCAGATGCAATCTCGTGTCATACCCAGGATACTGATTTGGGTGGGGTCTTAACCCTCTAAAGAGGATGTAGTCAACATATTCTAAACCTTATTGACAGGGTGGCAAAGTGTTGATACTCACTTGAAAACTTCACTGGCTGTGACAAGTAGAAACTTGTGGGCATAATATCTGTCATCCCCAATGGTAAGCTTGATATCACTGAACAGGGGACAGTTGAAGAGTTCTTCAAAACGACTGGACACAGCACTTTCATCATTAACTTCCTCCAAAGTTGGGTTGGTCACTTCCTCATTGTTTTTGTCTTCAGTTCGAGAAATTTTTTGTGGGGAAACAGACATCTTAGGTTTGCGTACTCTTCTCAGCCAGTTACCTGTGAGTAAACATTTTGAAAGGGTGAATAAGTACATGGATAAAATATTCGACAATCGTAGAGAAATAAGATGTGAAAACCAATTTGGTGGAGTGTTATATATTCATGATGACATTTCACTCTGTATGGGCTTCATTAGATAATGATTTTGAAAATTTGAAAATCTTTAATTTTAGGAAAAATATTGGGGATTCTTGTAACTGCCTATGAAGCTATTGTGGCAAGGTAATTAGGAATGCCAATCTTTATGAAACTTTAACAAGTACACTTATGGCCATTATTTCAGCTATGAATGAATTAAAGTATTTGAATTTATAATTGTTGAGTGTCAAGCAACATATTGTTTGAAATAGATTATAATTAAAAGGTCTTATAAGATTATTGAATGTTGATAAGTTTTTGTTATTCTGTTTCAATCTGTCAAATTAAGTGGAATATTGTTTTTTTCAAATATCAATCTCGCTAGAAAAAGTAATACATCATCAAGTAGTGCTGACAGCATGGATTAATTTGACACTCCCTTACTATCTGTCCCTATCAGCCATTGCTCGGGGCAAGTCCTCTTGGTAGCATCATGTGTCCTCAATAGAATGCACAAACCTAATGTATGTAAGTGGTGATAAATTGATAAGATGTAATGTTCTCCAATATTTTCCCCAAATCATTTTTTTAAAGGTTAGGTTAGGCTATTTGGTTTAATGGCATATCAACTCTTTATGGTTAATTAATGCCAAATCCTTTTTATTTTGAAATGAGTTAGAGGTCATTTATTTGCAAACAGTTAAATGGTTGCTATCTAATAATTCTGATATTATTAATAATCCCTAATAAAAGAATGAACAGTTCTATTTGACCCATAGATAGGACCCTAAAAAGTACATAACACACTGGGTCAGAGTGAGCCAGAGAGTAATGGTAATGAAGGGGTACTCCACATTCCCCAAACTCTAAGACTGGAGCCTCACCATTAGATGAAGTTTAGTTTTATAAGTAGGACACCAGATGGTTTCAAGTATTGCTACCTAACACTAATAATTATATTCAACAGAATTCATTTGTTTGCACATAGTTAAATGGTGTAAAGCATAGTTATCTAATATTGATAATTCAATTTGATAATACTCATTTGTTTACACACAGTTAAATGGTTTCAAGTATAGTAAATGATTAAATAATTCTAATTGACCCATGGAAATTTTTAAAGAGTTATTTTTTAACAAAATCCCTTAAAGGTCACCTTAAATTCAAAATTGAGTCACACATCCATAAAATTATAATTGCATATATATAATGAAAGGTGCTCTGTGATTAGCATCCCATAATTGTAAAATTATGCTTGAAGTAAGTAGGAATACAACAGCACACTATTACTAAGTTACAAATTGGATTGGAAGTTGCTTTAGTTTCTTGTTAGAATATTTTGATACTATTATGCTAAGAAATCTAGCTATAATGTGTTACAGGTTACAGTATTATATACACACACATTAAATACACACACACACATATATATATATATATATATATATATATATATATATATATATATATATATATATATATATACACACACACACACACCAGATCCTTATGATATAATTCTAATACGTTCACAGCTACATCTTAAATATCATTGTAACAATTTCTGATTAGAATTTCAAGAGAATTGTTGATATTTGAATTTATCTTGTACAGAGCTTTTTTGACTAATAAAGTCTTTGCTTTTTGTACAGTACAAGACAGAATTTCATTCTCAGTACAGTTATTGGGATAAAAACAAGATTAACAATGTTTAAATACACTTCACTTTATGTAATAATAATAATAATAATAATAAACACTTTTAAACAAATTATCTTTATCTTCAAAATTTTAAGGAGTACAGGTAAATATTTTATAAATTTTTAAGAAAGTGGGTCAAAGTATTCCTTAATTAAAAGGTACTGGATGGCTTATCATGGGATTATAGTTAGCAAGTCAACTTAGAAATATCACAACTAATGCATTGAGTTTGACCTGCACTTTGTAACTCCTGCTTATACCTTATAGTTTAACTCTGGACTTCCTGTACAGCTCAATACACTACTTTATCCTCAAAACAGTTATCTTGTACACAAAACTGCAGGATTAATATTATTCAAATACTGATATTAATACTATTCAAATACTACTACTAATAATAACAATAAATTTTGAGATACAAACAGATCACCTAATCTTGGCCAGACAACCAGACCTAGTGATGGTCAAAAAAAAAAAAAAAAAAAAAAAAAAAAAAAGAAGAAAAAGAAAAGAAAAGAGAACATGCTGAATAGTGGACTTTGCTGTCCTGGTAGACTACAGAGTAAAAATAAAAGAAAGTGAAAACATAAGTACCTAGATATTACCAGAAAACAAAAAAAAACTATGGAACATGAAGATGATGGTGATACCAATTGTAATATGTGTGTTTGGAACAATCCCCGAAAGGTTTGTTAAAGGGACTAGCAGACTTTGAAATCAGTGGATAAGTAGAGACCATCCAGACTAAAGCATTATTAAGATTGGTCAGAATACTGAGATGAGTCCTGGAGACTTGAGGAGACTTGCTGTCACTCAAACTCCAGTGAAAGACCATCAGTTAATGCTCGTGTAAAAAAACTCTCAAAGAGTAACAATAATAATGGCATCATACAGTTTTAAAGTTTTAAACAAACCATCTATTTTGTCTTTTCCTTCAAAAGCTTTTTTTCCTCCCAATATTCTTAGAGTAAATTAAGAATTAATGAAAATAGAAAAGTATATGTTCACATAAAATATTAAAATAATACAAACCAAAAGGTCTCTCCATCTTTATTCCACTTCTAAATTTTTGTCTCTCTGTGTTAACTGTTAGGTTTTTGTTTTAGTTTCAATCAAAACAGCAATATTCAACTATGTCCACTATTAACCACAACAATATAAAACTGTTTGCAAGTAAACATTTCTTCACTTGATTAACTGTATGTAAACTTTATAAAAGATTACATTGATATATCATCCATTGGCAGGTGGAGTTTAAAAACTACAGCTGAAAAAGATTAAGGATTTTGTAATTATTGTTTGTGTGTGTGTTTTGAAAAAAAAAAAGTTTTTTTTACTCAAGATAAAAGGCTTCTTAAGCTTGAAAGGAAAGTAGGAAGAGATTAAACTAAAATAAAATCTATTAAGAGTTTTTAAATAAGCTAATCCAGAGTCAAAAACAAACATGCAAAGAGCAAATAAACTATATTTGTATTCAAGAAGATACATTTAGTAAAATAGTCTCTTATGCACACATAATACTAAAGGTGAGAGTCTCCATGATAAAGTCGTTAATGTGTTGGACTTTGACATAGTAAGTTCAAACTTCAGTCATACTATTATGTTGAATTTTCAAACTAATACCTAAGCGAAAGGTATGAACTCCCTTATTCCCTGGCTATAGGTTAAACAGTACCACTACTGTCATGCTGCAAGGATGGTTTTGCCATTAGATAACCTAGGAAGGTTGATATGCCTTTAAGCAAAGAAACCAAACAATAATACTAAAAAGACCAGTCACTAACTACACAGAAAAGCAACAAAGGATCAATGTAGTTTGTTTAAATATTAAACATATAGGGATTTTATAACATCTTGGTTATAATGTATATGCTTTTAGTTTCTTTATAAATATTTTAAAGAAAAAAAAAAGAAAAAAAAAGACCATACCTTTTATTAACCTGCAGGTTACACACGAGTATATAATATTTCTATACATTTTCTAAGACAAATGGAGTGTTGCCAGTCATGATGATATTTTAATGTAGAGGATGTAGTTTGTGGGTAATATCATTTTTTGTCTATCCATACTTCAGTTGTCTAATGAGATGCTCATAAATCTAAGCAAGTTTTTATCACATGAGTAAGAATAGTATGACATATTGAGTAATGCCCCTCCCCCCAGGAGAGGGGTGTAAAGGTGACAATGAGAGATTCTGTTGTCATGTTAATATGATAATTTAACTTGAAATGAATTTACAAATCTCATAACAATGGAATTTCTCATTATTCTGTAATGAGACCAATCAATACATTGATAGAATTTAGACTAGAAATTAATAATAATAATAATAATAAAAAAACTCAACAAAACAAAAACAAAACCCCAGATAATCTTATTTTAATATTTATTTTTTTGTATTTATTTTTGCATTATTAATTTTTGGTCTAAATTTTTCAATATGAAGCATGTTAAAACAATTATAATTTATAGAAGTTTAATTTCAGATTTTTTCAATTTTATAATTTTGAATATATTTTTTTATAATATACTATACTCTGACCTAGGGCAAAAAATACAGATATATATATGTAAATAATCTTATCAAAATGCTAGAAACTATGCTTATATATGACATTAAGATTAAATTAAAGGTATTCTAATAACAGATAATGAAGAATATCTTAATCATCTGAAATTGTCTTTAATTGGAATCATTTTGAGATGAGGCTTCTTAATCTGAGAATTAATTTTTTATTTATTGCGGACTTTCTGTCCTCATCTTGGTAGTTTTTGTGTTGTTTCTTCTTTCACTACAACACAAAAACTACCAAGATGAGGACACCTGAAGAAGGCCAGAGGTGAAATTTGGCTGAAACGTAGTGAAAGAAGAAACAACACAAAAACTACCAAGATGAGGACAGAAAGTCCGCAATAAATAAAAAATTAATCCTCAGATTAAGAAGCCTCATCTCAAAATGATTCCAATAAAAGACAATTACAAATTCGGTATGGACCCGACTATGGAAAACCAGATAAGGAGAACAAATAATTGGATTTATAAGACTAAAAAATCCAATCTTGATCGCCCTTCAGGGCCTGTGGCACAGTGGATAGAGGCATTAAGTCTCTACGGTTCTAGGTGAGCATTGTCAGAAGATAGCGGTTTCAATTCCTACCCAAGCTGGCCAGAGGTTTACTTGGTCAAAAAACGTGGTGCGATAGACAACAACTATGGAAGGCAGTAATTACTGGGGATACAGTTACAAGACTCAGCATTCCTAACTGGTCGCGGTTAATCACCTGAAGAAGGCCAGAGGTGAAATTTGTCCGAAACGTAGTGAAAGAAGAAACAACACAAAAACTACCAAGATGAGAAAGTCCGCAATGAATAAAAAATTAATTCTCAGATTATCTGAAATTGTTTGGTGATGATAACAGGGATTAATAACAGACTTATACAAGAAGATAAGATAATCCAATGAGGCAGAAAATATGTTACAGATAATTCAGTGTCTATTATTTTAGGACTGGATAAACAAGTTTTGAGGAGGAGGAGGAGGAGGAGGAGAAGGATTAATCTAATGTAGCTAAGAAATTAAGAGATTGTTGTGAAATTTATTTAAAATGGGAGTTAGAACTCATGTACTTGTCTAAAATGATTTGATAAGAAGACAATAGAGTTAAGTAAAGAAGACTTATTTTCAATAGTTTGTTTAGTAAACACTTCTTCTATAGCTATCTTTGTGACAGCTTAATTATTATAGCTTTAGGCAAGAACCAGTGAGGTTCATCAGGTTGGTTGATTGATTAATTTTAATGGCATGTCAACCAGTCTTTGGTTATTTTATGCCAAGAGGTTTAAGAATTGCATTCATTGTCCAATTGTACTTTTTATGTAGTTGTTTGTCAAGAGTTTTTTTTTTTGCAGAGGGTTTGACAGACCTCGGTAATACAATGTTTAGCAAAAAATCTTGTATAAGACATGAAGAATCTACTTGCTTGGTTATTGTGAATTTGACACTCATAACACACAAATTCAATGGTATTTCACTGCTGATGACTGAATAACCACATAGGAAAATGTCTGTTTGCAATTGCACAGAATAATTGATTTTAATGGCATGTCAACCAGTCAAGGGTTAATTTATGACTAGAGGTTAGGAAATTGTATTCATTGTACATTTATATTTACATTTTTTTGAGTAGTTTTTTTCTGAAGAGTTTTTTTTGCACACAGTTATATGATATTAAGTATTCTTATCTAATACTAATAATTCTATAATTTCAAGTAATCATTTCTGCTAAATAATAATCATTTGTTTGCACACAGTTATACGGTTTCAAGTAACTAATAATAATTCTTAGTAAACAATTATAGCTTTAAGTAACTATTCTTAATACAAATAATTTTCAGTTATATGGCATCAAGTATTCCTATCAAATATGAATAATTTTCAAACAGATTTTCATGAGTGGGACATCACCATCAGATGTAGTTTAGTGTCATATCCATGACACCTTTGGGCAAAAATAAGTTCATCAAGTATTTAATCCCTTTTCAGTAAGAACAGCTAAAACATAGAACCAATACTTTTGTGAGTATTTTTAACAGCATATGATGTTAAGCTCTAAGTCTAAGGTGAATAATCATCTTATTGGTCCTAAGACACTTGATTCATCTCCAATAAATTCATTACCCCATTTTCATTTATTCCCTATTCTCTAATCATTCTTCCTATTTATCTAACATATGTGGTGCCTTCAATAAGTTTCCAGACTTTTTTTTGTACAGGCATTTAAAATTCAGTATGTTATTGCAATACAGCATATGAGATGATTGACCAATTTTTATCATTTCAGGTTCAAATGAACAGCTACAGCAAGAATTGGAATACACCCTACTAAAGCCTCATTGTTACAGCTGGTGAATTTCAAAAATGCAATCAGGACGTGAGGACACTTTAGAAGAATGATGTGCAATAAGATTCTGTTTTAAACTTGGAAAAATGCCACAGAAACATATGGAACGCTTCAGACTGCTTTTGGAGCATCTTGCACGAATTGAGCATCAGTTTTTGAGTGGCATAAGAGATTCAAGGAAGGCAGGGAGTCTGTGAGGGATGATGAGAGGTGTGGGAGGAGTAAGGAAGTCAATACATCACAGTTGATTGGCCAAACGGTTAGGGTTAGGGTTACTAAGTTGAGGTTTTAAGGGAGTTTAGGAAGAGATTCCGTCAGAAAAGGCCAGCACTCTTCAAATCAGGTCAGTGGTATTTCCTCCAGGACGATGTACCAGTTCACAACTCCATCCCTATCACAGACAATTTGACCAACATGGGCATCAAGATAGTTCCTCAGCCTCCCAATAGTCCAGACCTTGCTCCCTGTGACTTTTGGTTATTCCCTAAGCTCAGAGGCTGACGTTATGAGACAATTGAGGAGATGAAAGAAGCTGTGACGAAGGTCATTGACACACTCACACAAGAGGACTTCCATGGGGTCTTCCAGAAGTTGTTGGAATGGTACAACAAGTGCATTGCGGCCGGAAGTGATTACTTCGAAGGGGACTAGAGTTTCATGTGTGTACTATCAATAAAAGTGCCCATACGAAAAAAATCTGGAAACTTATTTAATGATCCTCATATCTCAGTGCCATATTATCATAACCCTTTGCTGAGTATTAGCCAATTTGAACTTGTTTTAAGTGAATCTTATTTTCTTTTTAAATTTTAAAATGAGCCTGAAATCAAACTAATCAAGGGATGGTAACAAAAAGTAGTTTTCTTTCACGTGTATATTCAACAAATACAATTTTTAATATCAACTACCCTTGGGTTCCTATGAGGTTAAAAAACCCAAATCATCACAATTAGTTGATATTATTATGCTTTACTCTTATAATAATTTACTAAGATGAATGTATTTTTGCCATAATGCTATAATTATATAGTACTCAGTGAGGATCAAGTTCACTATTTAGTAGTAATAATCAGTGAATCCATCTTGCTAAATATTAATCCATAATGGTGAGCATTTTTGTCAAAGTTTTTTCTTTTGATAAACCACAGATATTTCAGTTATACTTAGCCATTTTAATACAAAGAAAGCAATCAAATGTGAATATTAAAAGTAAAAAAAAAATAAAACATAAAAAAACACAAAGCCTGTGGTGTGATAGTTATCGTCGTAGGAAATGAACACGGCGACACGAGTTCAAATCCTGGACGAGACTAATTGCATTTCACATAGCACTAATACCCTTGGGAAAGGTATGAATACAATTATTCTCCCTCCAGCTATGGGTAAATAGTAGGACAGACTAGGTTCTTCAGCCTTGGTTCGGCAACTAGTCTAGGAGAAGGAAAACTCTGAATTCAAACCTGTTAAACTCCGCTTAAAAATTGACCTTGTGTCATATCCTACCCGAGCGGAGGGGTTGGGTAAATAGGATAAAAAAAACACAAAGCAAACATCAGTGATTAAACTATCATAAAACTGTCTTGAACAATCCTGCTTATTGTCAACTAAATGTAAAGATAAAAAACTGTGGTGAACCATTTTTATTAGAAGAACAAAACAGCAATTGTGCAACTGCAATACAAAAGTACATTATGTACTACTTGTAAATATTATAGAATTAACATATTTACAGGATATTCATTGTTTTTTTTTTTGCAGCAGATAAACTAATAACAGATTGCAAAGCATTTTTATTTGATAGCTGGACATTCTAGTATCACAAAATATATCTTAAACTAAATTAAATTACTTAAATTAAACGGTATAATTTTTTCCAGGCTATGCAGAAGAAAATATGGAATAAACCAATATTGAGGAAAGAATTATGGAATTCATTGACAAAATATTTAGAATTAATATTTGTTGCTCCTCTGAGTTTTTATAACAAGCTTAATTCTTTAAGGCATGGATTTCACTAATTTAAAGCAATATTCTTTATCAAAATGGTTCCAACCCTCTATAATGCCAGTTGATAGATCTTCTTTGTATTGTTTCAATTGATCCTCCTCTTTGAGTTTTTATGACAGACTTAATTCTTTCAGGCATGGATTTCACTAATTTAAAGCAATGTTCTTTTACAATCCTTTTCATTGTTTCAATTGACAGTTCTTTTGTTGGAGTGATGTTTCCTTTGAATTAGATATGCCAAACTGCTTGTTGAGGTTTGCAAGAACTGTCATTTAACTGGAGACAGAATTGCATATCTCGGTTTCTACTAGTATCAGTTTTAGGAACACAAATTACATTTCATAATTTTTTCCTTAACATTGGATTATTCCTTATTTTACTCTGCATAGCTTGGAAAAAAATTATATCATTAATTTCAATAATTTTATCTAGCTTAAAGAATATTTTATGAAACCAAAATGTACAGCAATTAAAGAAAAAATGTTTTGCATCGTACCTTTTATTAGTTTATTTACTGCTAAATAAAAAAAACTTGCATGAACATCCTCTAAGTGTGCTAATCCAATAATTTTTGCCAAGGTTAGTAGAATAGTAGCAGAATAGATATTTACTAGCAGAATTACTTGGCATTCTACAAGAAAAAAAGGCAAATTGTTTTGATGAAATAATTTTTATATATATATATATATATATATATATATATATATATTCTAGCAATATTCTATAGACATAAAAATATGAATATGATATGTAACAAAAAGTTTTGGTTTCTTTGTTTAATGGCACATCAACCTTTGTAGGTTATTTAATGCCAAAGCCATTCTCCTAGAAGAACAGTAGTGGTACTATTTAATGCATAGTTGGGAGGATAAGGGGATTTATACCTTTCCCAAGGGCATTTGCGCGAAAGTGAACGTAATAGCACGACTGGAGTACAAACTCGCTTACTACGATTCCACAGTCCATCGCTTCAACCATTACACCACGAGGACACCCTCCTAACAAAAAGGGTTTCAAACAAAGAGAAGTTGATTAATTTCTGAGTGACTGAATGGAATGCTTCTTGTTAGAATCCATTTTTTAATAATTGTGAACATCCAACATACAGCAGGTAAAGTGAAATGCACAGATCATTTATAAAATCAAAAACATTTTTGTATTTCTTATCAAAAATTCCACTTCACTGTTTCATCAGAAATGGTATGTCCTGAATATGACACTAAACTTCATCTGATGGTCAAACTACTGTTCAAGAGCTCTGAGCAGTGTAGAGTCACCTGTTCATTACCTTTACACCCCGATACCCTCTTACCCAGAGTGGTAGTACTTGTTAGGGTTCAATCTGTAGCAGAGAGAAAATTGAAATTTTTGTTTGGTGCGTAATTTAATTTGATCGTTAAAGTCGCTGAACATTTTCACCCAATCAGGATGACCTGTCCTATGCAGCCCGAACCATATTTCCTAGCAGCACTAAAAATTGAAGAAAGTCCGCGAATCTCTCTCGCTCAGAAATCCCCAAAGGGAATGGACGTTTTAACGTCTGTTCCTGAATAGTAGTAGCCTCATCAACCATTATGAGGAGAGCCATCTAGTTTATGGATCCTTTGGGTCTATTCTTCTAGACCAAGGGATTCTAGTTAAAAAGAAGTTAGATGATACACTAATAACTTCCTACCTTCTTTCCTTACTACGAGGCTCGCAGCATACCAGCATAAAACCCTTTACTTCATGCTGCCATTAAACCTTCCTTTAAAACCTAACGACGTCTTCGTTCTTCTCCACCACCTTTATTTTCCATCAACATTTAGCGAAGGGATAACTACCAACGAAATACCAACGTAACCAAAGTAATACCAACAAAACCAACTTAAACCTTAAACCAAAAACCCAATAATAATAATAATAATGTTATCCCCATTGCTATCAATGAAGACCTTCCACCTTATGATAACATGCAACCACATATAAAAACAAATTATTTATACCACTACAAAATGGAAATTAAATATTAAAAACACAATAACACCTCCTACAAATCTATGTTTGAAAAATATTAGTATTGGATGGGAATGCTTGAAACCATACAACTGTGCGCAAACAAATAGGCAAATAAAAAGTGAAAAAAAAAAGAACATTAAAAATATAGTTACTACAATCATTTACAAATGACACAAATTTTAGTATAAGCCATTAAATAAATTAAACCAGAAATTGCCCATTTTATCATCTTATGATCTCAAGTGAATTAAGATTATATAAAGTAGACCTCTATGTTGGAGTTTGATGTCAAGTCAATATCTATGCAAAAAGTCCCTGAGATTTTCTACTTGGCCACACAAATACACAAACTTTGATAGAGCAGTATAGATTTACATTTGAAAATAGAATAAAAGTAGAGAAACAAGTGTATTGAAGAAATGTTTCACCACTATTCTATTCTCCTTTAGTTTATTTTAAGTTACAAAAAGAATTCCTGAAAGAGTCACAATAGTTATTTACAAAGCCTAGATATGGCACAAGGCCAAAAATTTAGTGTCCAGTAAGAATTGAACTCACCAACAATGGTCTATGAATCTAGCTTGCTAACCATCACACCACATTAGGTGCCTAAATATAGTTATTTACTAAGGTTAGCAAAGATGTGGCTCAAAGCCAGAAGTATAGAGTACCAAGTGAGAATCTAACTCATGAACAATGGTCCATTTATTTAGCTTGGAAACCATTGCAATTGGTGAGGCGGCTTCAAAGAGTTACAATAAGTAAACAATGAAAGGAAAAAAAAAAAAAAAAAAAAAAAAAAAAAAAAATGAAAGATTTCTGACTTAGTTACCATGGAAATCTGCTTTAGATCAAACAGGCTTTTCTTTCCCTCCAGATAAATACATCATTTGTTGCACCCTCTTGAATCACAGTCCTTCTTAGAGAGGGTTGGGGATCTTTCAGTGGGTCAGTCATCTTCATTTACATTATAAATAGCAATTTATAGAACAGTGTTGAAATACCTATTGAGTAAGAGGGTTACCAGTAAAATGTATTCTAAATATATTCCTTTGCCACCATCTTGACTGTCCTGAAAAATTGGCAGTGGACACTAACATCTGCCTTAATTGGACAAATTAGTAATTTCTCATTTGACCACAAAAAGGTCTCAGTTGCTATATTTTCTCTCATAGCAATGATTGAACATTCCACATTTGTTAGACGACAAATGTGCACTTATTACATTGCCAGGGTTTTTATTTTTAGATTAGCTTATATCTCAGACAGATGTCCTGAAAAACTGCCAGTTTTTTAGTTTATTTTTTATCAGAGAGAAGCAACAAAGCATAGAAAAAAACCCACCATATTTGTTAATAGCTTGAAATAATGTATGTAGTTTTTGTGAAGATATATGCACAGCTTTTATAATCCTTTTGTTAATGAGATTATATAAGGCAGCATTAACATTAGTAAATTTAAAAACAGTTTATAAAAATTGTGTTAATGGTTGTTGTGCAATTTCACTGTTTTGGTTATTCCTAGTGCAGCAATAAAAAGATGGAATTGTTAACACAGAAAAGGCAAGAGAAGGAGAAAAAAGGAAAGGAAAAAGAATAAAGGTAAGGGAAGAAGAGGAAAGAAAGAAAAGAGGAAAGAAAGAAAAGAGAAAAGAGGAAAGAGAGAAAAGAGGAGAGAAAAGAGAAGAGGAAAGAGAGAAAAGGAAAGAGAGAAGAGGAAAGAGAGAAAAGGCCAGGGAATAATACCTCAGACCCTTTGGTTTTTTTGTTTTGTTTGCCTTATGATATATAAATATTGAAGACTCATATTAGATTTGAATTTACCCAAAACATCTTAATTACATGTACTATTTGCTTAACTGCCTACATTCTCTACTATAAACTGTATTGCTTAACTGCCTACATTCTCTACTATAAACTAGTATTGTCTCTACTATAAACTGCTAAAACAAACTGCTTAACAAACCTTAATTCATTATTCTATTTGTATAGAAACTTAATCTATGCTATTCAATGATAACCAAGAAAACCCAAGATCATAGTTCATGAGATTGATGGATTTTTTCTCAAGTGTTCAAGCCACTGACAACTTCAGGTTGCCTTTTCCACTGATATAGTTCTGCAAAATGTCATTATCATCAAGTCACATTGACAAAGTTCCTTGACTCTCTCTCTCTCTCACTCTCTCTCCCATCATCTGTCCCTATCATCCATCTCTCCTGGTAAGTCCTCTAGGCTGCATCCTGTTCTGCATAGAGTATGTAAATCTTTGCTGGTCAACCAACACTGGTGTGTCCATGTGTAGGAGTCCATAAGAGAACATTGCCTATGAATTTATTCTAACTTCATATAATATATAATTTCATTCATTACCCTTGACTTTCAAGACTTTTGTGAGTTTTTTTTTGTTTTTTTTTTAATATTCTTTTTTTTCCTCTGCTTTTTTAATTTTTTTTCTGCTCAATTTATGTGAGGCACTGCGCCTCACATAAATTGAGCAGAAAAAAAAATTAAAAAAGCAGAGGAAAAAAAGAATATTAAAAAAAAAAAACAAAAAAAAACTCACAAAAGTCTTGAAAATCAAGGGTAATGAATGAAATTATATATTTTTCTTCCTAAATTTCTTAATAAATGAATCATTTAATTCTATAAATAATATTTCCAGTAGTGTAAAAATATATAATCTACTTTCTATTCCTAAATTGGAAAAATGCATTGGAATTTACAATGCCTCTGCTCATGTTATTATTTACTATGGCGAGTCAAAAGTTTTGCAATATTTTGGTAGTAGATGAAGCACAACTTAACAGCTCCAGAGGCTTTTGCTGAGGTCATAAAGGTGACAAAAAACACTGGATTGTGAGATGCTACTTGCCAGATTCACCTCTCTGGCTCCGAACATGACCTTGGAATCTATGTTTTTACACCTACCTGACCTTGCCCAATCGTTTACGTTCTGCAACCTTAGTGAAATTTCTTGCACCATCTGTTTACTGAATTGTAATCACCTTCACCTTCCATACAACGAATGCTTTTGGTTGGTTCTATGGCAATATGGCTCAGTTCAAATTTGTAAAGCATAATTTCTCAAATTAGACTACATTAGATGTTCATCTGTGTAGTTTTCAAGTCACAAATGGAATGAAGCAATGCACAACATGTCATTGCACCAACTACCACAATACTATCACCCACAGTACATATCTTCCATAGTTTGAATTGTTTCAGTGATGTGGTATACACACCACAAACTAGCATGTACCAAAATATTGCAAAACTTTTGACTCACCCAAGAACAATATAGGTATCATCTACTTTTAAAAAATACGTTTTATGCCACTTTACTTTTATAAAAGATCTATATTGATACAAGTTTATCCAATTATCCAAAATAGTATAAAACTAAGAAAAAAAAAAATCACCATTAACTTAAAATGTTTATAAATTTAGAGCAGGGATGCCCTTTTTGTTGGCCCTCAAGACTCATCCGACTTTCAAAAACTTTTTTTTGTCTTTGGTATGACTTGACCGGATCATTGGCGAACACTCTTCTCATCACGCCAACTTTACTTTACTACTAGGATAATTCTTACTAAAATGAGGGTATCATTTTATCTGGGATCCCCAATGTATATGTGACCCATTCATGCAGCCCTTTATCCAACTTTTAAAAGTTTCTCTTCATCTTTTGATACTGTGAAGAAGTATCATTACAACTACAGATGGAACTCATTGATCTTCATTGTTCAGAAGATTTGACATCCAAGTTCCTTGAATTTCATAAGAACCACACGTTTCTATTTGAATGATTCTGCAAACCTTATCACTCATACCCAGCAAGCAGTAAACATGTTTGGTACTATATACCACTGTGAACAAAATGAAGCATGCCAAGAGTATGTTGCATTTGTAACAGTCAAATTATAATTTGTCTAATATACTTCCTTCTGTCAACCTCTTAATTTAACCCTGATATTACCACAAAGCAGCAGCTGTATGGCCACCTACCACCCGTCACGAAAACTATCCAAGTTAGACGAACCAGACATGCAGGACACTGCTGGAGAAGTAGGGACGAGCTCATAAGTGATGTACTCTTATGAACCCCTTCACATTGATGTGTAAAAGCAAAGCGGCCAGCTCGAACCAACATACAGCAGCTCTGTGAGAATACAGAGTGTAGCCGTAGGGACCTACCGGAAGCAATGAACAATAGGGAGGGGTGGCAAGAGAGGGTCAGGGATATCCTTGTTGATAGCACAATAAGATAATGATTTATAATTGCAAACAATATCAGATGTCTTTAATAAATTATGATTGTGACCTTTTGAATTTAGCTTTTTTCCTGTTTTTTTTTTTTTAATGTTGCAGTTCTGAATCCTCCTGAGTTCGGCTTTGTGGCCCTTGGGTTGCAAAGGTTTGGATTCCTGCTGTTCAAACATTTTCCCCACACTAAAAATAACCGATGCTTGTTTGACTTGATAATGAAGGATGTTGTTGGTCATCATGGTTTGAAATACAACAGTATGTTTGACGATTACTGCATTTTCTATCATACATTTTTTGCAAGGATGAAAAAGATCTTGCAAAGCTGTTTTAAACCTACCTGAATAGCTTGAAATAAAAATGTTTTTTTTTACAATCAAACTGTGCACTCATGCTAAACTGAATTGTTTGAAATAGAACTGATTATTTGTATAAAAATGGATTTGCTATCATTAAGGGTTTTCGGACTATTGTCTTCATCTTTATTGTTATTTCCACAACATTTCGGACAATATGTCCTCCGGTTTTCTGCAGGTGTTTGTCGAACTTGAGAACCTACACGGAACTTCGAACTACATCTTTTATTGAATCCACGGGGGTTGCCTGTTCTGATTCCATTAGCCATAACTGGGTACAAGTGTTAAGTATTCCTGTATTGTTACTCGCCTGCAGCCAGGATTGAACCTGCAACCTCCAGACGATTGTCTCCTTAGAAGCTTAGGGAACCAATGCCTATAACTGTTACGCTATGTGTCCTGCTGAAAATTTAGACAACTAAAATGGATTTGGCATTGAATAACCTGCAAGGGTTGAAATGCCATAAAAAACAACCAACCTTAAACCTACCTGCCTTTACAAAATTAAAGTTATCTTTTCAACAATCATTACAGAACTGTCGATCAGAGTAAAAATATGAAGGGTATTTTATTTTGGAAATAGTTAAAGATTCCGATTAATGATATTAATAGAATAAGACATGAACACATATATTTCAATGTTATGTTCTGTTATTACCACAGATAAATAATAGCTCATTCAATTTTGATTGTGAAGAAAGAAGAGGAAGAAAAAAGAATATGCTGCATGTTAGAGAAAAAAAAGCAAAAACAAGAAAGAAAGAAAAAGTGAAGACAGTGATAGTGTGATACATTAGAGGTTTATTGTCAGCTTCAATAAAATGGAAAGAAGGAAAACAGAAAAGAGAGAAAAAAGAGAAAGAGAGAAATTGGAGTCTGAGAATACTTAAAAAGTTTTCCTATAAATGAGGAAATTCAATTAGTAAGGGAAACATTTTTGAAAAAAAAATTTATTTTTTTCTATAATATAAACTGCATTATTTGAAAATGTTTTAAAGCAAAAATTATTTTAATCTTATAAAACTATTTGTTTTCAAGCTATTCAAAATGGTGGCAAATCTGATACAGTAATCTAGACTTGAACAGAGGTCTGTCATGAAATTTTTTCAAGCTGTGAAGTGCAAACCCTGTGAAATTTACAGAAGAATGTATATTTGCAGAAAAGCATTTTTTTTAAATCAAAAAATGTTTACAAATAGGCTAAATATGGTTCACCAGGACATTGGTCTAATAAGTAGAGTATTCACCAATGGTCCGGGAGACCGGGGTTCAATCCCAGGTAGAGTCATACCAAAGTTTAAAAAAAAAAAAAATGGTACCTGATGCTGCCTTGTTTAACACTCAACATCATAAGTTATGGATCAAGTGTAAAGTGGAGGAATCCAGAGAATAGAGTAGCACCCTCCTCTACACCTTGGTGTAGTAGCTAATGAAAAGGGAGCCTTCGGGTTGCCTACAACTATGGTCACCAACTTTACTTATGGTTTTGCTACAATGAATCAAAAAGACAGTCCAGTAAAGAAAAAGTTCTGAGGGCAGCAGTAAAGAAGGTAATGTTGACAGTCTTTTGGGACATAAAACTTTTCACTATAGATTTCTTTAAAAAAAGGTGCAACTGTAAACAGTTCTTACTATTGTCAACTTTGGCAAAATTCACCTTATTTATTGAACAATCCTTATAGATTATTTTGTAAATGCTTCTTTGATTTATGCTGCTTTAACTTATTAAAAGGTTTCATAGGAACATTTTACTTTTGAATAGAAGAGGAAATTTTTGGAGCACCACCAGACTCCCAAATATTTGCCTGCTTTCTGTCAAAAATCAAGGTTGGTCTTTCTTTTTGTGGTTGATGTAATAAAACTATTATAAAACAGTATACCTGATACATTTTGCCCAACACATTTTTCAATAAGTTGGCAGTGAAAACATCCTGCAAACCTGCTTAAAACCCCAGGCCTAGTTGGCTGGAGATGTAAAATACATCGACTGCATCTCTGTAGAGGGGCAAGACTCCCCCAACGAGGGTCCAGGACATGACACTAAACAATTTGATGGTGAGGCTCCTGTAATACTGGAGCTTTGGGGAATGCAGAGTACCCCTTCATTGCCATTGCTCCCAGGTCCACTCTGGCCTGGAGTGGTAGCACTTGATAGGGTCCTATCTATGGGCCAAATAGAAATAAATTGTGTACTTATGCTAAACTAAATTGCTTGAAATAGACCTGTTTTAACATTTAAACTGTGTACTGATGCTAAACTGAATTGTTCTGAGCCTATAGAATACACTGGCTGCATCTCTGCAGAGGGGTACAACTCACTCAACAAGTGTCCTGATATGGTATATTAACTGTTTTTCTATCTAACTGAGTTTAATCAAAAAACTGTACTTATGCTAAACTGAATTGTTTGAAATAGAACTGTTTTGACATTTAACTGTAAACAAAACTGTACTTATACTACACTGAATTGTTTAAAACTTATCAAAATGACTTAATTCGGTGTTAAATGACCTGAAAAGTGTTGATACGCCATAAAACAAAACAACCAACCAACTGCTCAAAACCTACATGTCTTTTTATTTTAGGGAATGCTCTTAAAATATTCCCATATGAATCAAGAGTAATTGCTTCTTTGATTTATACCATAATTTTGGCTTACAAAATGTTTCTGGCGAGTGTTCTACTTTTGAAAAGCAAGGGGAACCTGTATCTTCAATCCCATCATAGAGTGCTGAAATTGCACAATGTTATTGACATAGCAACATAACATGAATTTAGGACAGTCACTGCTTAAGCTCAGTTTACATCAACTCCTACACCATACCTTACAGCTAGTCTACATTTCTTTTTTATGCTAAGTTATATTTAAAAATAAACTTTCTCATCCCAAAGTGCAAATAAATTTTAATCATCTCCCTTCCCCAGTAGAGAAGCTGTAGATAGCAAAAGGAATAAATATATAGATCTAAGACTACAGTTCCTTGGGCAAGAAGAGATGTCAGAGTTTGATAACCTCTAGATTGTGTATTCTTCTCCCTCGTATAAGAAAAATGGCTTTGCCTGGGAAAAAAAAGTATTAGTCATCTTTTTCTCTTCTATCTCTCCTACTCATTAATTCATAGAAGTCATCTTTTTCAATTCCTCTTACAGCTCAGTCGGCTGGAGTTGTAGAATACACCGACTGCATCTCTCCAGAGGGAGTAAGACCCTCCTCCAAACATCTATCCTGGATATGACATTAAACAATCTGATGTTGGAGCTTTGGGGAATGCGGAGTACCCCTTTATTGCCATCGCTCCCAGGTTCACTCTGACCCGGAGTGGTAGTAACTAAAATGGTCCCATCTATGGGTCACATAGAACTGCTTGACGTTTAAAATGAGTGCAAATAAATGACTTATGCTAAAGAGAACTGTTGAATTGAATCACCGTGTGTATGTATATATCTCACACACACATACATAGAAACATTTCATTTTGTTGCCTTCAGGTAAATTGAATTGTTTGAAAGAACTATTTGATCATTTAACTGTGTGTAAACAAATGACTGATGTTTAATTGAATTGTTTGTGATACACAGCAATACTTGAAATTATTTAACTTTGTTGACTTATGTTTACAAATCATGTCTAATATGTATGTATAAACCAGATTTGGCATTAAATAACCTACACTGGTTGATATGTCCTCAAACTAAACCAAATCAATTCCTCTTACACATTTACAATGAATAGCTACACATATTTCTAGCTATCATAATTTTAATGACACATTTAAGGAAACCAAAGACTTCAGATTTTTCAAAAGAATAAGAAATGAGATATCTTATTCAACAGTTCTGTATGGATTCTGTGGAATTGTTTATATTATTCAGTGATTATGGTTGTGAGAAGAAAACACTGCAACTATGTACAAGATAATTGAAAAATAACTCCCTATTTTAAAATAACTATAATTTTTACAATAACTTATAAGAAATAAATTATAAGAATTTTGAAATAGGGAGTTACTTTTAAATCCCTATGTGTGTGTGTGTGTGTGTGTGTGTGTGTGTGTGTGTGTGTGTGTGTGTGCATGTATATATTTCATTGAGAAACAAGAAAATCAATAAGTATGGTATATACTTATTGATTTTCTTGTTTCTCAATGTTATTTTTCTCTTCATAAGTTTATTTATATATGTTTACATATATTATAAACTCTACATTGAGCACTCAAATTGGATAATTCTGTTTACGTATATCTATAGAATCTATTGATTATATATATATATATATATATATATATATATATATATATATATATATATATATCATACACACACACACACACACAACTAGGAAGAGTTTGTCTGTTCTCTATAGATGGTTTTATAGCATAATCTTGGAGGTTATTTAATGCCAAATCTTTTATATATATATATATATATATGATTTTACCAGACATTGGCCAAGCGGTTAGAGCGTTCACTAATTGCCCAGGAGATGTGGGTTCAATCCCAGGTCGAGTCATACCAAAGACTCAAAAAATGGTACTTGATGCCTCCTTGCTTAACACTCAGCATTATAAGGTACGGATCAAGGATAAAGTGGAGCAATCCAGGGAAAGGAGTAGCGCCCTCCCCTACACCTTGGTGTAGTAGCTATCGAAAAGGGAGCCTTCAGGTCACCCTCAATTATGATCGCCAACTCTACTTTTATGATTTGTAAACAAATAGTTTGTAGGTAACATTTTTAATGAGCCAGAGCTTATTTGTTTGGACACAGTTAAATGGTTTCAAGTAAAAAAAAAACAAACAAACAAAACCAAAACAACATTGTTCTTCATATGAAAAAAGTAAAAAAATTATTTGTCTTGATAAAATAATTATTCACATTTAATTACACATCATTAAATAGGTCTATAGGTTTTTCTTCAAACTGGAGATGTAAAATAATCACATATCATCATCATTTAATTTGGACTAACAATTTGGACAAAAAAAAAAATTTCTAAATCAATAAATCTCTTAAGGGCACTTAAATTAAAAAAATGTTTCTCCAAATTTTATTAAATGAATAATATTAACTTAATAATATAAGATATAATTGATAAATCATTTTTTTTATTACCCCAAAGCTTATTTCATATATACATCTGAAGACTATTTTCAACTATGTGTATGTGTGTGCATATATGAGGCTGGTGATTTTATTTTGAAATAGAGCTCTGGAGTAGTTAACCATCAGTTGTCAATTATAATGCCTTAAAAACACAAAGTAGAAGAAAACCTGACCAAAAAGCATTTGGAAACTTCCAGAAGAGCATGGAACATTAAGAGACATCATATATAGATTGCTTCATAAGTTTAAAAAACATACACTGCCTCTCTCATTTTCCCATGAAGTCTCATTTAATTAAAAATTATGATACTTTCCATACACCCTAAAAGTTAAGAATATTTTGAAAGAATTACTGCTTAAGAAATTGAATCAATTTCCCATCACAATGTTTCTTCAATTTTTTTTTCTCTTTCTATTTTTAGGATTTATAATTTAATTTCAATGTGAGAAGTATATAAATCCTTCTCATAGTCACTTGTGTCAGTATAAAAGTTTTGATAACAAGAAATGGAGTCAGTTGTTATAAAAATTAAAGGCTAGACAACATGAGCATATTGATTAAATATTTTAGTGGTCAAGTGGTGACAGTTCTCAATTCTCCAGTACCTTTCTTAGTACAAACACCATCTTAAGTAATACTATAATATCAAGATAAGAATAGCAATCATATCAAAATGAAGATCACCAGCACTTGATATTATTCTGAAGAGCTAGGATGAACTAAAGATAAGTTAGAACTTTCAATAAACTTAAAAAACAAAATATACATACAGAAATCCTTAAAAAGGTTTCTCATGAACTCTCAATTAATTAAAAATGAAAATACTTTTTATAAATCCAAATAACCGATATAGTCTGAAAAATACAATTTAAGAAAATAATTTCCACCTGTATTGTGTTTTTATCTTTTTTCCTATTTTTAAAAGATTTATAATTTCAAGCTTAGAGATATATAAACCTCTCTAACAGCCACTTGTATCATTATATAATTTTTATTAAACAACATGAGAGAGTCACTTATGGTAAAAACTATAGCACAATCATTTTTGCCTAAGTTGGTGAGGTCTATTTGTTTAATGGCATATCAACTCCATAGGGGTTATTTAATGCTGAAACAATACAAATAATTTGTACACAGTTATAAGGTTTCAAGTATTTACATTCAATATTAGTAATTTTGGAACAGATCTATCTGACCCACAAATGGGACCCTAATAGGTATTATCACTCTAAATCAGAGTGGAACAGGAAATAATAACAATGAAAGGATACTCAAGACTTTCTAGAGCTCCAGCCTCACCACCAGACGCAGTTAAGTGTCATACCAAGGACATTGTTAAAATTAATAGAAAATAATAAACTAATGAATTTATTATAATTTATATGCACACTATTTACACAGGAGCATTGGCTATACTTGTGAGGGTGTGGAAAAACAACATTAGTTTTATTGTCAAGTACAGACCTTTTAAATCTCTGGAGTTCTCTTTACTGTTCAATGGGTGTAAGTCATGAATACAGCTAGCAAAGACAGAAAGATAGTTCTAGGCATTCAAAATTAATTACCCCACAAAGCTTCTCTGTAATTCTTGGCCAGAAGCATAGGACAAGACCATGAGGAGAAAGGCCTAGAGCAGGGCTTCAATTTTTTTTTATTTGATGCACTCCTTGTAATCAAATTTCATTTTATTTCACTCCAAAATGAATTAATTGAATATTACCAACATTTTTTCTTATTTTCACTGGATATCATGATGAGAGGGGTTGATTTTTTTATGTTTTTGGCTTCAAGACTAAAGTTTTTACAAGATACAGAAAAGTTATTATGAATGAAATACTGAATCATAACACCCACAGCAATAAATACCTAGCAATATTGAAACTGACTTAATAAGGGAAGATTCAGAGCTCTTTGGTTAGAGTGGGACATTTTTTTGTGAATGATTCAATTTTGATTTTATACATTAAAAATTTGTTACCATTGTTAAGATTGATTGGTTTGTTAGTTGCGTTTTATAGCATATCAACCCTTGAAGGTTATTTAATGTCAAATCCTGTTTATACATTTGTATTAGATATATTTGGTTTCTAAATGAATAATTTGTAGGTAATAATTTGTAAATAAGTCAGAGTTCATTTGTTTGCACATAGTTAAATGGTTTTAAATAAGAGTTGTCAGTATTTGTGAGGTTGTGGATCTATTTCTCCGGAAGCCATTTTGGTTTTTCCGAAGGATGTTGTCTATTCTGGGTTATATGCGGTTTCGTAGTAAGGCATTGTAGATTTTGGCTGCTATGGATGTAAGTGTTATCCCTCGGTAGTTCTTGGCTAATCCGAGGTCGCCTTTTTTAGGGAGAGGAAGGATGCATCCCTTCATCTATCTTTCTATCCTATTTTGACTATAGACAGCGTTGCATTGCCGGAGCAGTATATCGTCGAATTGTCTAGTCTTCCACACTTCTTGGGGATCTCGTCTAGCCCTGCAGCTTTCCTATTTTTAATTTTTTTAAGAACTGAGTCGAGTTCTTCTTTGGTGAAAGGCCCTAGTTTAATGTCTAATTGCTTACTGATAATTCTGGTGATCGGTTCATCCGTTATTTTCGGTGGGCTTCCCAGTAGATTTTTGAAATGCTGTTCCCACAGTTTTACTCTTTCTTGTTGGTTTGCAGCTTTCAATTTTGCTTTGGCTGTGTTCTTCCTTCTACTTACTTTGTTTATTGTTTGCCAGGCTATCCTGGATTGTCTATCTTCCACCGAGTCTCTAATCTTATCTATCTGATTTTGTATGTATTCTGCCTGTTCTTTTATATATATTCCTGCTAATTGATATCGTGCCTTTTCTAGTTTTTGGGCATTTGTGTTTGTTGGGTTCTTCCGATAGCTTTTGGAGGCAGTTTTCACGAGTGCACGTTTTTCTCTAACCTCTGACGTTTCCCAAGGGACTCTATATTTAGTTCTAGGTTTTGTTGGGATACACTTTGATGCCGCCTCTAGGTGTGCTTCAACAAAATTTTCATATTCGTCATTTGGGGTAACATTTTCTGTCTTCTCTTGTAGTGTTTCGAATCTGTTTCTTAATTCTAATGCATATTTGTCTCTAATGTCTCTGTTGTTAAGTAGGGCCCAGTCATAGTGCCTAGTTGTCACTGTTCGTATGTCGTTTTTTCGTAGGCTTAGACGTATTTTGGCCGTGACTATTCGATGATCGGAGGACACACCCTCGAAAGTGGAATACGCCTCGCAATTCATCGCACTATTTTTCCATTTTGTGTTTATAAAGAGGTAGTCTATCTGTGCTTTACTCTTGTTCGCATATGTGTGGGTTCATAATTTTCCCTCCCTTTTTTGAAAGTTTGTATTGAGGCATGTTAATCTATTTTCTATCATGAAATCTATTCTACTGACCATCCCTAGAATCCTTGAAGGCGTTCGGGCAAAAAACCTTCAGGCGACATTACTATTTGTCGACTTTACCAAGGCCTTCGACTCCATCCACAGAGGGAAAATGGAACTAATCCTACTAGCATACAGCCTACCTAAAGAAACCGTAGCAGCAATAATGATCCTCTACAAAAACACAAAAGTGAAAGTACGTTCACCAGATGGAAACACGGAATACTTCGACATTGTTGCAGGAGTACTACAAGGAGACACGCTAGCCCCATACCTCTTTATCATCTGTCTAGACTACGTGCTTAGAGCTTCGGTCGACAAAATCAGAGAAAATGGCTTCGAGCTGACTAAGAAAAGAAGCAAAAGGTACCCCGCAAAAACAATCACAGACGCCGACTACGCTGATGACTTAGCGTTACTGGCAAATACGCCTCATCAAGCAGAGACACTACTGCATAGTTTGGAACGAGCTGCAGCAGGCATTGGCCTCCATGTCAATGCGCACAAAACTGAATATATGTGTTACAACCAAACGGGCAACATTACCACTCTAGATGGAGCCTCTCTGAGGCTAGTGGACAAATTCAACTACCTAGGAAGTAGCGTCTCATCAACAGAAAACGACATCGACACACGACTGACGAAAGCATGGACGGCTATAGATAGGCTCTCAATAATATGGAAATCAGACCTGACCGATGAAATGAAGCGCAGTTTCTTCCAGGCAGCGGTTGTATCGATACTGCTATATGGATGCACTACATGGACGCTAACCAAATGGCTGGAGAAGAAACTTGACGGCAACTACACAAGAATGTTGAGAGCAATATTGAACAAGTCCTGGCGACAACACCCCACGAGACGCCAACTGTACGGCCACTTGCCTCCCATCATGAAAACTATACAGGTCAGACGAGCCAGACACGCTGGACACTGCTGGAGAAGAAAGGACGAGCTCGTAAGTGATGTACTCCTATGGAGCCCCACATATGGCAAAGCAAAAGCAGGACGACCAGCCCGAACTTACATACAGCAGCTATGTGAGGATACAGGATGTAATCCTGAAGACCTGCCGGAGGCGATGAACGATAGGGAAAAGTGACGAGAGATGGTCAAGGATATCCGTGCTGGTGGCACGACATGATGATGATGAAATAAGAGTTAAAATTTCAGGTATTGTATTTTTAATTCATTATTATTTTTTTTTTCTAAATGATTTCAGGTAAGCATGTAAAAGGATTAAAATTTCAGGCATTTTATTCTAATTTATTTCTTTTCTTTTTTCAAATATATACTTTTATTATTCTAAGTAAATAATCTTTTTTTCTAAAGAGATTTCATACCCGACTACAAAAAGGGATACATGATTGAAATGCTATAAACCGAACATGATTTCGTTTAATTGGTCAGTATTTTGTCAGAATATTCTTATCAGCTGTTAAGTGGAGATGTTTGTTTCTGAAAACTATAAAATACAAATAAACAAAATCAATAAAATTAATTCAAGATTTAAGAAAAAAAAAAGCAATTTTCTTCCATTTCTCTGCATGAGAGTCAATTGAAAAAGGAAAAATAGTTGTATTTTTTTTTAAATCTATAATTACTACTACTACTAGGATAAAGTAAGTAAAGTTGGTGACCTTAGTTGTGGGTGACCTGAAGATTCCCTTTTCAATAGCTACTACAACGACATGTAGGGGAGGGCACTACTCTATTCTTTGGATTGCTTCACTTTACCCTTGATTCTTACCTTATAATGGTGAGTGTTAAGCAAGGTGGCATCAAGTACCATTTTTTTTTGTCTTTGGTATGACTCGAATTGGGATTGAACCCCGGTCTTCTGGACCATTGGCGAACACTCTTCTCATTACGCCAACTTTACTTTACTACTAGGATAATTCTTACCAAAATGAGGGCATCATTTTATCAGGGATCCCCAATGTATATGTGACCCATTCATGCAGCCCTTTATCCAACTTTTAAAAGTTTCTCTTCATCTTTTGATACTGACGATGAAGAAGTACCGTTACAATAGATGGAACTTATTGATCTTCATTGTTCAGAAGATTTGACATCCAAATTTCTTCCTTGCTACATCATCAATTTCTATAAGAATCATGTGTTGTCCATCTGGATGATTCTCTGATCTTATCATCCACATCCAGCAAGTAGTGAACATATTTGGCACTACATATCGCTGTGAACAAAATAAAGCATACCAAGAATATGCAGTGTTCCCAAATGTCAAATCATCACTTGTATGATGTGCTCCTTCTGTCAACCTCTTCAATTAAACCTGATATCATACCTTTTTTGTAATTGCAAACAATATCAAATGTCTCATTGCAAATTTAGCTGGGTTTTTTTCTGTCTTTTTAAGATTAAGGTTTGAGACCCATGTTTTTACATCATCATGTCGTGCCGCTAGCATGGATATCCCTGACCCTCTCTTGCCACTTCTCCCTATCATTCATCACCTCTGGCAGGTCTTCAAGGCTACACCCCGTATCCTCACATAGCTGCTGTATGTATGTTCGAGCTGGTCGTCCTGCTTTTGCTTGGCCATATGCAGGGGTCCATAGGAGTACGTCACTTATGAGCTCGTCCTTGCTTCTCCAGCAGTGTCCTGCATGTCTGGTTCGTCTAAATTGGATAGTTTTCGTGATGGGAGGCAGGTGGCTGTTTGGAAGAAGTGCTAGATTATCTGTGTATTCATTGTAGTCCAGACTGCAAGAGGCATTGCTGCCTATGAGAACTTAGACAAAACATTGTTCATGTGTTTTAATCAAGATGGAGAAATCTCCTTATTAAATGGCAAGCCTCTGAAATTAGTAGACCAGTACATATACTTTGGTAGCAATACCGCATTGACTGAAAGCAATATTAAAATACATATAAGTAAAGCATGGACTGCTACTGACAGGTTAAGGACCATATAGAAATCTTATCTTTCTGATAAAATAAAATGAGAATTCTTGAAAGCAGTAACTATGTCAGTACTATTGCAGGGTTGCACCACTTGGACTAGCTAGATGGAAATTACACAAGGATAGTGCATACTATTTTGAACAAATTCTGGAAGCAGCACTTTACTAAAGAGCATCTGTACGGCCACTTAACTCCCATTTCATAAACCATTCAAGCAAGACATGCTGGAAAAGTAAGGACAAACTCATAAGCGACATTGTCCCATGGACTCCAACACATAGATACACCAGTGTTGGCTGAATAAACTTACATTTATCAGCTCTGTGTGGACATTGGATACTGTCTAAAAGACTTGCCAAGAGTAATGACCGATAGGGATAGATGGTAAGAGAGAGAGAGTGAGTCAAAGGTATCTGTGCTGTTGGCATTGCTTGATGATGATGATTCTTTTACTTTTATTTGTGTAGAGCAAGTCTCGTATCATTTTAGAATCTCCAAGTATCAAATCTTAAAAGAAAGTTCCCTTATAGAATTTAATGAAAAATCATGATGAACTTTAGATTTTGAAGACAAGATTGAGTCCAGTTTAAGACTTGTAAAAAAAAATACATAAGTTGTTTCAAACCAACTGTATCTGGCTCTATATTTGTGCTTGTAGATAACACACAATGAAACACTTGTGCTTTTCCAATAGTAAAAACTTATGAAACCATCTTGATGACCAATATTACAATGGCAACACTGTGACGATAGGTCAGTATTTGCAGCACAGAATTAGAGATCACTAGGTTTAAGTTCACATATTTGTTATAGACTACCTCTGTCCTATAACAACTCCAGATGCTTTTGTCGAGGTTGCCAAATACTCTCCGAATGCTACCAGATTTACCTCTATGGCTTAGAGTACAATCTCAGAATCCACACTTAAATCTACTTTGCCTGATCATCAAGGTTCTTGCAACCCAAATAAAATTCCTTGAACCATCTGGTTATTGTACTGTGATCAACTACCCCATTTATCTTTTGCACAACAAATGTTTTTGGTTGCTTCCATAGTGTTATGACCCAGTTTGAACTTGTAAAGCATAAATTTCCAAATTAGATTACAATGAATGTTCATCTGTATAGTTTTCAAATCACACATGGAAGGAAGCAAAGCACAATATGTCAATGCACCAAGTACCACAATACTACCAACTGAAGCAGGTACTTTTAACAATTTGAACTGTTTTGATCTTGTGATATATGCAGTGCTAACTAGCTCATACCAAATATTGCTAAACCTTTAACTCACCCTAGTAAATATTCATATATATATATGTATATATGCAAATTTAATAACTATTATGGAATAGTAATAGGTAATGATAATACTACCTCTGTCCTAAAATAGTTGCTATATTTATTGTATGAAATCTATATGTAAATATAACAACTATTATGGGACAAAGTAGAAGTAATTTTTTTGAATGATGAAAGAATTGTAGAATAATCTTGATAGCCGATTATTTTCAATCTGTTTGCCAGTAAAATATACAATTAGGAATTGACACAATTTGAAAGAAAAATAGATTTGTTCATTGAAAAGAATTGTCTAAAAATGGATGGATAGAAAAGAATTTTAGTCAATCTGATTTGTTAATTAGGTTTACTTTTTTCCTACCAAAAAAACCTAATTTCTTATTTAGATTTTTATATTTCTAAAATCTGCTTTTCTGATCCTTTCTGTTCTCATTTCAATTAATTTCTATGGGGAAATACAGCTGGCTTATTTATTACATTGAAAGAAAAAAAGAAAGAAAAAAAATCTACATTATAATGACCTTGTCTATGTATGTTTGTATTTGCCCAACCCTTTTGACACTGGCAGGATATGACAAGTTCAATTTTTAAACAGAGTATAGCTGGTTTGAATTTAGAGTTTTCCTTCTCCAAGACCAGTTGCCTAACTTAGGCTAAAAAATTCAGTCTCTCCTACTATTTATGAATAGTTGGAAAGGGGTAAGAGATGGATTAATGGCTTACCCAAGGATAATAGAACAAAGTGAAAGACAAACAGCCTCAGCCAAGATTTGAACTGGAGTTGCCAATTTTATTTCCTATAATGATAACCGTTATGCTAAGTGTGCCTCCAGTTTTGTACTGTAACACAGCAAAAACAGAACATTGTAGTGAGATTTATGCTAACACAATATTACTAAAATACTTAGAGAATAAATTGAAGTCCAATCCAATTTGCAACTTAACAGTGTGTGTATGTGTAAGAGAGTGAAGGGGGTGTTTGTGTTCACTCTAATTATTATAATTTTCCAAGGGAAATAACTAATAAATGTTAATTATATAGTACTTCCTCTTATTAAGGTATAAATTCTATAAAAAGGATGTGGTGTGATATCAAGCTTCATTATCAAGTTCTGCTGACAGCATGGAGTTCCCACATCTCTCTCTCGCCATCTTTCCCTATCACCTATCATTCCTGGTAGGTCCTACAGACTGCATCCAGTATTTGAACAGAGATCATGGTCAGCTAACACTGGTGCATCCAAAGGAGAACATCACTTCTCAAGCAGTATCCAGCATATTTGTTTTACTTGGATGGTTCATGAAATAGGAACTAAGTAGTTGTACAGCAGCTGTTTTGTGGGGTGTTGCATCAAGGATTTGTTCAAAACCACATGCAGCATTCTTGTTTAGTTCCCAACTAGCTTTTTCTTCCAGTGTTTTGTTAGAGTCTACTTGGTGCAACCATATAGTAGCATAACAGCCACTGCTTAAAAAAATCTTGTTTCATTTTATCAAAGAGATATGATTTGCTTATAATCGACAACCTGTCAGTAACAGTCTATCCCTTTCCTATGCATATGTTGATATCACTTTCAGTACTGGTCTAATTTCAGAAGCTTGCCACTTATAGTAGAAATGGTTCTTTCTTGTTTAAAACACATGAACTCTGTTCTAACTGCACTCATGTAGGCGCCAATGCTTCTTGCTACTTGCTCTAGGCTGTGCAGCAATGGTTCAGCTTGTATTAGGAAGACTATTTAAAAAAGAAATACTGACATCAAAATTAAAGCTAAGTTTTTCAGATCCAAATTGAAAAATAATTAAAAATGGATTAGAAAATCAACAGATAAATACAATTAAGAGTAGAAATGACCAAATTTTAACCTAGGATTGTTTTCTTTACTTAGGTTTTTATTTTTATTATTCAGTCATACTAGCTAATTTCAGAACAGCTTTCTTAATTTGACATAGAAAAAAACCTATGTGTGTACATGTGTCATCTGTATGGGTCAAAATCAAAGTTAATATTTTACCTAACTATCAAGGATTTATATAACTATGTATCTAGACTATGTTTTATGAACAAAAACCATCTATTGGTTTGTAGTATTTGGCCCACTTATTAATTTAAAAGGAAAATCCAACATGTCAATTCATAACATAAATTCTTACTTTTTGGAGTGTTTGGTTTACTACTCCCATGTTTGACTGTTGATTTTTTAAAGGCATCAAAGTTAAAACAATTGGTTCTAACTGATTTTTAAACGCTTTAGGATGGAGATAAAAAAAAACCCAACCTTACCAAGGTTTGTAACAAACCTAATTTCAAGATGCATACTTACAAAATGGGAAAAAACTAAAAAAAAAAAACAAAAAAAAAACCCAGAAATTTTTGGAAATTCCCTAAAATTTAAATGGCTATAAAATAAAAACAATTAATGCTATTGTGATGCAAACTTTAGGATTTACTATTGACATTGACACAAACAAATGGTGAAATGGACCCCAGGTGAAATTATCTGGAATGACCATTTAAGATCAGAGTATAGTATCAGTTCTGTTCCTCTTAAGTAGGCATTTGTTGATCTACAATAACTTAATCATAAAAGTAACTTCTTGAAACAAAATTTTAAGAAATAAACATAATGGCTGGTAAACCACCATATTGTGACATACAAATTTTGGAGGGGTAATTTGTTTGAGATAGAATACAAACATGAACATTGAGAATATAGATTTAAGATCAAAATTAGAAGAAAAAAAAAAAAAAAAGCATTGATTGATTGAAGAATTTATATTATAAATGTGCAATCTCTTTGTTGGAATGTTTGTAACCATAACACACCAAAACTAGCACATCATATAATTTTTATTAGAACATATTAATTTGAATAATAATACAATTTTCTGTCCAATTCAATTCAAAGTAATTTCCTTATTAAAGTGATTTCAGTATTAACTGACTCGTACACAAAAAAAGTTAAAAGAAAATAAGCTCAAGCATGTTAAATTCTAATTACAAAGTTGTTTCCCTTTTTCTTTTAAAATAAAAGGAATAAACAGGCAAGAACCCTTGACCTGTCTGCACTCTTTTCTGTCAGCCATAGAAGTATGCCAGGGATGATATTTTAATTAAACTTAGGGAAAATGAGTATTTACTATATCAGGGATGATATTCTAATTAAACTTAAGGATAATTAGCATTTAATATAAGAATAATTATATATACATACAATAGTAATAATAGTTTGCTCAATCAATATTGGCAATAGAGCATATGTAAATTGAAGTTAGAATAAGCAAAACAGAGTCAGTGATGCTTGGTAATGGTCAATTTCTCACTTATGTGACCCTCAGACTAAGTGCTCTTCATCCAATGATCACAACAATGAGAAATTGACTGTAACCGAAAACAACTGGCTTTGTGTTTATGCTATTCTAACTTATATAGAAATAAGAAGTAACTTGAAGCTGCTGAAAGCAGCATTTAAATGAGTGAATATTCAAAGTTTTATTCATGACTGGTATAAAGAAACCTGCTTAAGACATAATTTTGGCATCAGTAGTACAAAAAATAACCTGATTTTTAAATAGAATATCTTAAGTCTGACAAAGAAAGTAGTATTGGCAAGCTGCTCAGCATTTAATGACACAGACAGAAATTGATATTACATTAGGTGGTTGTTTGTAGTGCAAATGATACTATTATAGGAAATGGACATGGAGACACAAGTTCAAATCCAGGACAAGACTGTTGGCATTTTACTCATTGCTAATGCTCTTGGGAAAGGTATGAATCTAATAATTATATCCTCAACTATTAGTAAATAGTAGGGCAGTCTTGGCTTTTTAACCTTGGTATAGGAGAAGGAAAACTCTGAATTCAAACCAGTTGAATTCTGCTTAAAAGTTGACTGTATCACATCTTGCTTGTGTGGAGGAGTAGGTAAATATATACATTAAGTGCTTGTTGAGATTTTGTATGCCTTAAATGTTATAACCATGCAATACTGGTTTGGTAATTAAACCATAGATAACAAGTATAGTCCAGTTTTTGTATATTTCTAAATAAATAAAAAAAAGAAAAAGGAAAAGAAAAGCAATTAATATCAGCTAATCAAATCACCATCCCCATTGCTACAAGAGGTCATCTTCTCCTCCCAACTATGAGCAAATAGTTGCATAAATACATTACACAATATTATTTTGCCTCACAAACCTGCCCTCATAGGTTATGGAGGCAAAGAAATTACTCAGCTTAGTTTCAGGAGGCCTTCTCCCTGGGCAGCACCTGTATCCTTGTCTAAACCATCCTTGTGTCATATCAACACTGTGGATAGTGGATCAAATATCTTGTCACAACATTAAACTGACCTTGTGTCTCATTTGAGTCTGGTTTGGTTGTTTTGTTTTATAGCAAAGCAACATTCATAGTTTACTTGATGCCAAAGCAATCCTTGTAGAAAAACAGTAAGAGTGCTATTTAACCCATAAGTGTGGCCGGGGGGGGGGGGCAAAAAGGTGATTAATACCTTTTCCATAGGTATTAGTCTAAAAGTGAATAGAGTAACTTTAGTTCACACTTGCTTACTATGATGTTGCAGTATACCATATTAACTACTGCATCATGGAGACCCCCCAACACTGTTAAGGTGAAGGGAGAGAGACAAATACTTTGTCTGGTTACCCAGCCAGGAGAAAGCAGAAATTGAAGAGCTCAGTTTCAGGGAGCTGTCCCCCTCAGCCAGGACCTGTTCCCTTGACTGGTGACTAAAGGGGGAAAGGGCTGGGTTTATTGCCTGGTACCTGAGGCAGCTAAATAGGGAAATTAGGCAATATATTGTACTTCACTTATTAACAAAGTGACCTTGTGTTACTTCCTACTCATAACAGATGGGTTTAAGAAATTCATACAAGTCATTGTCTTTCTATTTGTGACTGAATGTAAGTAAACTCAGCTGGAATTTTTTCCAAACTCACAAAGGTTTTTAATTTCAGCTCTTACAGCTTGCATAAGGGTCATTATTCTAAAGTAATGTATACTAGAAAGATCAACCAAATATAGTTTGGGTCATATAGCTCATTGCTTAATTAGATGTTTCTAAATCTTTTAAAAGGATTGGTATACATGTAGAACTGGTCATAATAACTTGCACAGGATTGCTCTTACTCTCATCATGTACAAGTAACAATACAACATTAAATTGACATGAAAACCAAGACCGAGTTCATGCCTTCTATTAAAAGGATTTATCAGTAACTGATAACATCAGTAATTAACCAGAATTTGAAATAATTTTAGCTTATTTTTCATACTCTAACCATCAGACCTATACCTATGAAATGTGACTTAATCTAAGTACACTTTAGAATAATTTAGTGTATTTAGTACAAATATGTACTTAAAAAATGTACTTGAACTCATAAGAGATGTACTCTTATGGATCCCCACACATGGCCGCGCAAAAGCAGGACGACCAGCTCGAACGTACATTCAGCAGCTATGTGAGGATACAGGATGTTGTCCTGAAGACCTACCTAAGGCGATGAACGATAGGGAGGAGTGGCGAGAGAGGGTCAGGGATATCCGTGCTACCAGCACGATATGATGATGATGATGATGATGATGATAAATTTTAGCTTACACACACACACACACACACACACCAAAATTAAACTGTAGAAAAGTATTAGAAATTGCTTTTAAATAGATTAAATACATTTTTGAATAAATTAAGGATGGTTATCAATGAGAAACATAGGTTTCAAGTTTGTTCTTTTTGGTGAGATTTTCTGTATAATGAAACATACAAGACAGACTCCTATTTTCACTTCAATGCAAAAAAGTCATTCTCTTTTTTTTTGCATTTAATATTAGAGAAAAATCCTATCAATATAAAGTGGAAAAGTGGATTCAAATAGTTAAAGCATTTCTAAACATGAAGGAAGAGGAAAAGAATAAAAACAAATAATACCCATGAAATAATGATACTGTTTATATAAAGTTATATTAGTAATCTTTTAATTTCTTTTCCTTTTTGTTTAAATTTTGACATTATTTTCTTTTAAGATATTAGTTACAAAGATTATATAGAAAATGTTTGGTGGTAGGAAAGGTATTTAGTCGAGTCCCCACTTATCAAGAATCAATATTAGCATCAATTTAACCCAAAACACAATGCAAGGAAAGATAAGATAAACTCATTTACACATATAAGACATTCAACCTTTTATATACATAAAATATATGCAGGTGGCATTACAAAGAAAAAATACACAAATGTGGCCCATGTTAGAATTACACACATACTGTTCTATGAACAAGTAGTATGTAGATTGGGTACAAAATGGAAAAAGGCTTACTTGAAGAGTGTGGGTAATATTGCCATGTGGCTTTACCATTCCTTTGCAGGGTCTTCAAAGAATAAGCCTCTGCTGGACAAGAGAATTATCCAAGAGATATACTTATTTAATTACATTACTGACATTTTTAAGGAGTTAGGTTGTTAATTTCAAATTAAAAGATTTACACCTGGAGTCATCTCTCATGTTTAGACATAGAGAAATTGGGTCATAATTAGGATAAGTGCAAACAAACTATTAACTTGCAATTAGATTGTGCAATTGTGTTAAAATGCCCAAACACAAATCTCATTGTGATATGGTTAGATACTGGACCTTTGAACATTAATGGGCATGTCCCATTCCTCATAA
Organism: Sepioteuthis lessoniana; assembly: GCA_963585895.1. Taxonomy (NCBI): domain Eukaryota; kingdom Metazoa; phylum Mollusca; class Cephalopoda; order Myopsida; family Loliginidae; genus Sepioteuthis; species Sepioteuthis lessoniana. The sequence continues at coordinate 117,463,022 of OY757910.1, forward strand.
ATACACTGGGCATTATTGTGAAGGGATGAAAATATACTCAGTAGTTACCACTAGCAGCAGTTACCTTCCTCATACTGCTGGCAAGTATTGTATTTTGTTAATGTTATAAAGATTTCCATTTCATTTCCAACCCCTCTGTTTTAGTTATTTCTCATTCAGTAACCTTTTTGTTAGGTTACAACAGAAAAGAAGTAATTTTAAACTTCTCTCCACTAATAGTTTTAAATAATTGATTTTAATGGCATGTCAACCTGTCTAGGATTATTTCATGCCAAGAGGTTAGAGAATTGCATACATTGTATGTTTATATTTACATTTTCTTTGTAGTTGTTTCTTGAGAGATTCTTTGCACACAGTTACATGGTTTCAAGATTTATTTAATACTTATAATTATTTCTATTAATTAATACTAATTTATTTGCAAACAGTTATGTAGTTTCAAGTAATCAATAATTATCCTTAGTAAACAATTATAATTTCAAGTAACTATTCTTAACACAAATAATTTACAGTTATATGACATCAAGTTTTCCAATTGAATACAAATAATTTTAAACAGATCTATATGACCCATAGATAGAACCCTAACAGGTATTACCATTTTGGCTTAGAGTGGAACTGGGAGTAATGTTAATAAAAGGGTACTCCTCACTCCCTAGATCTTCAAAACTGTAGACTCATCAACAGACACAGTTTAGTGTTATACCAAGACACCCTTTTTGGTGGGTCTTGTCCCCCACTTCACCCCCCTACAGGAGGTACAGTCAATGTATTCTAAAGCCCTGCAGATATAGAGGTTTAGTCTAAAAGATTTGAAGGGTCTGATTAAAAACAATACAAACCACTTTTGAATTGTTTTTTTTTTTTTTTTTTTAGACAAATTATACACCAGAAAAATTTTATTATATCATTGAACTGCACCGAGCTTATAAAACCACACCATTATGTAAATAAACAGAAACTGAAAATTCAATTGATTGTAGCTTTGATCAATAATAATATTGATCAAAATTGAAGATAATGCTAAAAACAGTAGATAGGTAAAATATTCACTTTTACAGGATGGAAATTTGTTAAATGTCCCAATTGATCCAATGATTAATAAAAAGACAAACAAATATTTTAGAAGATCCAGATTTCACTTTTCTTGTAGGTTGGGATGTTGTTGTAACAAGGAGATCTTACAAGAACACTGCCATGTGGGCTAAATAATCATATCAGCATGATGTCATAAGTTATGAAGCAACAACAGCTGACATCAACTGAAGCTAGTAACTGTTGCACCAAAAATTAATTATTTTCCTACCTGCACCTATTTTTTAATCTTTTTTTTTTTGTAATTTACATTGGTTTTCTATATTGAATCAAAAGGAATTTTTTTTAAGTGAAACTTGACACGATGGAGCTTGAGATTTAATTTAATTCATTTAGGTGTCAAAAATAAAATTCTATTTTTTGGTTCATTAAAATAAAAAAATATTTTTTCCAGCAACTGAAAGGATTGAGTTGAAAATTTATTTTGTTTCAAACCAGATTTTAAGACAATACCATTTATTTGGCAGAATACTAATCATTTATAGTTTTACACACATTGTGATTACTTCTCTCCTCAAAGATCAAAGTCTTATAAAAATTCTCCAGGAAAATTATTTACTTAAGAAAAAAAAATTTATATATGTGTAAATGTTCTATGATAAATGAAAGTTTACTTACTTCTTTGCAGTAGTTTCAAGTACTTTAAAAAGAAAAATTCAATCATCAGATGAGACTTGCAATTTAAAAATTCAAAGCTTGATCACATGATAATAAAAAGGGATAAAAACTCACAACTCAGAGTTTCACATTGTCAATCCTCAGGTGGGCTAGTATTCAACAGCATTTTTATCCTTTTTTATTATTATCTTATTTTATACTTGAAATACATTGTGATCTAGCTGTGCACTGATTGGGTTTTATAGCATATCAACCATTGTAGGTTATTTAATGCCAAATCCTCTTTATACATATATATTGAATATATATGATTTGTAAACACATTTTGTAGAAAACATTCTCAAAAACAAGCCCAAGCTCTTTTTTGCACACAATTAAATGGTTTCAAGTATTGCTATATAACAGTCACAATTTAACATCAGTCATTTGTTAGCACACAATTTGTTCTATTTGACCCATAGATAGAACCCTATCAGATGATACAACTCCGGGTCAGAGTGGACCTGGGAGCAATGGCAATAAAAGACCATTCCACATTTTCCAAATCTCCAAGGCTGGAGTCTCACCATCAGATGTTTAATGTCCTAAACAGGAGGGGGAGGTTCTTACCACTCTGCAGGGATGCAGTTGGTGTATTCTACATCCCCAGCTGACTGAGATCATTGCGCATTGTAAAGATTTTACTGATTAAAAATGGTTTCAGCATTAAATTTTGATAGTATACATATATATATATATATATATATATATATATATATATATATATATGAAGTTAGGAGAGCATAGACAGAGTCAACAGCACTTGGTAACTGCCAGTTTCTTCCCTATGCAATCATTGGACCAAAACTTACACACACACACACACACACACACACACACACACACACACACACACACACACACACACACACACTAATATTGAGAACACTTTATTCATGAATATGACAAACTACATTATTAATACTAATATATAATATGAGGATGGACTTAAAATTTTATATGATAAGGTCATATCTGCTGTTGAGGACTTTAGCGTCTCATCAACCGAAAACGACATCGACACATGACTGATGAAAGCATGGACGGCTATCGATAGGCTCTCGATCATATGGAAATTAGACCTGACCGATAAAATGAAACGCAGTTTCTTCCAGGCAGCGGTTGTATTGATACTGCTATATGGATGCACTACATGGACGCTAACTAAACGGCTGGAGAAGAAGCTAGACGGCAATTACACAAGAATGTTGAGAGCAATATTGAACAAGTCCTGGCGACAACACCCCACGAGACACCAACTATACGGCCACTTGCCTCCCATCATGAAAACTATACAAATTAGACGAAACAGACACACAGGACACTGCTGAAGAAGCAAGGACGAGCTCGTAAGTGATGTACTCCTATGGACCCCCACATATGGCCAAGCAAAAGCAGGACGACCAGCTCGAACTTACATACAGCAGCTATGTGAAGACACAGGATGTAATCCTGAAGACCTGCCGGAGGCGATGAATGATAGGGAGAAGTGGCGAGAGATGGTCAGGGATATCCGTGCTGGCCGCACGACATGATGATGACAATGAAATAAAAGCACTGCAATGCCAATGGAAGAAGTTTGTGGATCACAAGACAGGGGGGAGGGGCTATTTAAAAAAAAAAAAACTCATTTGGTCACATTTCATGTGAGTATCTTGGTCAGCCTTTGAAATTTTCTGCCAATCCTCATATATATGCAGACTTAATTTATGTTCTTCTCCTTTACTAAATTTTTGTTCTCATGTACTGGTTGATTGATCGTGTTTTATGGCATACCGGACCATTGGCCTATTGGGTAGAGTGTTTGCCAATGGCCCGAGAGACCTGGGTTCAATCCCAGGTTGAGTCATACCAAAAATTAAAAAAAAAAAAAAAGGTACTTGATCCCTCCCTGCTTGACACTTGGTATTATAAGGTGTTGATCAAGGGTAAAGTGGAGGAATCGAGGGAAAGGAGTAGCACTCTCCTCTACACCTTAGTGCAGTAGCTTTTGAAAAGGGAACCTTCAGGTTGCCCTTGACTATGGTTGCCAACTTTACTTACTTTTAGGTTATGTAATGTCAAATCATATATATATATATATATATATATATATATATTGAATATATGATTTGTAAATAAATAGCTTGTAGATAATGATTTTTAAATGAGTCAGAGCTGACTTCTTTACACAGTTAAAAGTTTGGTTTGATTGGGTTTAATAGAATATCAACTTTTGTAGGTTAATTAATGCCAAGTCCTCTTTATACAAATAAATTAGGTATTTATGATATGTAAGTGAACAATTTGTAATGAGCCAAAGCTCATTTGTTTGCATACAGTTAAATGGTTATACGTTGATATGTAAGTCAATAGTTTGTTGGTAATCTTATTTTTAGATTAGTCAGAACTGATTTGTTTGCACACAGTTAAAGGGTTCCAAATATTATTATCTAACAAAATTTTATTTGCACACAATTAAATAGTTTCAAGCCCTGTTATATAAGATTAACAATTCAGTTTAGGAACACAGTTAAAGAGTTCCAAGTATTGCTAATCAATACTAATAATTCTATTCAATATCATTCATTCATTCATTCATGAGCAGTTAAATTGTTGTAAGTATTCCAATGTATCATTAACAATTCAATTAAACATCAGTCATTTGTTTACACATAGTTAAATGTTCAAACAGTTCTATTTCTAACAATTCAGTTTAGTATAAGTACAGTTTAAATGTCAAAGAGTTCTATTTGACCCATAGATAAAACCCTTTCAGGTGCTACCACTCCAGACCAGAGTGGACCTAGGAGCAATGGCAATGAAGGGGTACTCCATATTCCCCATAGCTCCAGGACTTGAGCCTCACCAGCAGATGTCATATCCAGGACACTACAGTTAAAGGTTTCAAGCATTGCTATCTAACACTAATAGTTTTATTTGCAGACTGTTAAATTGTTTCAAATATTAGAATCTAAAACTAGTAATTTTATTCAACAATCATTTGCACACAATTAAATAGTTTCAAGTATAGAAACTGACTAAACATTTATATTTGACCCTTAGATGGAATACTAATAGGTATTATCATTCTGGATCAGAGTGGACCTGGGAGTAATGGGGTATTTCACATTCAGCATAAATCCAGTATAGGAGCCAAGCCATCAGATGGTTTAGTGTCATAACCAGGATACTCATTGGGTAGGGGTCTTACTGTAAAATAATTAAGGACTTCAGTTGATTGTGTTGTTTCTTACCAAGATTTACAGGTCCACCATCGGATGGTGGAAAAGAAAGGAACATATATAAAAAAGGAGAAACAAATGAGAAAGAGAAAGGTCAGTTCTTGAAATCTAGATCATCGTAGCAGCATACACCCAAGTTAAAAATAGAAATGCATCAGCAGCCAATCAGTGACAGGTTCTGATTGGCTGGAAGAAACTCAAACAGAAAAAAAACATTAGGAGAGGGGACGGGTGATAGAAAAGAGGAAAAGGGGACAGTTGGTTGTGAGATATGATAATGTAAAGACCAGAATTGAACATCAGCCACAATGATGTTAAGATGGCTGAAAATTATGACCCCTATTTTAGGGTGAGCTCCGTGAAGGAGTCTCACACCAGCTGTGAAGATGGAACCAGTGAGCAAGCACATGTTAGAACTAAAACAGAAAACGAGAAATAGAATTCAAGGTCTGTGTCTTCTCTCTCCTTAGACGTTTTATTTCTCTTTGTCTAACTTTATTTGACTCATTTTTTATACGCCATTTCTCTCTTTTTGACAACTAATAAGTGTAGTAGCCAATAAACTTTTGTATTTGAGAACCAAAACGTTATTTTGTGTGTTCGTCAATTTTTCTCATAGCAAGTTTACAATAGGGCTCTGACTGACACTTAAGACGGGATCCTGTGGTTGAGCAGTCATTGATCCGGTGACAGAGTAGTCAATGACTTACAACACACCACTTTGGCCCTTACTTGGTCTGATTGGCAGTCGGATAGGCTCAATCTGATCAATCGGCTGGTCATATCAAGCCCAAGCACCTATGTGTTTTATCCCAAATGTACTTTTAAATCTGCACTTGCAACAAGTTCCCAAACCTTATCTTTTAGGTGCTAGAAGGCGGTAGCTGAGGGTCAATTGCATTGAGAGAATAGGAATTTGACCATTGCTGAGAACCTGAAATTGGTAACGGCTTGAAAACCTACTCTTAGCTCGAGTATATTAGTCGCGTATACTCTACAGCATCTATGGCGTCTTAAAAAAAAAACAAAAAAAAAAACGAAACCTGTCAGAATCAGACAGAGAATGAGGCAGCAGACTTCACAAGATTCATTGTTATTGAATTTTTGGTGGTCTGCCAAGCTAAATTCTCGTTTTTCCACATAGAAAAAATTATTTCTACAAGGGCTACTCCGAAAACTATTAAGAAAAACCAGGAACGGAAACTTGCTAGTCAAGGTGGACAGACGGAGGCAGGCAGAAAGTATATTAAAAATGAAAACTTTTCATACGACGAAATGCAGAGCATCCTGCGTGGGAAATTCAACACTTCCAAAGGAGTTATCAGGAGTAGGGAGTTGGCATTTTCTACAGAAGAGGAGATAGCATCAGCCCTGGGAAAACTGAGTTACAAATACAAGAAGAATCTCCATTAGAAAAGGCGAAGAACGAATCCAGACCAACACTTATATCCTGACATTTAACCAGCCCCGTACTCCTAAGGAAGTGAAGATTGGCTATTGTCTTGAGAGAGTTGAGCAGTACGCCCCAGTGCCCCTGAGGTGTTTTAAATGCCAAAAATATGGACACCACAGGGGAACCTGTAGAGGACGACATACGTGTCAAATACAGTGAAAAGGACCCGAATCACCTGGAGGATGATTGCTTGAAGCAAATTCGATGTGTAAACTGCTGACATGATCATCCAGCTTGCGATGTTTACAAAAAGAAAAGGAAATACTTGGGGTGAAACGCAAGAGAAATGTGTCCTTGCTGGAAGCAAGGAAAATTGTAGGAACCTACATGAGAGAAAACACCTACGCCTCTATTGCACAGAGGGCGGATACAAGCAGTGAAGACAACAAATATAGAATACTCGTGGAAAAATCGATCCAGTTGGAAGCCAATGATTGGCCAAAGTTTCAGGAGCACCTGAAAAAACTCTACTCGGCCGAATTTTACTAAGCATCAGCTCAGCAACGGGTTGGGAATGGAGAGAGATCCAATGTTGCAGTCCAAACAAAAACATACGTAAGATCTACCACTCCAATACGAACTACTCCTAAAAGTGCAAAATCTCCAACAAAACAGCTGTTACATAAGTCATCAATCCTTCCACCAAAAAACAAAGACAGACTAAAAAACTTGTCTCCCATAAAACCTGAACAACAAAAATCACAAGCTCTCATTATCCAATCCGGGAAAATACAGATGAACACCAAAGTAAACAATGAAAAACCTGGAAGCGCATTCGAAATGCCCTCAAGAACAAAGTCGCCAACAAAAATCAATAAACAGTGCAATGCTCAGGGCTCGACAAAACCCCTACAAAGAACCTATGGTATAGAAAGTATGGATAGTGACAGACTGCGTGGTTGCCAGCCTTAATCTTGAGGAAGTATTAAATAACTACAAAACTTGAAACCATTTAACTGTGGGCAAATTTATAAGCTCGCTCACATTTTTAAATGTTATTCTCTTAGTATTCTAAACTGAATTGTTTGAAATGGAACTGTTTTTGACATTTAACTGTGTGTAAACAAAATCTATACTTATTACTAAACTGAATTGGTTGAATTAGAACTGTTTGACAAAACTAAATAGCTTGAAATGGAAATGTTTTTGACAATTGAAAATTGTTTGAAATAGAACTGATTATTTGTATAAAAATGGATTTGGCATTATATAACCTACAAATGTTGACATGCCACAAAACCCAAACAACAGCCCCAGTTGACTGGGCTGGTGTATTGGTCAACCTTTTATTTATAATGCCATTTACCCCTTTTAGTCTTTATTTTTTATTGTTTGAATTTTATTTCTACTTACAAAATTTTTAATATTGTACAAGTCGGTCTCGTGTATCAGTGGACTCTTGATTTATGGTCCCAAAATCATAATGTAAATATTTTTTTCTGTTTAACCAAACGTTGTTCTTATTCCGTTTATGTTCGAATATCAACTTTAGTCTAAAAATTGTCTTCAAAATTCGACCTATACACAAGGACGGCACTTCATCGGTTCAGCCGTGATCTTTCCGTATCTCGTTATGCCTAGTTTCTGACGACTAGTGTTCCCACCCCCATTGCATTAAACGGGGTATTTAATAATACGTTCAGATCCTTGCGGTAGAATTGGATAATTTCAGAACAAACTCAGGTGATAAAGTGTATGGAACCTCCTCATCCACATTAAACCTATCTTATGTCATATTTTTTGACATGAGGGGGCGAATAAAACTACCACACCTTAAGGCAATTTAGAGCCTTTTTTTTTTGCTACTTGACTCATGTCTCATTTTTTTTTTTTTTTTTGGACTGCCAGACGAAGCCAAAAAAGCACAGTGGCCGCTTGCCAAACAAATTTCTTTGTGTTCTCCATAGAAATTCCACATTTTTAATACAAAGGATATAACTAGGGAAAAATAGTTATGACGAGAGTTGAATGGTATTTATCGATTTTGAGGTAGTTTAAAGAATAGGGTTCGGATATTGCTATTAGGCGAGCGAATTAACCAATACTCATTTTGAGATTTAAAAAAATTAAAAATATAGTCAACTTACTTTCTTTTTGGAATAATACCAACGTTGTTTAAGTGATCCTCTTTAAACAAAACAAAAAATGGGTTTTGTTTGTATGATAATCTCTCTCTGCTGTACACCCGTTTTTCAATTTTTTTTTTTTTAGTGGAGAGTTATTTTTCTTCAAATCTCATAAAAATAAAGATACTTGTCCAGAATAGAAAGTAAAGTGTCTTCGTGGCATAATGGCTAAAGAACTGGACTGCGGCCTAAAAGTAAACACGTTCGAACTCCAATCGCGTTATTACGTTCCCTTTCAGACTTGATACCCTTGTGAAAGATATTGAACCTCCTTATATCCCCAGCTATGGATTAAATAGTATCACTGCTGCTCTTCTACAAAGATAGATTTTGACATTAAATAACCCACGAAGGTTGATATGCTATTAAAATAAAATAAAAAAGCAACCAAATAAATTCTATACAAACGTAATTCTTACGTTTACCATCCAGGTAAATGTAAATTTTAGTCATTCATTATTCGATTTGAAAATTTTGTTAATCTTAACAGTTCTAGTAAAAATGAAGTAATAGACTGAAACTTAGACGGTGAATGTAAGTATATATATATATAAGTACATTAACAACGGAATTTTCAATGGTTGGAAGCAATTTTTATTTTATTTATGTATTTTTTAAAACTCTTTTGGTGCGAAGGGCAACTCGAGTCGCCTAAATGCGTGAGGGGGCGAGATGTAACTTTAGTCCACATTACTTAAAAATTGTGCCTCTTGTTTTATATACCCCGACTCTAAAATTAAAAATAATAAATACTTAATTACTTCTAAAACTTTAATAAAACAGTCGTTTTCAGTAAATAAAAAATTCTCTTATAAACTAACTTGTGTTATATACCTGCCAATGTCAATAGTGTATTGTAAAAGTCCAATATTTTTTTTTATTTTATGGTCAAAAGTACATTCCAGCCATTAAATTTGCTGCTAAATACGTCGTACCAATTGGGTTAACTCATTATCGTCCAAACAATGGAAAGTTTTTTGCTTTTTCTGTGGTGATGGTGATTATTATCAATAAAAATAAATAAAATAACCGAACTAGCCTTATATTCGTTTATAAAACGATATCGTAACTTTCGATTTTTCCCCCGAAAGTTAACTTTATACTACTACTTCTTTCAAGAAGAAAAGTGAGAAAAATATCGACCATAAAAAAAGTTTTGTAATAAATTATTTGACTCTGTAGATCAACTTCCCAATTAAAATTCTAAAATCAAAATCGGCAAATGATTTTTAGAGCAAATCATTTTTTTTAAAATTCCGTCAATCTGTATTTTGTATACACAATGTCCATTTGGTGTCAAGGGGGGGGGTGCCAACAAAGTAAAAGTAATCCAATTAAATTACGTATCATCAAATTTTAGATATAGTGTCAAAAACTAATTATTTGAATTCAAAGTCAATTAATTCACTTTTGAAATCTAGCAGAAAAACAGTTATATTAATTTTGTGTTTATGGTGGATATCTGAAGAGTCATTGGGTAAAAAGATGAATGAAAAAGTTTTAGATATTTTTTCTTCATAAAAGGAGCTGATTTATTCAGTAGGATTTTCTTTTTTTGGTAAATAGTTTGAAGTCTTTTTCTACCAGTATAAGCTAACCATAAAAAAGCTTACCAAAGTTTTTAATCTATGGGCTGCAGAGCAAAAAAAAAAAAAAAAAATGATGATGTAATGGGTAATGAATGATATAATCATTCTAGTGTTTAAATTGTTGAATCATCGCCCTACTCGAGACATCCGAAATTACTGAAGAATAGGAAAGGGAGAAAAAAGAAAAAAGTGAACACAACAAGTGCGAGAACCAAGTAATTTTAGTTATATTCTAAATAATCAAAATATACAATAATTCGAATACAACTTAAATATACAAACAGTAATAAAAGAGAAAAAAAATTGTTTTGTTTAAATACATAAAAGAGTTGAAAAAGACATGTTACAAAACTTCCTTGGGACAACGGTTAACAATAGTTGTTCTGTTAAATCCGGACTCCCCAAGAATTAAAAAAAAATGTCAGAATAAAGATGGTTGTTTGACGAAGATAATGTTAAAGCCTGTTGTGATATTTTATTACTAGCTTAAAAATAAAGCAATTTTTTTTCTTTCTCTAAGGCTTTTCATTGTCTCTCGCCTACATTATATCAGCTGGTTGACTTGATATTATTATTACTGCTTCTATGAAAGGTAGTATTTTAGCTATGGTAGGTAAATGTCCTGATCTATCGAAAAAGGTATAAAGAGAAAAAAATTGTGGGGGTGACTTACAATACTAACAATCTCAAAATTCCTTAAAAAAACTTTTAAAATCTTAAACTTTAGGGGCCCCAAGAAGAACCCCTCTTCGCTATTTCAGTATTTTTAGTTTGTGTATATAGAAAGAAGTTCTAATTGTTTTTGTTGTGATGACCGAGAAGAAAATTATATAGGAAGCTAAAACAAAACAGTTTAGGTTTCGAGAATAAAAATAAAAATAAATAAAGTCTGGGAGGAAAAAAAATCGTATATCGATTCTTCAGACAATAATGGTGTAGTAAAAGCTATTATTCGGGGGTTCTTTATCTTCAGTGTCAAGTCATTTGCTGGAAAAAAAACAAAAAAAAAAAAAACAAAAAAAAAAAACTAACAAATCATTAATTTAATGGTAACCCTTTTTTTAGCGATTAGTCTAGAATTAATTAATTAATTAATTATTCTGTAATAGATAATAATATAGTTAGTCAATCAGTAGTAGTAGTAGTACTACTATTTTTTTCTTTTGCTCAACAGAAAAATAAAAACAACAGTATCAAAGTACGTATTATACAAAATATTCAATTTACTTTTAATTATCATAGTATATAAACAATTAAAAATAAAATAAACTAGAGAGATAAATAAATTGAAGTTGTTTCTAAACTTGATATTTTCACCGACGGAAAAAAACAACAAATGATTGGAAAAAAGTAAACAAAATATCCAAAAATAAACATTTTGTTTTCCTAACACGTTGAATACGGATGTTAAAAATTTAAAAACGAAAGTATTAACTGCGTACGTACCCATAGACCCGTATGTGTCAGGGTAGCTTATTTATGCATACACAGCTCAATAATAGTTCCTGCATCTCCAATGTATTCCTTGTCTTGTTTACATTGTGACTAGTTAAAATCCTTTGCAGATTGTAAGCATCTGTTTCACAGACTGGCCTGTGCACCCCTACACCAACTTAAAATCGACTCGCTCGGCTCAACCATTTCGTATTAGCAGGGGTGATAGGATACACATTACAGCGCGTTCTTTTCATTAATACTCAAGCAGTTTGAATGGAGTCAGGGTTATTATATTCGATGGGAAACGTGTAACTACTTTGACCACCAAACAGGTTGTCCTTCGCAATTTTGATCAATCAGTTGTATTTTTCTCCTGCTTTCTATTCGATTTTTAAAACTACTTTTAGATTCACTAGGGGCTCCTTCTGCAATACAATGATTAGCAAACTAGGCAAGCGTATACGGCCGCATTTACCGTTAGACATAGTAGGCTATTGACCTAGGGCCCATGTGTATCTAGGAGCCTCACAAAAACTAATTTGTGCTAGATTATATCCTTGTTTTAAGTGTACACCGGCCATTCAATTATCTAATGTGTCGGCACCCTGTACAATAAATATAGGCTCACAGTGACCTTCAGCTGGTGGGCCGTGTGGCCCACTGGTGAGCTTGGCCTAGGTCTCACAATTAGGTAAATCCCACCCTACTAACATACCATATCTATTTGCTAGTAAGTTCCATTTTCACTAATTATTCTATGCTACTGGCATGTGTCGGACCAAATTAAGCTTATTAAACGATTACTTAAAGATTAAGAGCTACAGTACAGGGAAACTGGTAATTTGGCAAAAGAGGGTCAAGAAAGAACAACTGTTTCTGAATTTTTTTTCTGCTTTCATTTATTATTTTCAGTTTTCATGTTAGATCAATGGTTCACAGATTCATTTCTTACCAGAAAATTTCAAGGTCGATACTTTTCTTCCTTCTATAGATTAAATATTATACAGCCTAGTCAGCTGTAGGGGATGGGGAGCTGTTGAATATGCTACCTGCATCTCTGCAGAGGCGTAAGTCCCCGCCTCCAACGAGTGTCTTGGATATGTGATGGTAGGGCTCCAATCTTGGAGCTTTGTGGAATGTGAAATACCCTTTCATTACTATTAGTACCAAGTCCACTTTGGTCTGGGGTGGTCATACCTGTTAAGGTCCTTACTGTAGGTCAAATAGAACTGTTGAATCATTTACTATACAGGAAACCATTTAACTGTGGCAAATAAATGATCCTTGGCTTGTGTAAAAATTGTGGTTTGGTTTGGTTTCTTTGTTTAATGGCATATCAACCTTTGTAGGTTATTTAATGCCAAAGCTATTCTCCTAGAAGAACAGTAGTGGTACTATTTAACCCATAGCTGGGAGGATAAGGTGGATCAAACCTTTCCCAAGGGTATTTGCCTGAAAGTGAACATAATAACGCGACTAGAGTACGAACTCGCTTACTTCGATTCCGCAGTCCATCGCTTTAACCATTACACCAAAAGGACCCCCCCCATAAAAATTGTTATCTACAAACTATTCATTTACAAATCCTATATATTCAATATATATGTATAAACAAGATTTGGTATTAGATAACCTACAAAAGTTGAGATGTCATATAATCCAACCAACCAAATAGTGTTGTATAGTATACTACGGGTATACAAATATCCACGGGAACATAATCAACTGTAATGACTTCAATAATGAACGAATATACTTCTTTATATAAATCTCTCACACTTTATTTTCAAAGATGTGATGTTTGTTGTGTGTGAGAAATGAGTGAAGACAAGGATGGACTGCTATATTGACCCAGGTTCTTCCTTGACCATAGCAGCACTTCTTTCGCATCTTGGCTTGGGTTGCTCAACCGGGGGTCACTAAGGGTCCAAAGGTTCTTCCTCGACCATAGCAGCACTTCTTTCATATCTTGGTTTGGGTTGCTCAACCGGGGGTCACTAAGGGCCCAAAGCCCTCAGTCTGTAAGCTGGTTTTCACTTCGGCATCCTGTCTCCAACTGACTGGAACCGCTCAGGCACCTGGTTATATTATTTTCTAACACCCACCTGCTTCCGCTGTTCTTTCGCTTATTTACACAGGTGCATCTCTTGATTGATGGCTCAGTCAAGGGTCAATATACAACAATAGAACTATTTAATCATTTACTGTACTTGAAATTATTTAACTGTATGCAAACAAATGAGCTCTGGTTTGTTTTACAATTTTTACCTACAAACTATTTACTTAAAAATCATGTGTATAAACAGGATTTGGCATTAAATAACCATCGAGGGTTGATATGCCATTAAACCAAATAACCAACCCATCATTTATTACAATAGACTAAACTAAGGTTTTATTAGTGGTAACTCAGATTTTTGCATCCTATCAGTGGGGCTTAGAATACACTGATTGTATACCCTGCAGAAGAATAAGAACCCACCCCTAAAAAGGAGTGGGGGTTTGTATGATACTAAATTGCATTTGATGGTGTGGCTTCTGTTTTAGAGACCTAAAGAGTGTGGAATATCCCTTCATTGCCAATATTCTTAGGTCCATGCTGACTGGGTGTGATAATAATTGTTAGGGTCTTATGAATGGATTAAAAAAACCTGTTTAAAATCATTTATATTTGATAGAACCCTGATAAAAAAAAACTCTTAAGAAATGACTACACAAAAATGTAAATATGACTGTGATTCCCTAACCTCTAGGTATAAAAAATTCTACATGGATTGACATGCAGTTAAATTTAATCAATCAATTTGTGAGATTTGTAAAATAGATTAGGTTCAACTAGTCTAGAAGGAAAACTCTGAATTCAAACCAATGTTACTCTTCTTTAAAATTGACCTAGCGTCACATCCTGTTCATAGTTGAAGGGTTGAGTAAAATACATACTCAGATTTGTGAGTATGTTTGGACTGTGCATTGATGTAAAAATAGATAAATCAAATATAAGAAGAGACAATAGCTGACTTGTTTTTCAATGCTGATATTTTCTTTCACCTACTACAATTACTTTAACTACTAGTTACAATGACAATAAAAAATTAGTTTTACTATTAAAAAAGTGTGTGTGTGTGTGTGCGCGCGTGTGTGTTTCATGGAAATTAGATAAAAACAAGTTAAAAATGTATTCAGTATGAATTTGTATCAAAATATGATTAATCAACTGATTTTAATGGCATGTTAACTTGTCTAGGGTTATTTTATGCCTAGATGTCAGGAAATTGTGTTCATTATACATTTATATTTTCTGTAGTCGTTTTTTTAGTCTTTTGTACACAGTTATATCAAGTATTCCTATCTAATACAAATAATTTGCACAGAGTTGTATGGTTTCAAGTATTCTTATCTAATACTAATACTTTTATGGTTTCAAGAAATTATTTCTCTTTGATAATAGTCATTTGCTTGCATTGCACACAGTTATATGGTTTCAAGTAACTAATAATAATCCTTACTTAACAATTAGAGCTTCAATTAACTATTCTTAAGATAAAACATTTACAGTTATATCGTATCAAATATTCCTATTTAATATGAATAATTTTTAGACAGATCTATTTGATCCATAGATAGGCCCTTAACAAATACTACCACTCTGGGTCAGAGTGGACCTCTGTGTGTGTGTGTGCATATGTGACAGCAATCAGCTGATGTGGGTTGAGCTAGCTTCACATAATTAATTTTGTAGATCTGGGAGTAATGGTAATGAAGGGCTACTCTACATTCCTCAGATCTCCAGAACAGGAGCCTCACCATCAGATATAATTTAGTGTCATATACAGGACATCTCTTTTTTGGAGTGGTCTTACCCCTACCCCCTGCAGGGGAGACAGTCAGTGTACTCTAAACCCCACCAACAAGGCAATTTTATCCCCCCAAAATTAAGTTGAATCTAGATTCTTTATGATAGATAATCAAATATTTAATACTAGTGATTTGTTGATTCTTGAACCCAGATAAAAACTAAAATTTTTTGGAATGCTAATTCTTAAGGTAGAAAAGTCTTCATCATTACTCTGCAAATTGGTGCAAAATAATCTTTTTCCTTTTACTCCAATCTGACTTTGTACAAGATTAACCTAAGCTAGTGCCATTCCAAAACATATAAAAGCCAGATGCTCTTAACATAATGGTCATTGACATAGGAAATAGAAAGGACAACCTCAATTCAAATCCCAGATGAAGCTGAGCATATTTCACTTTGAGAAAGGCATGAATCCATCTGTTCTCCTTCCACCCCCAGTTACAGGTAAATAGAAGGGGAAACTGGGCTCTTTAACTTTGGTATGACAATCAGTCTAGGAGAAGGAAAACTCTGAATTCAAACTAGCTGTGCTCTGCTCAGAAATTGACTTTGTGTCACACTCTAGTCATGGTGAAGGGGTTTGGATAAATACATAAATGAAAGTCAGCATTCATTGCTTTGTTTTTAGCTTTCCTTATCCATAGGTAATGAAATCCAACTTTTATAATTTATAAGGGTCTCATGGGACAGCTGAAGTATGGATGATCAAAAGTGACAAAACTTGATATTACTCACAATGATAAAAGAATATTCTAAACATTAAAACATAATCATACAATGGGTAACATTACATGACTGACTGAATTTAATGTCATGTCAACATGTTTGGGTTTATTTAATGTCTAAAGGTTAGGGAATCATGTACATTGTATGTTTATATTTACATTTTTTACATAGTTGCATGATATCAAATATTTCTAATACAAGTAATTTGGACAACTTGTATGGTTTCAAGTATTCCTATCTAATACTAATGATTAAAAGGAGAGAGAAGGGGGAGTTCAAAGGAGTAGGAGAGAGAGTAAAATAGGTTTGGTTTGATTTCATTTAATGCCATATCATATTTATATATACATACATGATTTGTTAGCAAACTATAGGTAACAATATTTTGCAACTGTTTAACTGTGCAAACAAATGATTGATATTAAATAGAATTATTAGTGTTAGATAGCAATACTTGAAACCAATAAACTATGCAAACAAATGAGCCTAACTTTTTTAAAAATAAAGTTTCCTATAAACTATTAGCTTACAAATCATATATATATATATATATATACAGTAGCATCCAAAACTAAGGGACAAAATTTTAAAACCTAATATTTGTTAGAAATAACAACTGTGAAATGCTGAAATTTTGACAACTGGTAGTCGTTATCATCCATAATAACATACTAAAATTTGAATCATTTGCAAAGGATAGAAAAAGAATTATAACAATTATTTATTTATTTTCAAAATAGGATCATCCAAAAGTAAGGGACAAAATTGAGAAAAACAATGTAAACAGTATGCTATATTCAAATTTTTTGATTTCCTCTAAAGAATAAGTCTTACTTAGTCATTTGTAAACGCTGCATCAGCCGGCACCATGGCGAAACGCCAATAACTTGATTACTCTGTGAGACAAGCTATTGTGAAGCTACACAAGGAAAAGCACACAATTAGAGAGATTTCAAAGAAAGTGAAACGTTCCAAGAGTGTTGTAGGCAGGGTAGTTAAATCCTACAATGATACTGGCAAAATAGTGCTTTTAAAACCGGCAGACCCTGCAAAACTTCAGCAAGAGAAGATCGAATAATGCAGCGTATGTCATTAAAGGACCGTTTTAAGTCTTGCACAGAAATTGAAAGGGTTATGAATAGTACCTCATGTGTTAATGTGTCAAGACAGACTGTTTCTAGACGACTGCAAGAAATAGGGCTGTTTAATTGAACCCCAAGGAAGAAACCACTTGTTAGTTCGAAGAATAAGAAGAAGAGATTAGAGTTTGCAAACAGGTATATAATTTGGACATATGAAAATTGGGCAAAAGTATTTTTCAGTGATGAAAGCAAGTTTAATTTATTTGGAAATGATGGAAAAAAAAAACAATGTAAAGAGACGTATTGGTGAAAGATTAAGTGCAAAGTGTACTAAGAAAACTGTCAAGTTTGAGGGCGGAAGCGTCATGGTATTTGGAATGTTTTCTAGCCAAGGTACAACGCCTCTTGTCCAGTTACAAACTCATGTAAATGCGCAGATCTATAAAAACATTGTTCAAGATCATGTTGTGCCAATCATACAGAATTCAGGTTTCGATAGGGCTACCTTTATGCAAGATAATGCCCCATGTCACAAGGCAAAGGTGGTAATGAGTTACCTTAGCGAGCAAGATTTCGAAATTATGGATTGGCCACCGCAAAGTCCTGACTTAAATCCAATAGAAAATCTTTGGAAGCCCTTAGGAGTGAAAGTTATGGAAAGAAATCACACTAACACGGAGGATTTGGGAGTGAAGCTTCAAGAAGAATGGTCACAGTTGTTATTTCTAACAAATATTAGGTTTTGAAATTTTGTCCCTTAGTTTTGGATGCTACTGTATATATATATATATATATATATATAAATTGAAAGAAAACTCAACTGACTGTCATTATGTTATTATAAATTTATTTTGACAGGCCACCAATGTGACTTACCTCATCAGATAGCTTTTCATAAAATGGAAAGAAAGATCCACAAACATTGCTCATTTGAAAAATGAATAGATGAATAAATAAAACTAACCTGTAATAGCTGGTGGAATATCAAAAAGAATCAGGTTAAATCTTGTTGCCATTCCCATGTCTTGGATTTTAGACTCGGTGTTGTATTTCAGTTTATCTCTTTTTATCTTTGTTATTTATAATCTATATGTTTTTTCATTTGTTTACTAGTATATTTTCCTATTTTTTATTTTAAGAAAATATCTCTCTATTTGTTCTTTTCTTTATTTATATCTCATTTAGGGATGCCATGAATTACTATATTTCTAATTCCAGACTATTCCCTTATTTGAAGGGGTTGCTTTGGGGGTTATTTATCCTTTCATCACTAGTTAACTTGACTCTCTCTTTAATTTGTGCATCACTATTTTAATATTTCCCTTTGACTACTGGTGATTTCATTAGTATTAGAGTCTATTGTTAATCTCTTAATAATGAGGCAACTAGTCTAGGAGAAGGAAAACTCTGAATTCAAACCTCCGCTTAAAAATTGACCTTGTGTCATATCCTACCTGAGTGGAGGGGTTGGTAAATATGGTTAATCTTTTAACAATTCATGAGTTAGAGAAGTTTTTATTATTCTTATTAAAGAATGGCCATGCTCTTAAGCCAATTTAATTTCTGTTGATATTAAAGCCGTTATTGTTTGAGTTATTGTTTGAGTTATTGTTCTATTATAATTATTATTGCTCTGGATGAGATTTTTATATATATTTTGATACATTTATATATTAATAGCCATACTTATAGCTCTCCTTGCAACCGGCTCATTGGTCTAGTGGGTAGAGTGTTCGCCAATGGTCCAGAAGACCTGGGTTCAATCCCAGGTCGCATCATACCAAAGCCTTTAAAAATGGTACTTGATACTTCCTTGCTTAAAACTCAGCAATATAAGGTACATTCAAGGGTAAAGTGGAGCCATCCAGAGAAAGGAGTGGCGCCCTCGGTATAATAGCTATTGAAAAGGGAGCCTTATGGTTGCCCTCGACTATGGTCACCTAATAGTACTCCTGTAAAATTATATGAAACTTCTCACATATTCTACATCTGAATAATTCCAAACTCATTGTCTCTGGACAATTATTTTAAATAATTCATATATATATATATATATATATATGATTTAGCATTAAATAACCCACCAATGGTTTTAACAATTATTATCTAACACTAATAATCCAATTTAATCATTTGTTTGGTCACAGTTAAATGGTTTCAAGTATTGTTAATACTAAATTCTATAAATCAAGTATTCCTATCTAATACAAACAATTTGCACATAGTTGTATGGTTTCAAAAAACTAATTATAATAATCCTTAGTAAATCATTGAACAGTTTTATTTGACCTACAGATGGGACCTTAACAGGTACTACCACTCTGGGTCAAAGTGGACCTGAGAGTAATACTAATAAAAAGTTGCTCTATATTCTCCAAACTCCAAGACTGGGGCCTCACCATTAGATGCAGTTTTAATAGTACATCCAATACACTCAAAGTCTTGTTTTTCTCAATGCAATTGACTCTCAGCCATTGTCTTTTAACACTTTTAAGCTCAAAAAGGTTGCTATTTGTTTTCCACAAGAGCAATTTAAAGAATACAGTCAGGACAACTATATAGGGTTCACATGATTAGCTGATTGATCAGATCAGGCTTCTCCAACTGTCCATCTAGGCTACTAAAAGCTAAAGTGTAGTGTTGCAAGTTATGTGGCCTCTTTGGTTGCCTTGCTCACTCGGCTGGGGCTGTAGAATAAATACACTGACTAAATCTCTGCAGAGGGGTAAGATGAGTGTCCTGGTTATGACACTAAACAATCTGATGGTGAGGTTCCAGTAATGCTGGAGCTTTGGGGAATACAGAGCACCCCTTCATTGGTATCACTTTCAGGTCCACTCAGGCCCAGAGAGGGAGCACTTATGCTAAACTGAACTGCTTAAAATGGAACTGTTTTGACAAGTAAACTGCGTACTTATGCTAAACTGAATTGTTTGAAATAGAACTCTTTTTGACATTGAAACTGTACTTTTGCTAAACTGAATTGTTTAATAAAGAACTGCTTTGACATTTAACTGTGTGTGGACAAAAACTATACTTATACTAAACTGAATTGTTTGAATTAGAACTGTTTGACTAAACTGAATAGTTTGAAATAGAAAAGTTTTTGACAATTAAACTGTGTACTTAGGCTAAACTGAATTGTTTGAAATAGAACTGTTTATTTGTATAAAAATGGATTTGGTATTAAATAGCCTACAAAGGTTGATATGCCATGAAACCCCCAAAAAACAAGTTCTATGGTTGCTGGATCATGGATTGCTCAGCCACTGAGATCCCGTTGCCACTCATAGTTGGGAGGTGGTCTTACTCCTCAAAAGAGATGCAGTTGGTATATTCTATGGCCCCAGCTGATAGAGCTTGGGAGAGAGAGAGAGAGAGAGAGAGTTTGTGCCATAAAAGTTTATGATTCTAAAAGAAGAAATAAATATGAAATAGAGTAAAAAAACAGGTGAAAATCACTTTGTAAAGTGATTGACGTAAATTGTGTGTGAAAGATTTATTTACCTTTCTTGCTACTACCATTTAAAACTGATATACTGATATTTATATATAAAAAATCATTTGACATAACTTATAAGATAAAAATGGAAGTTATTAAATTCTATAACATGTTACAACATTCAGTAAAAAAAATGTAAATTCAGCTTAGATAATATCTATATATGAATATAGATAATATCTATACATAAAATCTTTATCAAACATTTGGCTTTGTTCAAATTCTACAGGATTTATTTTATAATAGTTATTATCATAGCAATATATCATCATCAAGTCATGCCACTAACATGGATTTCCCTCTCTCTCTCTATCTGTTCCTATTGTCCATTGTTCCTGGCAGGTTTTCCAAACTACATTCTGTGTCTGCACAGAGCTGATCTAGATAAGTTATTGCTGGTTAGCCAATGCTAGTATGTCCATGTCAAGAGATCCAAAAACGAACGTCACTTAGGAGTTTGTTCTTGCTCTTCAAGCAGTATCCTGCATGTCTTGTTTGTCTTGGATCGTTTTGGAGATTGTAAGTAAGTGGCCATACAGCTGTTGTTTCATGGAATGTTACTTCTATGATTTATACAATATAGCTTGTAACATTCTTGAGCAGTTCTGATCTAGCTTTTTTGCTATGTGTTTTGTCAATGTCCATGTGATGCATCTATAGAGTAGTACCAACACAACTATAGCATGGAAGAAATCATGTTTTATTTTATTGGAAGATCAGACTTCCATATAATCAATAACCTATCAATAGCAGTCCACGCTTTGACAAGGCGCATATTAACATCGCTTTCAGTAGATGAGACACTGCTGCTGAGGTATGTGAACTTGTCTACTTATTTCAGAGGACTGCCATTTAGAGTGGAGATGACACTTTCTTGTTTAAAATACACGTACTCCATTTTGTTTGTGTTTACATGGAGGCCAATGTCTCCCGCTGCCTGCTCTTTGTTGGGATTTGGCTTGAGTAGGTATTTGCATCATCTGCATCGTCTACGTCCATTATAGTTTCTGCAGGATAACATCTGCTTCTTGCCTTTTTTTAGCGTAAAGTCATTTTCTTTTATTAGATCTATTGATGTTTGAAATATATAGCCTAGGCAGATAATAAACAAATATGGTGCTCATGTATCACCTTGCAGAACTCTAACAACAGTATTGAAGAAGTCTGTGTCTCCACCTAGTGAGCGAACCTTGACTTTCATGTTTCACTGGAGCATCATTATGGCTGTAACAGTTTCTTTGGAGAGACTATAAGCTGAAAGTATTTGCTCCATCTTCCCTCTGAGTATGAAATCAAATGCCTTGGAGAAATCTACAAAAAACAGTGTTGCTTCGAGACTTTTTGCACAACCCCACTTTGATGATTTGATGGATTGTTAGAATCTGTAATGTTGATCGATTTCTTTGAAAACAGTTTTGATTTTTCCAAAGTCTATTCTCAATTTCAGGTTTGATACAGTTGAGAAGCAGAGTGTTATAAATCTTAGCCACTATAAACATAAAAGTTATACGTCTGTAATTCTTGGCGATTCCATAGTCACCTTTTTTCGGGAAAAGGAGGATGCAGCTTTTTGTCCTCTCTACTGTATTTTCTTTATAAATGGCATTGTAAAATTGAAAAAGTAAGTCATCAAATTTCCTTGAATTCCATACTTTCTACTTTTAATTTTGTCAGTACTCTGTTGAATTCTTCTTGATTAAACTGTTCTAGGCTTCCGAAGAAATAGATCCACGACCTCACAAATATTAACCATCCGTAGAATCCTTGAAGGTGTACGGGCAAAAAACCTACAAGTGACATTAATATTTGTCGACTTTACCAAGGCCTTCGATTCCATTCACAGAGGAAAGATGGAACAAATCCTACTAGCGTACGGCATACCTAAAGAAACTGTAGCAGCAATAACGATTCTCTATAGAAACACCAAAGTAAAAGTACGATCACCAGATGGAGACACAGAATACTTTGACCTTGTAGCAGGAGTACTACAAGGGGACACGCTGGCTCCGTACCTCTTTATCATTTGTCTAGACTACGTACTTAGAACATCGATTGACAAAATCAGAGAGAATGGCTTCGAGCTGACAAAGAAAAGAAGCAGAAGGTACCCCGCAAAAACAATTACCAACGCTGACTATGCCGATGATATAGCGATACTGGCAAATACACCTGACCAAGCCGAAATACTACTGCATAGTTTGGAACGAGCAGCCGCAGGCATAGGCCTCTATGTTAATGCACACAAAACGGAATATATATGTTATAATCAAACGGGGGACATCTCCACTCTAGAAGGAACCCCTTTTAAACTAGTAGACAAATTCACTTACCTAGGAAGCAGCGTCGAATCCACCGAAAAGGACATCGAAACGAGGTTAACAAAAGCATGGACAGCTATCAATAGGCTATCGATTATATGTAAATCAGACCTAACCGATAAAATGAAACGCAGTTTCTTCCAGGCAGCGGTCACATTGATACTGCTATACGGGTGCACTACATGGACGCTAACAAAACGGATGGAGAAGAAGCTAGACGGCAATTACACAAGAATGCTGTGTGCAATCTTAAACAAGTCCTGGCGACAACACCCCACAAGACACCAACTGTACGGCCACCTGCCTCCTATCCCGAAAACTATTCAAGTTAGACGAACCAGACATGCAGGACACTGCTGGAGAAGCAGGGACGAACTTATAAGAGATGTACTCTTATGGACCCCCACACATGGCCGTGCAAAAGCAGGACGACCAGCATGAACATACATTCAGCAGCTATGTGAGGATACGGGATGTTGTCCTGAAGACCTGCCTAGTGCGATGAACGATAGGGAGGAGTGGAGAGAGAGGGTCAGGGATATCCGTGCTACCAGCGCGACATGATGATGATGATGATGAGTTTGATGTCTAGTTGATAATTTTTCACCAACTGTTTGCTGTTTTTTATTTCCTGGCGTCTGAAGCGCCCCCATTGGGGGAATGCTGATGGGGCCGAAGGTATTTTTGGATCTTGCTGGATGCATGCGGGCTGCGGCCCACTTTAAAAAAGGCCTTGTTCTGTACTTGTCCGGTGGTGGGACGGAGAACAAATAAAGTTGATAATTTTTGTGATAGATTTATCAGTGACTTTAAGGGAGTTTCCAAGCAGATTCTTGAAATATTCTTTCCACATATGTTTGTTCTTCTAGGCTAGCTGCTTTTAGTTTTGATCTGAAGAGGGAGTCCTTGTGATGTAGTAGCTAATGTGCTGGACTGCAACACTTCAGACTAATATCCTTGAGAAAGATATGAACCTCTTATCCTCTCAGCTATGGGTTAAATAGTACTGTGGGGGAACAAAACATAGTTGTCTCATTTTTGGGCGGAGCTTCCAACAATCATGAGACCGTTGGTGATATAACAGCAAGTTCTGCCCCTTTTTGATAGTAGACTTCAGTCATAGAAGATCCTTTTTTCTTTTGTCTTTGCTCCTCAAGAAGCATGTATGTGAAAATTATCTTCTGAGAATTTTTCCTACACCAGGAAATTGTAAGTGTTTAGCCGCTGCTATTCAGCACTTCTTGTTCTTTGGAACAGCGTTTGTAACCTTTTTATGATTTGGGACATTTAACATGTTTTATAATTATGTGTGAATATATATATACAAAATATAAGTTATTTTAGTCTAAATGGACTTTGTTTTTCCTTACCAAAATATTCTTTGTTAGGTTATCATTCAGATAACCTAATGCATTATAGGAAAATGCTGGTAATAGTTTCAATTAACACCACGCACTATAAATCCCTATAGTACAACTACTGTTTTTCTACAAGTATGGTGTTGGCATTAGATAACCCACAAAGGTTGATATGCCATTGAACAAATCAAACCAGGCCAAATCATTACATATTCATATATTAGTAGTCTAATGACAAAGCCATGGTGAAAGCAACTCTTCTAGAAGTTAATTTCAAAATCAAAACCAGAGAAGGAAGCTCCGGCATCAAAGCGTTTCTGACTTGTAGGTATCATTTGATGGGAATAGCCTAAGAGAATGTACTCTGAAATAAAACATGCAGTTTGCATAGTCACCAGTTATCTTGCTATGCTTGTCACTGGACTGCAGCTATGTAGATTCTAAGAGTGGAATAAGTGTCATACAAGATTATGTCACGATAATCTATCAACATACAAGATGTCTTATTACCTAATCCTCTTACACATCTTCTATATTTTGCACAAGTTCAATGAGTTATTTATCAGAAAGTTTTAGTTGTAATTTTGGAGGTAAAAATGGCTACCATCAGTCAAAATCTGGCAGTCATCATATATTAGTATTCATATGTGTGTGTGTGCGTATATGATACCAGAAAATAATTTTCATTTAACAAATGGATATATTACATCACCAAGATGCTTTTTTTCTTTTTTCTTTTCTCATAGCATAACAACTCTTTAAAAGATTTTAAAAAAATTTTTTTTCCAAAAAACTTTTCTCTTGATGATGACTTAAGGTCAAAACTAGCTGAGAACTATCAAAAAATAAATAACATAAAAGAAATATTCTTATTTGTCTAATCTCTTTTGTTCATCTGTCTCTATCTATATAAGTGTTGTGGGAGCCTTACCCATCTCATCATAATGGACTATTCTCACCGTTATTAGTACTGAGAGATTTCGCTGCCAAGAGGCAGATCAATATCGGTGTTATCCGAACAGTACGAGACATCTTTTCTATGTAACTCTATCTTTCTTGTGTAATATAATCTGTTATCTAATATCTGTGTTTGCGTTTTCATTAGTGACCCTTTCCGGGGCCATAACAATAAGTTATCTGACTGTAGTCAAGGGTGACATGAAGACCCCTTTCAATAGCTAGTACACCAAAGTGTAGAGGAGGGCACTACTCCTTTCCTTGGATTGTTCCACTTACCCTTGGCCTGTACCTTATGATGCTGAGTGTTAAGCAAGTAGGCATCAAGTACCATTTTTTGAGTATTTGGTATGACTCCACCTGAGATTGAACCACGATCTTCTGAACCATTGGCAAACACTCTACCCCCTATGCCAATGGCTGGTGTGATGTATATCTATCAATCTATCTCTCTCTCTCTATATATATATATATATATATGGAGGTGCCTGTGGTGTAGTGGTTATCGTCGTAGGAAATGGACACGGCGAAACAAGTTCAAATCCTGGACGAGACTGATTGCATTTCACATAGCACTAATACCCTTTGGAAAGGTATGAATCCAATTATTCTTCCTCCAGGCTATGGGTAAATAGTAGGACAGACTAGTTTCTTCAGCCTTGGTGAGGCAACTAGTCTAGGAGAAGGAAAACTCTGAATTCAAACCTGTTAAACTCTGCTTAAAAATTGACCTTGTGTCATATCCTGCCCGAGTGGAAGGGTTGGTAAATATATATATATATATATATATATATATGTGTGTGTGTGTGTGTGTGTGTGTGTGTGTGTGTGTGTGTGTGTGCATGTATATAGACTGCTAAGTGCACAGATACTCTGATCTTAGGCAAAGAAGCAATTCATAGGTAAATAATCAGGTAATTTTTGATTAGTATTATGTTAGTTTAATAGCTGTAATGTGTAAGAAAAGAAGAATAGAAAAGAAAATGAGAAAAAAGAAAGTTGAGAGAGAAGATAAAAAATGGAAGTAGTGAAAATAAGAGGAAGGGAGTGGAGGTAAGAAAAGGATAAGGTAAATAAAATAAAAAGACCAAAAATACAACAGAATCTGAAGGAGGAGTAGTTGGAGGAAAATAGATAATAAGAGAAAGGAATAAAAAAAAAAGAAAAAAAAAGAAGTAGGAGAAACAAAAAAGAAAAGATCAAAGTTAACAAACTCGACATTGTTATCAAGAAGAAGTAGGTAAACACGTTTTCTATTAAGTATGAGTTTGTCATCAGAAAGAAATGCAAACAATGAAGTAAAGTACAAAATTGGCTGAACAGAAGAAAACTTAGGACTCATCTGTGTGTTTATAAAAAGAAAAAGAAAATGGAGGAGCTATAAAAATAGCAAAAAAAAAAAGAGAGAAAAAATTAACAAAACAAAAAAAATCAATGAAAACACACATATAAGATGTCCTAAAAGTAATATTTACTAGGAACAGTTGATACAGTCAGAATGACTCAACTAGCATCATTTTAAACCATTACTACTTGGATTACAGAATTACATATGCAAGACAAAGCATATGATAAGGGTTATTTCTACTGCTGCTGGTGATAATGAAGAATTAGTAATAGTAGCAGCAGTAGTTATATTGTCAAAATGACTAGATTATTAAGGTATAGACTGGCACTTCTGCCTTGGATCAGTGAAGTATCTGTGTACTATGCTTTGGATCTAAGTGTCAATCTCAGGCACTTCTGATTTGGATCAGTGAAGTACCTGTGTACTATGCTTTGGATCTAAGTGTCAATCTCAGGCACTTCTGATTTGGATCAGTGAAGTATCTGTGTACTCGGCAGAACACTTTATATACAGCTATCTATATATATTGATAGATAGATATGTATCACGTTATATATATTATTATTGATACAGGAGACTAGCAAGTGTAGGCTATGTGGTAATAAACATGAAACAATTAATTACATAAGTGAATGCAGCAAATTAGTACAAAAAGAATACAAGAACAGGCACGACTGGGTGGGAAAAGTGATCCACTGGGAATTGTGCAAGAAACTGAAATATTACCATACTAACAAATGGTATATACACAAACCAGATTCTGTCCTTGAAAATGAAACATACATTTCTCTGGGACTTTGAAATACAAATAGATTGCTCAATCCAGACCAGACCCGACCAAATTTTAATTAACAAGAAGAAAAGAACCTGTCATCTAGTTAATTTCACAGTGTTAACAGATCACAGAATGAAAAGCTTGATAAAAACCTGGACCTTGCCAGAGAGCTGAAGAAGCTGTGAAACATGAAAGTGATAGTGATACCAATGGTAATTCGGGCCCTTGGAACAGTCTCCAAGGACCTAGAAAAGAGACTCAGTAAACTGGAGATTCAAGGAAAAATTGAAACCATCCAGACAACATCATTATTAAAATTGGCTAGGATATTCAATGAAAAGCTATCAGAGAGAGAGAGAGAGAGAGAGAGAGAGAGAGAGAGAGAGAGCTGATGTGAAAAACTCACCCATAAACAAAAATTTAAAAAGTCTCAAAAACAAAAATGGGAAGAAAAACAACTGATAAACTGGGATGATTGTACACAAAATGATTTGGACATGACTAACAAAGGGAAACTTGAAGAGAGAAACTGAATCTCTATTAATAGCAGCACAAAATAATACCATATGGACTAATTATATTAAAGTAAAATGGTACCCAAAATTCTGGTAAAGAGACTGATGAAACCAAATAGTATATGCACAAACCAGAATCTGTCCTACAAAATGAGATGCATAAAATTCTCTGGGGATTTGAGATACAAATGGATCACTTACTCTCAGCCAGTCAACCAGACCTAGTGCTAATTAACAAAAAAAAAAGAAAAGAAAAGAGGAGAACTTGTCATCTAGTGGATTTTACCATTTCAGTAGATTGCAGAGTTAAGATTAAAAAAAAAAGTAAAATGACAGACAAATAACTGGACCTTGCCAGAAAATTAAAAAAGCTGTGAAACTTGCAAGTGACAGTGATACTAATTCTAGTTGGTGCACTTGGAACGGACCCCAAAGGATTGAAAAGGGGATTGGAACAGTTGAAAATCAGAGGAAGAATTGTGACCATTCAGACAGCAGTATTGTAGAGATTGGCCAGAATACTTGGGATCTAAATTAATTCTTTGTATTGCTGAATATAGTAAATACTTTCAAGATAAAAAATGCCAAAATATATTTAACCTTTAGAAAAGTTCTCAATAAATAAAGTTCAGTGAAATGAAATTAGTGCAGGAGAAAAGAGAAGAAAAAGAGGTGAAGAAAAAAAAAAGAGATAAAAAGAAAAAGAAATAAAAGAGATGGGTATTAGAAAGAAAGAAAAATCATGAGAGGAGGAGGAGAAGGAGATGAAAAAGAAAGGAAGAGAAATAATAAATTCATGAGAGGAGAAGGAGATGAAAAGAGAAAGGAAGAGAAATAATAAATTCATGAGAGGAGGAGGAGAAGGAGATGAAAAGAGAAAGGAAGAGAAATAATAAATTCATGAGAGGAGGAGGAGGAAGAAAAGGAGATGAAAAGAGAAAGGAAGAGAAATAATGAATTCATGAGAGGACAAGGAGAAGGAGATGAAAAGAGAAAGGAAGAGAAATGAAATGAAGACAACAAAGCAGAAGAAAAAAGAACATGAAAATCAAAGAACAAAATGATTTTGTTTTTCATCCAAAACATAAAATGTTGAATTGATCCCAAAATAAAAATAGCAGTATCCATTATTTTGAGAGATAATTTTGGTAATTTAAAATGGAAAGAAAAATTCAAAATAAATATCTGAATATGTGAAACACTGACAATGAATGCTGTATTTTGATGTATTATACCAAGAGGCACTTGTGATGTAGTGGTTATTGTCATATGGAAAAGGACAGAGAGAGAGGGGCTGTTTGCATTTCATATGGTGTTAGTACCATTGGGAAGGGTATCAATCCAACTATCCTCCCTCAAGCTCTGAGTAAATAGAAAGGCAGATTAGGGTCGTTAACCTTCATAAAGCAACAAATCTAGAAGAAGGAAAACTATGAATTCAAACCTGTTGTCATCTGCTTAAAAAAATTGACCTTATGTCACATCCAGCTTGTGATGGAAGGGTTGCAAAAATACATATACCAAAGATGTAATCAAAAGTATAATATTGTTATCATAGAAATTTTATAAAATGAGATTGTTTTTAATTTTGTTTTTATTCAATGCAAATAAAATCCTAATTAATTGTTCTAGATCAAATTAGATAAAATAGTGTAACTCAGTTTATTTTCTATTTTTGCTCATGAAATACATCAGTTGCAATAAGTGAACAGGGCTGCAATATGGCTAGAAAAATTACTGCTACTTTTTTTATCCGTTCAAGCAGAACAATTTCCTAGGTTCCCTATTAGCTACTTGTCTTTATATTCAATTAACAATAAACAATTAAAAGTTAAATATTTCAATATAATGCATTCCTTTTAGTAACTTGTTTGATTGATTGATAGATTGATTTGATTTTAATTTAGGGATATTTTATGGCAAGAGATTAGAGAATTTTATTCAATGTCCATTCATATTTACATTTTTTGTATAGATGTTTCTTAAGTGATTTTTGCACATGGTCCTATCAAATAGAAATAATTTTTAAACAGATCTATTGATGGGACCCTAATAAGTACTACCACTCCAGTTCAGTGTGGACCAGGGAGTAATGGCAGTGAAGGGATACTCTACACTCTTCAGATCTCTAGAACTGGAGCCTCACCATCAGATACAATTTAGTGTTATACTCAGGACACCCGCAGAGGTGATACAGTCAGCATATTCTAAGCCCCACTAACAGGGTGAGTAAAATTTGAGATGGGAAGAAGAGAGAAAAATTAGGAAGAGAGAGAGAGAGAGAGAAAGAAAGAAAGAAAGAATAGAAATTTGGCTAAGTGATAACCTGTCTTGATTAGCCATCCCTTTTATTGGACTGACCGACTTTTCACAGTAAAATAGCTTTTTTGCAAGATTTTTGGTTGTTGCTATATTGTGTCTTATCATTATAACTGGAAAGGCATAGGCATAGTGTGAGAAAAATGAGAGGATTAATTTTAGCATTAAAAAAATGGATGAAGCAACTTAGTTTCTTTGCCATTATTCCTGTAAAATTCAGAGGTTATTCTCAATGCTTCAAAGTAGTGCCAAAATCAATTTTTGAAAAAAAAGTATTGATTAATAAACAAACAATAATCAATCAGCATAATTTTTGGTACTTGTCTAAAGTGATGGTCTTAGGTGGAATGTGGTGATGTATTTGCTGATTTTATGGAAGAAGGTTACTTTATTTAATCATAAAATTGAAATAAAACAAATAAAAGCTTAAAATATACATTTTATTCGGATTTGATGTTTTTAAATCTTGTAATCAATCATATAATCACACTGCAGAACGAAAAAAAAAATTAGAGGTGGAGAGTGCATTCTTTTATTTTACAGTCATCTTTAGACATATTCATGTGGCAACAGTAATATGATTGTATAGTGTGAGGACTACTACTACTATAATAATAATGATAATAATAATTATTATTATTATAGTAGTAGTAGTAGTAGTCGTCGTCATCATTGATCAGTTAATATGGTCTCCCTCAGTTGCCATTACTCATGATCAACACAACAACACAATTTTTTTTAAATTTTGATTTTCCAGTGACTGGAAAAAATCAATGCTGAAAAATTTATGAAAAAAGGTCATAATTTAGATTTCTGGCAAGGAAATTTTCAGCTGTCTATTTCCTATAGTTAAACAATCAGTCTACCGAATCTGATAAGCACAAAGTGAAGGTCCAGTTTAGCATGATACAGGGTGTTTCAGAAAAATCAATATAATTTCATAATCTAATAATTTGACCAATTCTAATTTAAATAATCTCAAATTTTAACATTATATGCAGAAACAAATCAAAATTCTATGTTAAATATCTATACATCTTTTCTTTTCCAATGAATGGCATTTCTATACCTGAAAAGAAAAAAAAATTAAACACAGAATTTTCAGTTGTTTCTACACATGCTGTTGAAATTGTAGATCATTTAAATGAGAATTGGTCAGACCGTTTACTCAAGAAGAACTTGACTCAGTAATTAGAATAATTAAAAATAGAAAAGCAGCAGGGCTCGATGAAATACCCCAGAAGTATGGAAGACCAGACAATTTGACAACATACTGTAATGCTGTATATATTCAAAACTCTATAGACAGATGGATGAAGGGATGCATCCTCCCTTTCCCTAAAAAGGGCGACCTTAGATTAGCTAAGAACTACTGAGGTATAACACTTATATCCATAGCGGCCAAAATATACAATGCCAGACTACGCAACCGCATAGAACCCAAAACTGACAACATAGGAAGAACCAAAATGATTTTCGGAGAAATAGATCCACAATGTCACAAATTTTGACTATCCGTAGAATTTTTGAAGGTGTACGTGCAAAAACCTACAGGCAACAATATTATTTGTTGACTTTAACAAGGCCTTTGACACCGTTCACAGAGGAAAAATGGAGCAACTTCTACTTGCTTACAGCCTACTAAAAGAAACTGTTGCAGCCATAATGATTCTTTATAGAAACACCAAAGTAAAAGTCTGTTCTCCGGATGGAGACACAAACTACTTTCACATTGTAGCAGTGTACTGCAAAGAGACACACTAGCCCCATACCTCTTCATCATCTGTCTAGACTACGTACTTAGAACATCTATTGATAAAATCAAAGAAAATGGTTTCAAGCTAACAAAGGAAAGAAGCAGAAGGTGCCCTGTAAAAACAATTACCGATGCCGACTACAACGATGACATAGCGCTTCTGGCAAATGCACCTGCCGAAGCTGAAACCCTGCTACATAGTCTGCAAGCATTGGCCTCCATGTCAATACACACAAGATGGAATATATGTGCTTTAATCAAGCAGGCGACATCTCCACACTAAACGGTAGCTCTCTGAGACTAGTTGACAAGTTCACCTACCTAGGAAGCAGTGTCTCATCAACCGAGAAAGACATCAACATGTCGTTCTGGAGTCACGTCGAGGAGTGGACGGCTCGTACCAGTCCCAAGCAGTTCGTGCTGCTTGACGTTGGTTACGTCATAGACAATGTTGTACCTCCGTATAAGGGTGAGAAGAGTGTGGTGTTTCTCGCGATCCTGGCTGTAGCCCGAATGGTGATTTGGGTGACGCAAAACTAGGGATTGTATGAAGGTGCAAACTTTTCTCATCAGGATCTGATCTTGTACTTTAGGCATCAGCTTAGGGTCAAGATTAGATGCGATAGAAAATGCTTGGACCGCATAACATTCGACAAAGGTGGGTGTATGCAGCGAGCTTGGTCGTACAAAAGGGAGCAACGTTGGAGTCATCCTTCTCTCCTCTTCCTGTGCATGGCGACAATGGACTGGGTCCTTCGGGACCCCACCCCGGGTAAGTAGGATTTTAAGTACCTTCTAGTTCTTCCTGAACTCCTAGTGTCACGTGGTGTCCCATTGAGATGATAGAAATATGATTACTACTATCCTCTTGTTTGAATTAACAGTAGCAAGCCATCAGAGAATGACCGTTAAGAACAGATGTTTGTACTCGGTGACCTCCCTCGGGTCGCCTGACACGAGAAGGAAGAAGGTAGAAGCCAAACGATTGGCTGGGACCCTAAAACGGAAGTGGGGACTCCTTCCCGCCAGCGGAAATAGAAAAGAAAAAAAGTTAGTTGTTGGACAGGGTTTGTAGGGGACAGAACCAAAGCCAAGTACTCCGGGTAAAAGAAGACGAAGAATATCTCGGACACGAAGAAGCCATTTTCTTCAAGCCAGTGTTAAAAATAGCATAAAGTCTATTAGCCCGTAAAAGAGGAAAGATTCTCCACAGGAATCCATCTAAATAAGATAAATACCCTTGGGACTGTTTCTCCTTATACCCAATTTTATATACCCTCTCTCTCTCTCTCACAATTTGAAGAAAAATGAAAGAACAGAAAAGAAGAAAGACATTTATGTTCATGGACTGTTCATTTATGATATATTTGACACGTTGAAGGTGTATATCTATGTGTAGTAAAAGATTGATATATTTTAATGTTCCCACGTGCCTGAAGTTGTTATTTGCAGCGTCTGCTACGAATTTGTTATTTTCATGTTTCTTTTCCAGCTTCTATTCGCCTTATGATATGCTCGCTTAAAACTGTCCTATTAATTCCTTTAAAATATCACACGGGAAACCGGGATTGCCGACTACTATAATTAATATTATTACGTCTCAACCTAGAGGTCCATATCTTCCATTGTCTAAGGGAGGAAGACTAGTGGCCTTGGTGGGTGTGTGTATAGTGTGAAATTTGGAACCCCTTGCTAGCGGCGGTCAGTCTAGCCCTAAATTAATCTCCCACAGAATATGCCAGTTCTCATGTGCCCAAGGAAAAAACTCTGAACGAGGACTTATTCTACAAAGGATCAAGTGCCAACCTGCCCCGTCTTCACACGGGCGAAAATAAAACCCTGTTCTGGGATAAAAGTAAAGTTTTCGCGTCACACTAGCTAGTTGTATGAATGGAGCCATTTTCCCTCTTAGTCAGTTGTTAGATTCTCAAGATCCTCCCCATACCCTATTCTTTTTTCTCACCAATCACTTGCCAGCCTGCCTTTTTTGAGGATCCTGAACATACACTAAAATATTCCATAGTGTCCCATTTCCTGTCCGACCCTCTTCCCTTTTTCTTTTATCCCGATTAGCATAGGCCCACCCCTATAGGGAAAGCCTGGCTTATTTTCGGTCCACTCTTGGGATTGGAAAACAGTCGGTTCTCCATGTCATAGAGTGGGGATGGGAGGGAAACCAAACGGGGTTTATTTTTTGTTTCCTGGGGCTTTTTTATCCCATCATACCTTTCTGTTCAATTGTATATATATATCATTTCATCTCATCGGGTTTTTAAGTAGGTCCATAGAGCGAATGAGGTATTGTGGTGGCTGTTTGTATGTTAGGTGACGAAAGGATGAATTTATTGTAAAGTGCGAATGAAGATGATTGGAACTAGCTAGGGCTCCCATAGAAAAAATTAGAGAAAAAATACAGTTTTCATCTCTTTCCCTTCCCCTCAAAAGATTTCAGGCCTTGTGCCCGCTTTTTTAATCACTGTATTTAAAAAGAAATAAAATCAACATGCAACTAGCAAAGGCATGAACAGTGATCGATAGGCTATTGGTCATATGGAAGTCAGACCTGACTGATAAAATAAAACACAGATGCACTACATGGACGCTAACTAAATGGATCGAGAAAAAGCTTGACGGCAACTACACAAAAATGCTGTGAGCAGTATTGAACAAGTCCTGGAGGCAGCACCCCACAAAGCAGCAGCTGTACGGCCACCAACCACCCATCATTGGAGGTGCCCGTGGTGTAGTCGTTATCGTCGTAGGAAATGGACACGGCGACACGAGTTCAAATCCTGGACAAGACTGATTGCATTTTCACATAGCACTAATACCCTTGGGGAAGGTATGAATCCAATAATTCTCCCTCCAGCTATGGGTAAATAGTAGGACAGACTAGGTTCTTCAGCCTTGGTTAAGCAACTAGTCTAGGAGAAGGAAAACTCTGAATTCAAACCTGTTAAACTCCGCTTAAAAATTGACCTTGTGTCATATCCTGTCTGAGCGGAGGGGTTGGTAAATAGTACCACCCATCATGAAAACTATCAAAATTTGATGAACCCGACATGCAGGACACTGCTGGAGAAGTAGGGACGAGCTCATAAGTGAGGTACTCCTGTGGACCCTTTCACATGGGCAAGCAAAGGCAGGATGACCAGCTTGAACCTACATACAGCAGCTCTGTGTAGATACGGGATGTAGCCCTGAAGACCTGCCGGAAGCAATGGATGATAGGGAGGAGTGGCAAGAGAGGGTCAGGGATATCCATGCTGATAGCGCGACATGATGATGATGATTAGATTACAAAAGGATATCAATAATTTCTGAAATATCCAGTACACCTCAAATGACATCAATATTTTTTAAACACTCCAGACTGACACTGGAAATCAAATGTCTCCGTAAACTCATTTGAATTTCCTTAACTAATATGTTCAAAACATGTTCAGGGATCCCATTAGAAATAGAAAATTTGGTGGCTATAGGTCTACCATTCTTGAGTTATATGATCCCAGATGAATAAAGATATATAATTTACTTTATGCAAATTGCTAAGATGCACCATTTAGCATTATACAATAAAAGTTGTATTTTTCTTTCAGACTTGTTTAAAAATTATTCATATTCAACAGGAATTATCATCATCAAGTTGTACTGATAGGACAGAGTCACTTGACTCTCTTGTCATCTGTCCCTATCGTCCATCACTCCTGGCAGGTCCTCTAGACTGCATCCAGTTTCCACACAAAGCTGATGTATGTAAGTTTTTGCTGTTTGGCCAACACTAGTGTGTTCATGTGTAGGAGTCCATAAGAGGACATTACTTATGAGTTTGTCTTTACTGGCTTGTCTGACTTAGATGATTTGTAAGATGGGAGGTAAGTGGCCGTACAGCTGCTGTTTCATGGGTGGTTGCTTTCAGGATTTGTTCAAAACAGCAAGTAGCATTCTTGTGTAGTTTTTATCTAGCATTTACTCCAGGTGGTGCATCCATAGAGTAGTACTGACATAGCCACAGCTTGGAAGAAATCCCATTTTATTTTATCAGAAAGATCAGATTTCCATATGATCAATAACCTGTCAATAGCAATCTTTGGCTTCCCTATGTGTATGTTGATATCTCTTTCAGTAGATGAGATATTGCTGTCAATGTATGTGAACTAGTCTACTCAATGCT
Source organism: Sepioteuthis lessoniana (assembly GCA_963585895.1). Taxonomy (NCBI): domain Eukaryota; kingdom Metazoa; phylum Mollusca; class Cephalopoda; order Myopsida; family Loliginidae; genus Sepioteuthis; species Sepioteuthis lessoniana. The sequence goes on from OY757910.1 coordinate 117,499,289, forward strand.
ATATAACTGTAAATTATTTGTATTAAGAATGGTTACTTGAAGTTATAGTTGTTTACTAATGATTATTGTTAGTTAACTGAAACTATATAACTATGTCCAAACAAATGATCGTTATCAAATAGAAATAATTACAAGAATATATAATTAATAGTATTAGAAAGGAATACTTGATATCCTAATGGTGCAAAAAACTCTTAAGAAGCAACAACACAAAAAATGTAAATATAAATGTACAATGAATGCAATTCTCTAACCTCTGGTATAAAATAACTCCAGAGGAGTTGACATGCTGCTGAAATAAATCAGTCAATGATATACTCACAACTCAGCCTGAAAGCCAGGTAGCTATGTTCTAATCTTTAGCTGAGATGATGCAGAGTAATACTTTGATCCTAAGCAGAATGAGCAGATACTACATTCTGATCCTAAGCAAAAGGGCAGGGAATGACACTTTAATTCTAGTGCTGACAGAAGTGTTGATCCATATGTATATAAATAATAACATCATTTTTGACAGGCACTATGCTTGTTAAAATAAAAGAAAACTATTACAGGAATGTGAACAGTTTGGCTTGGTTGGGTTGTGTTTTATGGCATAGCAATCCTTCTGAGTTATTTTAGGCCAAATCCTGTTTACACACACACACACATATAATATAATAATAAATATATGTATTAGTTTTTATATATATTTGACCGGACATTGGCATGATAGCTAGAGTGTTTGCCAATGGTCCAGGAGACTTGGGTTCAATCCTCAGGTTGAGTCATGCCAAAGTCTTTAAAATACTACTTGATCCCTCCTTGCTTAACACTCAGCATTATGAGGTAAGAATCAAGGGTAAAGTGGAGCAATCCAGGGAAAGGAGTAGTGCCCTCCCCTACACCGTGGTGTAGTAACTATTGAAAAGGGAGCCTTAGGGTCACCCTCAACTAAGGTCGCCAACTTTACTTTTACTTATATATATTTAATTGCATGGATGCTTATCTATGACCATATACTGTTGTTATGTATATATATATAATTTATAAGTGAATAGGTTGAAGGTAATATTTTTAAAAGAGCCAGAGCTCATTTGTTTGTACACAGTTAAATGGTTTCAAGTATTACTTTTTAACACTAATAATTCTATTTAATATTAATAATAATGATGGGACCCTAACAGGTACTTACCACTCTGGGTCAGAGTGAACCTGAGAGTAACGGTAATGAAGGGGTACTCCACATTCCCCAAAGCTCTAGGACTTGAGCCTCACGATTAGATGCAGTTTAATGTCATACCCAGGACCCTAAATGGTTTCAAGTATTGCTATCTAACACTAATAATTCTAGTCAACATTATTCACTTGTTTGCATGCAGTTAAATGGTTTTAAGTATAGTAAATGATAACAAAGTTCTATTTGACCTATAGATGAGACACTAACAGGTAGTAACATTCCAGGTCAGAGTGTACCTGGGAGTAATGGCAATGAAGGAGTAGTTCACATTCCCTCAACCTCAGAGACTTGAACCTCACCATTGAATGGTTTACTGTCATACACAGGTCACTTGTTGGTGGGTTCTTAGCCCTTAGCAGAGGTGCAGTTAGCATATTTTACAGCTCCAACTGACAGGACTGGGAATATGAAAGAAAAAAAAAAAACTCTAGAAAAACTTTTTAATGATAACTAATTGTTTTCTGAGAGTCTAATAGTTAAGAAACAAATATGGCTATTCTAGTGTGACTGCAGAAACAAAGTCATTTCCAAACAGGTTCTGTTGGTGAATGGAAGTTGATATGTAAATAGATCAAAAATATCTGGGTACAACCAAACTGGTGTACAATTTAGGTATGAAGTTTGTCTTTTCTATGTTTATGTTTACTTTATACTTAATTAAATGATGGGATTGTAATATAATTAAGGTTGGTAATTAATTATATTAGTTAATTATTTTATTTGTGGTGATAAATTGTGGGTTGGCTAAAATCTTTGAGTTGAAGTATAAGTCGCTTTGAAAAGATTGTACGTGTGCACATACCGTGACCAAATGTCAGCTCATGTCAAAATAGGGTTTTGTTTTGAAATCGGAGTTGTAGACAGGTTGTTAAAAAGTAAATAAATTAAATACCATGTCGGCTGACTTAAGATAAGATGACATAACACTAAAAGTTAATGATGTGTTCTTATCATCATTAGTTAAGGAGAATAATTAAGATATCATATAAGCAGGGGATATTGGGAGTAGAGTAAGTCAAAGCAGTTGGTCAGTGAGAGTTGATGAATTAGTGGGAGCATTTTCGAGTGGCCCTCTTAAGGGTGAGGTCCCAATTAGGGGAGAAAAGCAATGTCGGTATTTTGTTTCATCTACCACTAATGAATCTCATTGCATTTCTATGTAACAACTAATATCTTTCTTTCTCTCTTTCCTTTCAGGTGATGACTGCTGTGTGAAATGTCGCAGTCAGCTAATAAACTTTTCATATTTAAAACAAATGGATCCACTTTGTACTTTGAGAAATGTAACATCTATTCATATCTACGATCTCATAATGTTACACGATTATTTATGTATGGCTCAGGATTTCTGCTTGTCGATGGATTGAATATGGTTGCATCAGTTATGTAGTTGAGTTGAGAATAAAAGAGCATTGGTCAATAGGAATTCTTTCAAATCATTTGAATAGATAGAATAAAAGAAAGAAAACATGGGAAGAAGTTATGCAAGAATAACTTGGAAAAAAGAGTCATTGAAATGATGTAAAAAAAGGGAGAAGATTGAAGGCATGAACTCATCTTTTCTACTTCCAGCTGTAACTAAATAACAGGGTAGGCTGGTTTCTCTGACTTTAGAGAGAGACAAACCAGCCTCAAGGAAGGAAAACTCTGAATTTAAACCCCTTATCAATGTGTTGCTTGCAAAAATATTTGAAAAATATTGTGTACAAATTATATATTAAGAAAAGTTACTTGAAGATATAATTATTTAAAAATGATAATTACTAACTAGAAATAGTTACTTGAAATTATATAACTGCTTGAACTCCCCCCCCAAAAACCCCCGAAAATGATTTGGGCATTTTCTAACTCAACATGGTTAGCATGTCATAAAACTAACCAACTAACAAAAAAGAGAAGACTCCTGCATTAAATAACCCAACAAGGGTTGACATTCCCTAAAACCAAACAACCATCCAACAAAAAAAAAAGATTGCAGTATTAAATAACCCAACAAAAGTTGACATGACTAAAACCAACCAACCATCCAACCAAAAAGAGAAGACTTTGGTATTAAATAACCCAACATAAAATATCAACCAAACAGCCAGCTGCACTCATTACACAAAGCTATCTCTATTATATATTGGGGTGGGGTGATGACTAATGAGAATAGGACTGACTTGGTGGGTATAATAATGAACTTGTTCAAAGTATAAGTTATTGGTATTTAACTGCATCATGTCTCCCTTTTTTTTAGATCAGTCCAAAGAAAAATATAACAAGTGGAAATAGATGTTGGTTATTATAATCAATATATTTGTTATTTTTTCCTGCTTATTGGGGTCAAGTAAAAACCTTTCCCTGAGACCCTTGAGAACATTACATTAAGCGTCTGGATTTGGAGCTATGCTTATTGTAATAGTCATTGTTGTAGGAAATGAAATCAGTGACTCAAGTTTAAATTCTAAATGAGGCTGTTTGCATTTCACTTCACACTAATTTCCTTGGGATAGGCATGAATCCATCTAAGCTTCCTCTAATTATAGGTAAATAGTAGGACAGACTATGCTCTTTAACCTTGGTAAGTCAACCAGTCTATAAAAAGGAAAACTCTTGAGTTCAAACCAGGTTTACTAAAGTATTCCTATTTAACACAAATAATTTATACAGAATTAAATGGTTTAAAGTAACTATTTCTATTTAACAAAAAAGAGAAGACTTCAGTATTAAATAACCCAACACGGGTTGACATTCCCTAAAACCAAACAACCAACCAATTAAAAAAAAAAGATTAAATAACCCAATAAGAGGTGCCCGTGGTGTAGTCGTTATCGTCGTAGGAAATGGACACAGCGACACGAGTTCAAATCCTGTACTAGACTGATTGCATTTCACATAGCACTCATACCCTTGGGAAAGGTATGAATCCAATTATTCTCCCTCCAGCTATGGGTAAATAGTAGGGCAGACTGGGTTCTTCAGCCTTAGTGAAGCAACTAGTCTAGGAGAAGGAAAACTCTGAATTCAAACCTGTTAAACTCCACTTAAAAATTGACCTTGTGTCATATCCTGCCTGAGTGGAGGGGGTGGTAAATATGATAAGAGTTGACATGCCCAAAATCTAGTTCATTTGTTTGCACACAGTCATATGGTTTCAAGTTACTATTAATCATAATCCTTTGTAAACAATTGTAGTTGCAAGTAACAGTTCTTAATACAATGAATTACAGTTAAATAGTTTCAAGTATTCCTATCTACTACAAATAATTCTATTTAATAATAATCATTTGTTTGCACACCATTATATGTCTAATGTATTCCTATTCAACACAAATAATTTTCAAACAGATTAGTACCAAATAGTACTGACCCAGAGTGGACCTGGGAATAATGACAATGAAAGGGTGACTACACTCTCCATAGCTCCAGGACTGGATACAGTTTATTGTCATAACCAGAGACACCTCATTTGAGTGGGTAGAAGTCTTACCACTTTGTAGCGGATGCAGTCAAGTTTAGCTGACAGGGGTGAATTAAGAAAGAGTGACTGGTTTTGTTTATATTTCAATGAAGTTATTGCTCAAAACACAGGTAAAACAAGGGAGGCTACTCTTGGTTAATTACAAACTTGTATATGCATAAATTCCCAGCACCTTCATAATTTATAGCAGATAATAATGTCTAATTCAAGTCATCCAGTAAAAATGTAATTTTTCCTTAACATTAGATGTATGCAAAAGTTTCCAGTCAACAAGCAATTTTTTTATTGATAGATATATATAAACAATTTTTGTACTTGTCTTTAATTGGAATCATTTTGAGATGAGGCTTCTTAATCTGAGAATTAAATTTTATTTTATTGCGGACTTTTTGTCTTTTTTGATAGACAACAACTATGGAAGGCAGTAATTACTGGGGATACGGTTACAAGACTCATCATTCCTATCCGAGGTTGCGGTAAATCACCTGAAGAAGGCCAGAGGTGAAATTTGGCCGAAACGTAGTGAAAGAAGAAACAACACCAAAAAAAAAACAAAAAAACTACCAAGATGAGGACAAAAAGTCTGCAATAAAATGAAAATTAATTCTCATAAACAACTTTGTTTTAAATTGTCAATTTTAGTAAATATATAAAAGTTAATCAAGATCAGTCATGTATGGATAAGCTGAAGCCTATGGTACTTTTTTGAAGGGCCGGCCTAAGACTTCAATTTTTTGTAGAAAAGATCTTTTTAGCAAAGAGAAAATCAATTTTTCTCTAGATATGCTTATGTGTATGGTCTTCTGTAGTAAAAATAGTTCAGGTACCTTCAATGAAAAATTAACTTGAATCTTTTAGTTGTTCAGCCTGCATGATTATGAGCCATATCTTATGTGTCATGCTTCTTGAAAAAGGTTTTTGTTTGATGGCATATCAACTCTCTTTAGGTTATTTAATGCCAAAGCCATTCTCCTAGAAGAACAGTCGTGTTATTATTTAACCCATAGCTGGGAGGATAAGGGGGTTCATACCTTTCCCAAGGGTATTAGCCCGAAAGTGAACGTAATAGCGTGACTGGAGTACGAACTCGCGTACTACAATTCTGCAATCTATCGCTTTAACCATTACACCACGAGGACACCCCCTTCTTGAAAAAGGTTGCCCATGCTAGGTCTAAATGTTTGTAAAGGATTGATTGATTGAGAGGTTTTAACAGCATGTCAACCTATCTGGGGTTATTTAATGCCTAGAGATTAAAGAATCATGTTCATGATATATTTATATCTACATTTTTTGAGTAGTTGTTTCATAAGAATTTTTTTTTTTGCACATGGTCTTATTGAATAAGAATAATTTTTAAACATATATAATAGGCATGTACAAAGAACACACATTTTTTATTATATATTAAAACGTTCCTTTCATTCTAAAGTATGGATGATTTAAAAAGTAAAAAAAAAAAACTAAAAGAACAACATTGTATCTTGTTTACCATTTTTGAACTTCAAAAATAAGGCATTTATATGACAAAATAAACCAACCATTATAAAAATTATAAACAAAATCTAATTCTCCATGCAATTATCTTGAAAACATGTAAAAATCATTCACATTCAACTTCATTAAGGGAGTCAAATTAACAAAATGATTCAAGTAGGTACAATAAAAAAATTAAAAAAATGTTGCTTTCAGAATTAGGAGGAAAAATAGCTTTTAAAAGAATCCTTATCTTTTACTTAAAAATAAGGATTCTTTTAAAAGATATATTTCAACTTCCCAAAAATCAGCTAATAATCAAATTTTAATGAAAAATTTTATTAAAATCTGATTATTAGCTGATTTTTGGGGAGTTGAAACAAGTACTTTAGCAGGTGTATGTTTTTGTACATAACTAACCTATAGATGGGATCCTAACAGGTACTACCATCCTGGATCTAGTGGACCTGGGAGTAATAGCAATGAAGATGAATTCCACACTCCCCAAAGTTCCCCAACTGGGGCCTTACCATTGGATGCAGTTTAGTGTCATATCCAAGTCACCCCATATTTTGTGGGTAAGTTCTTACCTCTGCAGGGGATACAATCAGTATATTCTAAACTACACTGAAAAGGTACAAGTTTGTAAAGGAGGATGCTGGGAACTTTTGCACATATAATTTTATAATTTACCAAGTAAACAGGAATAGCTTCCCTTATTTTACTGAAATATTTCAAAAAATCATCTTCATTCACATCCTATAGACATTTTAAAATAGAGGTAACTTTTGTATTATGTGGCTTATTTCATTGTTAGTACATTTTATAATTGTTTATATGCAATAATTACTTCTAAAAAATAGGTTTATACCATATGTTAACTTAATGTTCCTTCTTTATTTTTTATTTTACAATTAACAAAAGCAATCATTTATTTTTTCATAATCAAACATAATTAAACATCTTTCTTTAAAATATTACATCTTCACTCTGTCTTAAAATATGTTGCTGGCATCTCCTACAGGTGGGTAACACCCCTCACCAAAAAACAAGGGTCCTGAGTATGACACTAAACTGCATCTGATGGTGAGACTACTCTTTGGTTCCATCTGATCCAGTGTGGAAGTATCTATAAGGATCCTGTTCATGCTAGGCAGATGATAATTAGTGACAGCTTAGTATGGGGATGCTTTTTCCTAAGGAAGTACCAACACCCTTGCCTAAAATGGGTTTTGCCTTAGCTTCCTTTGAAGGAAATTGTCAACTGAATCTAAGCAATTTTTTTTGCATGACCCTGCTGGAGGTTCTCTTCCTGCATGGCACCCCACATTAAACAAACATCTGTGTCACATTTTGTGGAGAGTTAAATAAATACACTCATCTATGGGTTTGATAAATCTTTTGGGGAAATTATTTGGAATACTTGAAACCACATAATTGTGTGCAAATTATTAAATAGGAATAGTAAAGTAAATTTGGTGACCTTAGTCGAGGGTGACCCTAAGGCTCCCTTTTCAATAGCTACTACACCGAGGTTTAGAGAAGAGCGCTACTCCTTTCTCTGGATTGCTCCACTTTACCCTTGATCCATACCTTATAATACTGAGTGTTAAACAAAGCAGCATCAAGTACCATTTTTTCAGTCTTTGGTATAACTCAACCTGGGATTGAACCTCGATCTCCCAGGCCATTGGCGAACATTTTAACTGTGAGCAAACAAATGATGATTATTACTAATTAGGAATAGTTACTTGAAACCATATAATTACTTGAAAAAAATGACTGACTTTTACAATATGCTGACTCTATTCCCTGCAGAGGGAGTAAGACCCCCCCTCCACAAAGGGTGTTTGGTTTGGTTTAATGGCATATCAACCATTGTTGGTTATTTAATGCCAAATCCTATTTTTACATATATATATTGAATATATGATTTGTAAACACATTTTTCTAGATACATACAGTTAAATGGTCAAACAGTTCTATTTCTAATAATTCAATTTAGCATAAGTCATTTGTTTGCACTCAGTTTAAATATCAAACAGTTCTATTTGACCCATAGATAGGACCCTATGAGGTGCTACCACTCTGGTGGACCTAGGAGCAATGGCAATGAAGATGTACTCAGCATTCCCAAAAGATCCATCATTACTGCAGCCTCAACGACAGATTGTTTAATGTTATATACAAGACACTAGTTGGTAGGGGTGAGGGGTTCTTATCCCTCTGCAGAGATGCAGTCAGTGTATTCAACTGCCCCAGCCAAATGGGCTACACATATGGTGTCCTGAGTTTGAAAATTATTAGTACTAGATAGGAAAACTTGATACTATGTAACTGTGCGTAAATTATTTGTATTAACAGTTACTTGCCATCATAATTATTAATTAAAGGTTATAATTATTAGTTGCTTGAAACATAATAGTATGTAAACAAATGATTATTATTAAATAGAAATAATTTATTGAAACCATATAATTATTAATATTAAATAGGAATTCTTGAAATATTATAATTGTGAGCAAATCAGTTGTATTAGAGAAGAATACTTGATATCATATAATTATGTGCAAAAAACTTTTTTTTAGAAACAACAATCCGCAAAATGTTAATATTAATATACAATGAACAAGATTATCTACTCTCTAGGTATAAAAATAACCCAAGGCTGGTTGATATGCCGTTAAAATCAATCAACCAAACTACAAGCTCTACGTGTACGTTTTAAACTGGATTTTTCCCCATTAAGCAACATTTCCCATGAATGAGTCACCGGGGACAGTAAAAAATGCCCTAATATCTTAAAAGATTTTTCTTACAGGATTATAGGAATTCGAAGTAGAAATAGAAATTGAAGTTTTTGAAATGTTGTTTTTACAATTTCTAAACATAACGAAGATTTAAAAAAAGATTCATTGAGATATTTTTCAAAATATTCAACAATAAGAGACTTATTAGCAAAATCCAGCATAGATAATCAATAACAGTGAATTTGATGTTAATAATACTTTTAGTTTTTAACATCAATTATTTACAATCAGTGTAACTTACATTCATTGAGAATAATTCAATTGCTTCATTAAGAAGTTTAGATAACTGAAAAAGCAGCAATCAATTATTATTTGTTGTTATCAACAAAGCCAAAAATCTAACTATAAACATTTATTGTACATTTTTCTTCAAAAAATATTTTATTTTCAGTGAAGCAAAGTTTAAGTTTTCATAACGGGTAGTATTAATAAAAAATTGAAAAAAAAAATCATTTGTCGATAGTCAGAGTGACATGCTACAAAAATTGATGTTGTTGATATTAGTCCATGTGTCGCTTCTTCGAACTGATTGAAAAAAAAAAGGCATTTTAAATGATTGTGTAATAAATATTTCGATATCTTAAGTGGGAGATAATCTCATAAAGACTTTCAGAACAAAAAAATAAATAATGGTTCAACTAGATGGAGATGAAGCATAAAATATTAAAAACATTACTTACTTTTTCATTTGCTCCGGAGGGTACTGATTCATCTGTAACGGTGTGTCAAACAAAAATGTCCCCTTTGTATTGTCGCCCATTTCTTTGTGGGCAGTGCAACGAAACAATGTATTTTTCGGTTAAAAAAGTAGTAGTTATTTTAAAACATGGCGTTTTATTACTTGGTACAAACATAAGAATACTCAATACTAATGTAGAATTAAAAAATGTCTCCTAGTAATACAAAAGGAATTTAATTGTGTAACATATTTTCCATCTTCCAACTTTTGTTCCTTTAAATCCAAACCATGTTTATTATTTTGTTGATAATCTCAACATCATTTACTAAGCTTAACTTAAAAGTATGGGGCACCTAGTGAGAAGTGAACTCACTAACAACAGTCCACCAGTCTCTCTCACTAACCATTTACAGTATATTTGGAAATTAAAACACTTATTTAAATAAGGATTTAGATGCCTTCCATTTAATGTTGGATATTGAAATTTATACAGCTTGTGGAACTTAAGTGGGACCAATATTAGGGAAAATTTCAACGACATAGACATTTTAATAACTTTTTCTTAAGAAAAGTTGAATTAAATTTTTTTAAAACTAGCAGGACTCACATTATCTACAACTAGATAAGCAAAATTACTCCAAAAATTGTTATCTATTTTTAGTCTGTTTCCAGAAGTGGCTATCTCTAAATCGGGTATTTCTCTTATGGAGATAAAACTTCCAAGTCAACCTTGCTCTATTAATGTTTCAGTATTAATATGTATTCTTTATTGCCTAATACACTGTACTTTAAAATATTGAGTGAATATTGTATGAATATTTAATTCTTGCCATCAGACTTAGAACTTTGCCAACTATTTTCTTCTTCCTCCTTGAAATGTGTGAATAACCTATGTAAACTCTTGCAATTTGAATCCGTAGGAACAAAGGAATAAACAACTAAACAAGGATAACCCCTTTTTTATCATCATCTTGTGGATTAAGTCAGACTGAAGCTGAGCTCTTCAAATTATAGACTTTTATTACTGTATATACTCATGTAATGAATGACTTTTTAAAACCAATTTTTCACCTCAAAATCAAGGGATTGTTCCTTATACAAGACGTCTTTAAATATAGAAACTTTGTTTCTGAGCCTAACTTATATGATAAAAACACCTTTTTGTGACTAAAAATTAGTGAGTCATCATTACACAAAGTTGTTCATTACTTGAGTACCTACAGTAGGTTACTGACATAGCATAATTCACACCCATTTTTCAGAGTCCTACAGCAGCATTTTGTTTTTGCTGATTCAACCATTCTCTGAGTCCTATAACAGTAAAGAAGTAGCTAATGTATTTAAGGTATGAAAACTATTTGGGCCTAAGACAAAGCTAATGACAATATCCCTACATTACACAATTGCTACTGCCATGTGAGCTGGAGTTAAGGCCAGAATATGATACAAGATTGGTTTATTGTTGGGTGCTAAGCATGAAGCAAACTTGTTGGAGCAGTTTTAAAAATTGCTTAGATTTATAGGATACACATTTTTTTGCCTGAAAATAATCAACTCCAAAAACATAGATAAGAACATTCTAGAAATTTCAGATAAAAATCGCATTAACATTGAAGTTAAACTTTTATATTTTTCAACCAATCAGATAAAAACACAAAATAAGAACATTCTAGAAAATTCAGCTCATAAATTAATTAACAGAAAAATATTTAGGCTCCAAAATAAATAAGTTATTATATGAATCTGATTGGTCTGCGTGCTTGAATTTTAGGACCCGCAATAAAACTTAACCAAATCTTATTTTTGATCCACTTTAGTTACCCCAAAAAGTATAAATAACTAAGAATTTAATTAACTAAGGCATTCCACTACCAGAGGCAAGGACGACGAACCACAGAAGGCATCGCACACAAGACATAGAGCGAAGAAGTATGCGATGTTCTTTTGCCGACTACCAGATTCAGACACATCGCCAAAGATCATAAAAAATGCACGTGTTGACTTAAGAAAACAAAAGGTCCATACTTATGGTCCCTCACATATATACACACATGCATACACATGTATGTAAAGTCAATTTTTTATCCTCTTTACTTTGGCCAACTATGGACACATTGATTTAATAGACTTTCCGAACATGTACACACGTACACACGGGTGAACAAATAAATTTTTATTGAACTGGCTATAGATGTATTTTCTACATACACACACATGCACATAAAATGAACATTGTATTTCAATTATTTTTTTCCTGTTTGTTATGATTATTAAATTGCTTGTTTCTTAATGTTTGCTGTTGTTACATTCCATTTGTTTATGTGCTTGTAAAATTTGTGTTGTATTTGTGGAAACAAAATCTGAAAGTAACTCCCATAAACTACGGAAGGTACTTAGTCCCCCACAGATTCCTTCAGCATTCTCATTTAGGGACGCCTCAAGCAGCAGACAATAAACTTAGCCCTTACCCTTTTTAAGTGAAGAGACAGATGGTAACTGGGAGGAAGGCTTCTTGGAACTAAGTCGCAACTATCTGATTTCACATCAATCCAGGAAGTAAAATTGATGGAGTTAGTAAAAATATCATTTTCAAAGGTATATAAACTTTTTAACAAAGTTTACATACATGCCACTAAAATAGCATTTTCTTTTTGTCTGTTTGATGTTGAAACTTTTTAGGATGTAATTTTTTTTTTTTAATATAAAAATGCTAATATAGATGATTAGAATTTTTAAAATTAAATTTCTAAATATAATCTTTTATATTTCATTGAAAAACATTTTAAAGATCAAAAAAATTTGTGAATTATTAAATCATCTAATAAGATTCCATCAAAAAATAGCTTGATGAGGTTTCATTAAATTTTAGTTTTGATGATAGCATTTCAAAAGAAAATAAAAATAGAAGAACGTAAAAAAACTCTTTTGCTGAATTATTTTTCAGAGCAATTTTTGTGACTGTGTAGGACAAAAAACTACTCAGAATAATATTCTCTACAAGATACAAGGTGCATACGATAAGTTTCCAGACTTTTTTTGTATGAGCACTTTTATTGATAATACACACATGAAACTCTAGTCCCCTTTGAAGTAATCTCCTCCAGCTGCAATGCACTTGTTGTACCGTTCCGACAACTTCGGGAAGGCCCCATGGAAGTCCTCTTGTGTGAGTATGTCAATGACCTACGTCACAACCTCTTTCATCTCAATTGTCTCATAACGACAGCCTCTAAGCTTAGGGAATAACCAAAAGTCACAGGGCGCAAGGTCTGGACTATAGGGAGGCTAAGGAACTGTCTTGATACTCATCTTGGTCAAAGGTCTGTAACAAGGATGGAGTTGTGGACTGGTGCATTGTCCTGGTGGAAATGCCACTGACCTGATTTCAAGAGTGCTGGCCTCTTCCGACGGAATCCCTTCCTGAACTCCCTTAAAACCTCAACATAGTAACCCTAACCGTTTGGCCAATCATCTCTGGTGTATTGACTTCCTTACTCCTCCCACACCTCTCATCATCCCTCACAGACTCCCTGCCTTCCTTGAATTTCTTATGCCACTCAAAAACTGATGCTCAATTCATGCAAGATGCTCCAAAAGCAGTCTGAAGCATTCCATACATTTCTGTGGCATTTTTTCCAAGTTTAAAACAGAATTTTATTGCATATCATTCTTCTTAAGTGTCCAGATTGCATTTTTTAAATTCACCAGCAGTGACAATCAGGCTTAGTAGGGTGTATTCCAATTGCTGCTGTAGCTGTTGATTTGAACCTGAAATCATAAAAATTGGTCCGTCATCTCATCAGATGTATAGCAATAACATACTGAATTTTCAAGAGTCTATGACAATTTTAAATGCCCATGCGAAAAAATTCTGGAAACTTATCGTATGCACCTTGTATATATTTTATCAATACTGGTTGAATTTATTACAAAGTTAAATCATTCATCTCACTGGTTCTGTAACCTGCTTTAATAATGGAGGCACTACCCATGTAGCATGTCTTTGTCAGGAATAGCCTGGTGGGGCCCATTACTCTCCAGGTCTACAGTTAGTTTGAATTCAGAGTTTTCCTTCTCCTAGACCAGTTGCCATACCACAAGGTTAAAGAGGTCAGTCTACCCAACTATTTATCCATAGCTAGATATAGAATAGTTGGGTTGATACCTTTCCCAAGGGTATTAGTCCTATGCAAAATACAAACAGCCTCAGTCAGGAATTGAACTGAGTCCACTTCCTAAGGTGATCACTGTTATGCAATAAGTGCCTCAAAAAATTGTACATACAACATAAAAACACAAAAATGAAAAATAAAATAAAAAATAAATTTTTTTTGAAAATGATTTATTTAGAAATTTTACTTTTGTTCTTCCATTCAAATTTTTTTCATACAAATATGGAAGAAGAGTATTATTTAGACATTTCTTTATTAAAAATCATCAGACATAAAAAATAACCAAATTTATCCATTAAAATTTTTCAGTTTTAAAATAAAATTTTTAAAATAAAAAGAAGCATATAAAATTTTTAAAATAAAAAGAAGCTTATAAAAAGTATTTTACATGATTAAACAAAATATTTTCCCCCAATAACTATTTTCCTTATAGAAAAAAAAAAAAAAATTAAAATGTATATACAATTGAAAGATGGGGAAACACTTACTGTTACTCAATGAATTACTCTCTAGGACACAAAAGGCATCAAAGGCCAAAATACTTGTTCAGACAATCTAACTTTAATCAGTCATTAAAACCATCATGACATGATAAAAAATACCAATCTCTTTAAAGGAACATTAAAACCCTGTCCCTAGTCAGTTAACCCTTTTGCAGGAAGATTGACATTTTTGTTGTTAAGCAGTAGCTCAATGAAAGACATTTTCCTATTGGCTGCTTAATTAACCAAGGTATGCGCATAACCACCGGGTGTCAGACTGTATAAAGGTTGTTTTGTAAAATATAATCTAAAGTGAGTGATTTATTGTCTTTAATGCTATTGTACTTGACTCGCAATTACTGATCAAATTATACTATTTTTATTTACATTTAATGACTTATTTGAACATGCCCTTTATTTTGCAAAATTTTCGGAAAATAAATCTCTTACTCTATAAAGATTAAAATAATTATCAACTTGTGAAAGGGTTAATTATATTTTGTAAGCTTGCATTTGTATTAAGAAACACATTAGATTTTATAAAACACACTATCAGTCATAACTAAAAGATTACCTCAAGGGAATATTTTCTATTTCTAAAATTCAGCAGTCATTCTGTTTGTTTTTTTTAACAAAATGTAAACTTTTCAAAAAAAAAAAATTTAACCAAGGGGAGACTACTCATAAAATAAAAAAAAGAAATCGAGTAGACAGAAATATTTTAATTAAAAGCTTAAGAGTAGTATTTATTTACTTCTAATTTTTCTAATTTCGCATTATAATTTCAAGTGCTTTGCTACTGCCTTTTATCAAGTGTTTTCTAAAGATTTCACTGCTCTAATTTTGAAGCCATTGTATTTTTTTGTTTTAGATAAGATCCAAGTAAATCTTAAAAAGCTTTTATCATTAAAGTGATAAATATTGACCTGAAGACTATACTATTGCTTCTTTCCGAGTCCAAGTTGTTTATACAAGCACATACAATCTGTACATGCAAGAAACACTTTAGTCAAAGTAACAAAAAGCTCCAGAAATATATCTTTTATATTGGTTTTCTCAATATCTACACTTGTCTATGAAAGTTTTTTTAAAAACATTTTTAGAACATTTAATGAATAAAATAAAATTTTATTCAATGCACAGTAGATATTGTATACTGAACAAAGGGTAAAAAATATAAAAGAAAGAAAAAAGTATCAAATACCCAGCTTTGAAATTCAAATATACACATTGTAATGTTCTTTAACCCAAGTATTTCACCAAAACTAAAAAAAGTAAAAAGACCCGTGTATATAAAAAATTCCAAAAAATAACTTTTCCCTATTTTGCAGTAAAAAAGCTTGTGGGTCTGAATACCAGAATTTGCCATGCTTGTCAGTAAGAGTCCAGTAGTTGAAGATAACAGACATTAGATAGTCTACACAGAACCAAAAATATCAGTCCCAAATTTCATGATGATAAGTTTTATCCTCAAAGGAATTCAGGATTGACATACAAGTAAGCAATAAAAAAAGAATACTAAAAACATTTATGAACATTGTATATATACAAAAATTAATACACAAACAAAAACATTTTGTAAATTATTGCTTATTGCTAAAATACATAAAAAGAGAATGCCTGCTCACCTCAACTTCCTCTTATTTGTCTTAATGTTTTCTTTACACTTCATTTCATTATTAACTTTCATCACAGTACCCAGAAAACTCTTCTGTTATAATATTAAGCTACATTTTATTTTAAACTAATTATGCATAATTTGCTAAAATTCATGCTACCCTCATAATATCCTTGCTTTCATAACTCTAAAGCATAGCCTGAAGTAGACAAAAATAAACTTGCCTTAAAGATTATTGCATCAAGAAACAATAGCTGTAAATAATGGATCCCATATCAAAATTTGCCGACTGACAAAGCAAAGAATTTTCTCCTTTTTTTAAGTGAAAACAAATGAATTAGCAAACTGATTAAGTTATATAATTGAGTTTTTATATAGATTTACTATCCTTAGATTTTAATTTTGACTTCTCTTAAGTCACTGTAACTTGTAAAAATAATGTGAATAAAAGGAAATAACTTTTTTAAAAATTTATTTTTTGGGCAGGTTCAAAGAAGCTTGAAAAACAATGTGTCAAATAAGTTGAACATCCAGATGAATATTTGGAAGAAGTTGTGGCTCATTCCCTTTATAGTGAGGCTAAAAACTTTCCAAAATTCCCCTTAGTATGCAAGTTAATTTAACAGAGGAAAAAAAATGTAAAAAAACCCAAAAAAAAACAGACTTCTAAGATCAATTGATATAATAAAAAAAATTATCCTAAGTAAAATAATAAAACTAGATACAATTATTTAATCTGCTTTTGACATTAAAAATATTAGAAATTACTTTGCAATTTTTAACAGAAGTTATATACTTTTTACATCTAAATTTTAAGGTTGAGAAATCAGGGTTGAAAATCTCTCAATAAATATTTGATCAAATGAGAGTAGGAGAGAGTTAAATTTTAATTTCATGCGCAAGAATTTTGTACAACTTATAAAAAAACCCAAAGATGTACTAAAATAATTCTTTTAAAAAGGTTTAATAGTGAATTTAAAAAATAAAAAAAATTAGATTTGATAATTGTTCCCATGCATCTCAGGTTACAGAAATTCAAATACATGAAAAAAAATTCTGATTAAAAAGAAAAAAATCAAATAAAAGTAACATTTAGGTCATAAATTCAGGTAATTTTAGGCACCAGTGTTTTTACTTTTATTTTTGTTCAACACTTTTGATGTAGTTTCCACTTTTCATTAATTCAAAACAGATAAGAATAAAAATAATGTTGATCTTAAAGCAATCCTATTAACCCTTTTTAGATAGATCAGACAGATATGTCTAGCAAATACATGCATTTGTTTTCAGCTTGAACCAATGATACTGATTATAGTGAAGATCTGTAACAAGCTTATATTTGGGTTACTCTAAAATTCATACATTTTGAAATAAATTTAGTCTAAAAAGGATACTAAAAACAAGAATGCGCGCACGCACACACACACATTCCATATATATATATATATATATATATATATATATATATAGAGAGAGAGAGAGAGAGAATGTATATCATGTAAAATCATTTCTAAATAGTGATTAAAATCATTTTAAAAAAATGTCTTTAAAAAAGCAGTTTCAGGAAATACTTTGTGATATATATGTCTTATTGCAAATTCAATTTGAATTTGTGAGAGCCAACTGCAACCCATCTATAAGATGAAATCTGTATTAGTTATAGTCAGTGTTTACAAAATATAAACACGAACATTTCATTTATTTAAACCCACTCTCATTTTTTCTGTCAGGAGCTTGAAAGCATAAGTATTTGTTTTCATGTCTACATTTACAAATAAATTCAGACTTCTTGTTCTGAAGACTGTCCTGTTTGGATAAAGTAATAATGCCAAGCCACTTCTCTAAACAATCTGTATTTTTTTTAAAACTAGCCTTGCAAGGCTTGCACTTTTGAAAAAAAATTTCTATTCAACTATGGGTGATATATTGAATTTGTCTTTATATATGTATTGTGTTGTTGGTTAAATATTTCTAATTGAACATAGTGTTGTTCAGTAGCCTCTAATATACCATACTTGACCAATCAGTCTTGAGAGTGACATAAAGGGACATTTATTTTTATGTCTACAGTTACATATTATTTTTTACAATTATTGTTAAGTATTTAGTGATTGTGCATTTTTTTTTATTAACAGCAGTACATTGTCAATGTAGCTACAATTTAATTTAATAATGTTACTATTAAATATTTTGTTCAATATGTGGCTTTTAGAGAAGTGTTAGTCTATCAATTGATAAACATTCTTTATATTTTAGTTTGGACATTACTTCTTTTGCTAATTTTATTATCATTACTATATATATATATATATATATATATATATATATATATATATATATATATATATAATATTGACAGTATTTCTTCATAGATACATATTTGATTGAACATAAAACATTTTTTTGTCTACATATATTTTGTTAATCCTTCTGAGTTGCTGTATTGATCTTGTAAGAATTGAATGATAAACCTTCCATAATTAGTTATTTTCCAAATACTTTCTGCCCAACTTTGGGTTATCATTGAGGGAGGATGTATTACAAAAGTGATGTAATTTTTGTATGCACATTACAACTTTGTAAGAATGAGCATTTATTCTGGTGTATTGAGTAGTGTTTACTTTTCAAATTTGTTTCTATAAATAGAGTCATTAACTTAAGACATTAAAGTACATTAGCACTGGTTTCAAAATTAATTCTATTAAGTTTGGTTTGTATATTTCTAATATGTAGCACCTCAAGAATTTGTAGTTTTTGGTGATAATTTTCTGAAATTCAGTTGTCAGACATGAATCTTTTTTTAGATGTTGTGTTAAGGAACTGGTATCAGAAAGGTGCATTGTAAGTCTTCTCGATAGGGTGTATGAGGTTAAATCGATGTATATATTGTTGTTTTCAGAGATACAATCTCCTAAAGGACATTTAAATTGATGTATGATGTTAGATTTTTGCAAAAATCCAATCCAGGGAGAGGAATTATTATTAATGACTAAGTTGGAGGTTGTAAATTTATTATAGCATATGATAAGTTTTATTTTTTTTTATAAAGATCAGGGGGGAGTATGTTTCTTTGTACTTGGGAAATAACTAATTAGGGAAGGTTTATCAACCAATTCCTGCTGAATATCATAAGATCAATACAGTAACTCAAAAGGATTAACAAAAAATATGTAGACAAAAAATGTCTATAATGTTCAATCAAATATATATATATATATATATATATGAAATGTACTTGGCTTTTTTTTAATAAATAAAGAGTGCTCAATATGTAAATCGAAGTTAATATAGCATGGGCTCAGAATCAATGGTGCTTGGTAACTGTCAGTTTCTCACCTTTGCATATATGAAAAATTGAGTTACCAAGTGACTGTGTCTACTCTATCCAAACATTTTAAACATATATCTGGTTAGTAGTTATAAACAACACAAAACTGTTCTATTTATTAAAGACAGAGTTGAATTAAAAATCCAAATAATTAAAAACATTCATCTTTAAATCTGTTCACTGTTACTCAAAGTTTCATGCAGCAAGGCACAACAATTTTCAGACAGTTACAGTTGGCTGGATTATTTTATCTTATCACTTCTTAACCAATCAGAACCTTCCATCAATCAAATTTTTCTTATAACTTGTGATGAACATGTATATTATAACAAAACCCACCATTTTTCAGGCTCTCTGCTTTCAACTGCAGCTTTCCTTTTTTGCACACATCTAACAAAAGTCACCACACACACACATAGCAGTATTAGTATTCAGTAACTGAATCAATTCAATAAGCTTTCAAAACAATGGGAATATCAATTCTGACATTCATTATCTTCTGTATAAAATGCATTAATTTAGCCAGTATTTGTATTTGATTGTCTGTTTAGAGAAGTATATACAGAAGAAATAGCTGATAGTATACTGCTAATAATCATGAAGATAGTTCTAAATTGTTATCATTATGAGACATTCTAGATAAGCAAAATAAATATAGATAACAAGCAGAAGTGTAACTGGTAGGGGGAAAATTTGAAAAAAAAAAGTCCTGAGGGTCCTCAAAATTTTTATAAGTAATACTTTACTAACTATATTTCTACTGGCATTATACAATAATAAATCTATCTATTTCCTTAACACTAAGATGGTTAAAAGTTTAAGTGAACCTACTGATCCTGGAAGAATCTTAAGAGCTTAAAAGTTAAACTACATCTGTCCAATAATACATATATTTGTGTAATAAATGACCCCTAACTTTTGGCTATGCTAACCTAAAGAATATTTCTTCAACATCAAATTACATTAAAAGAAAATAGTCAAACATTTATTCTTTCAAAACAATAGCAATACGATCAAAATCAATGCAATAACAAATAATAGTCTAGACCTTGATGTAGCTTAGAGTGTTTACTTGGATATTCCAAACATACTAAAACCCTACCATTGATACACAATAGCATAATAAAATAATTACATATGTAATTGATTAAGTATGCTTGGAGGCATTATTTATTTTGAAAACAAAGTAAGCTGTTATGTTTCAAAACATATCTCATGTAATGAATGATCCCTTGTTTTTGGTTTTAAAAAGTCACTAATTAAACAAATATAAAAAGTAACAGATTTAGTATGCAAGATTTATGTGCAAATGTAATAAGTATTATAGGACAAACAGTGACTAATTTTGTTTCAGATAAACATTTCATAAAATTTGACTAATTTCATGTAAAATAAAATAAATATTGAAGAAATAGTATTGTGTTGTAGGGAATCCCCCAATATCTTAGGAAAAGGAAAGTTGGATAAGTTAATCAGATAATTCATGTTAAAAACCTAAGAAACTTTATGCAATGTCACAGTTTTACATAAAAATACACAAAGAGTGGCATACAAAATTTTGATAATTTTTTAAACAAATACGTAGGCAGATATTCTAAAATTTCATAATTTGAAATTACATGAAAAATGAAAATAAAGAGAGAAATTGTGCAAACATTCACCAATTCTCATCACTAAAGTAAATATGCCAATTTTCTTTCTGTGTGAGAGAAATTGCTGTCATCTTGTAGAAAAATCCAAAACCAACCAACAAAAAAAAAAAAAAATTTATTTTGTCTGTTTTGGCATAAAGGCTTAAAATTCTTCAGTAAATTTACGTGCCTTCATTTTAATTCTAGGAAAAAATCCTGCAAGAAAAAATAATCTCCTTTGTTGATGTGACCCTACTTATGAAACATGCAATATATATTCATATCACTCACTGGGTCTCTTAAATAAAATTGTGGGGGCACTACTCATGTAGTGTGTTTTGGGTAGGAATAGCCTGGTAGAGCCCATCACCCAAAAGGTTGAATTATTTACATCTCTTTCATATAATTAAAAAAATCTGACCCCCGCCAAAAAATCAAACAAAAAAAAAAACAAGTAGTCATTAAATATAAATAGAGAATTTTAAAATGATATTTGTTCAGTTTGAAAAACAATATTCAGGAGTACACATTAAAACATTATTTTCGGAAGAAATTTTACTATATTTATGTATTAACAAAATTTTAAGACTAATTTTCACTTCAAAAATAAGGGGTCATTCATTACATTAAATACGTTTTTGAACACTGTTAAGCTTATTGTAGTTGATAGCATACAATATACAATAAAAACACATTTTATGGGTAAAAATTAGGGCTGGTTCATTACTCTAGTATATACAGTAAATGTATTCAAGCAATTAATAAAGCTTAAACCCTAACAAGATGAATTCTAATTTAAATTTTTTAAAGGTTATTCCAATTGAATTTTGGCACTGATCAGATCAAAAATATTAATTGCCATTTTTATTAAGTTGAACTTTTTAACTGCATATTTTGGCATCTTTACATTAAATGTTAATTACTCAACAGCTCATCTGATCAGATTAAAAAAAAAAATCAATTGCATTCTTTTTATCTCTTTGTGTATAAAATTAAATAATCTTAGTGTTTCAATTGTTTTAAATCTATTTCCAACAGTGTTTAAATACCACTGATATAACTATCAAGATAAGAACCATCTAAATACTTACATATACACTAAGCTAGAAAAAAAAAAAGTCTGGCACAGAAATCAACCTTATTTAATAATCTTTTAATCATCATATCCAGATGAAATATTATGAGAGGACATGACTAAGTTTTTGAATAAGTTCATCCAGATGAGATTTGTCTTTTTGGGGTGACAACTTAGAATATTTTATTATTGATATCTTCTATTATTTTCAGAAGAGATTTTACTATGTTTAAATGC
Source organism: Sepioteuthis lessoniana (assembly GCA_963585895.1). Taxonomy (NCBI): domain Eukaryota; kingdom Metazoa; phylum Mollusca; class Cephalopoda; order Myopsida; family Loliginidae; genus Sepioteuthis; species Sepioteuthis lessoniana. The sequence goes on from OY757910.1 coordinate 117,521,479, forward strand.
ATTCAAAGGATTAATCTAATCAAAATTAACTTTCAAAGTCTATGTATAAATAAATCAAAAGAGCCTAATTGACAAAATAGTATCATATGAGTGTGATAAATGTTAAACTTTCAAAAGGAAAGAAAAAATAAAAGTGAAAGACAGTAAAATTGTGGTTCAAGTGAATGTGCATATTATTGAAAATTTCTAGTCTACAATAGAAAATAAAGTGTTCATAATCTCATACAGTTCACTCAGATTTTTTGGACAGATTGAATAGCATAATATATTGTGTATAATACCCACTCCTAACTCAGCTATAAAATTCTGGAAAAAACATCTCATGAATAAGTAAGTAAAGTTGTTTCCCTTAGTCGAGTTACTACACTGAAGTGCAGGGGAGGGTGCTACTCCTTTCCCTGGATTGCTCCACTTTACCCTTGATACCTACATTATATTGCTGAGTGTTAAGCAAGGAGGTATCAAGTACCATTTTTAAAGTCTTTGGTATGACGAGACCTGGGATTGAACCCACGTTTCCTGGACCATTGGCAAACACTCTACCCACTAGACTAATTGCACATTAACTTTTTGGAATTTGTAACAATTAAATCCAACATTTGTTTAAATTTTTTTTTCGACTAAAAATAAGAATTTACATAGTTTATATAATGTTTTGAAACACAAAATTTACATAATATTTAGGGGAAAGGCAAGGACATGTTCACACAAAGATGAAACTGAACAAACTGGAAAAATAGTGTGTCTTATACATCACAAATAATTATGACAATGTAGTTTTGAACTTTATTTGGCTATAATCAATCTGATTCTGTATGTGCAAAGGGAGAAATACATGATATAAATTATGAACACAAATGCTTTAATACTTAAAGTGTAACAGGATTAGAGCTTATAATTTGAAAGGTCGGTCATTCAAGTAGTAGAAACAATGTTAATTAAAGAGAAAATACAATTGCTGTTTAGTTTTTGGATTTATCACATAGGCAGTTGTTTTTACGGACTGCTATGAATATAGCTATGCAACATACAGAAAAGTAGACCCTTCATAAATTATTGAAATAGCCATGATGGTAAGGGGCAAATATTTTTTTATCAAATTTATCACTATGGGGTTTCCTAAAATTTTTACTCCTTTTATCAATAATAAAATAAGAAAAATAAAAACAAATTGTATCACTTTATTTCTAATATAAATTGCTTATTACATCAGCAGCTGAATAATGTAAAAAAATAGTTGAATAAATATAATTAAAGGGTTGTGAAATATTTTGCAGGTTTGGCCCTGACTCCATCCTCCACCAAAAAAAAAAAAAAAAAAAAAAAAAAACCAGTAAAATAGTTTCCCTGGCATGAGTCATATGAAAGTTACATTGTTAGAAATGAGATGATTGATTTGGCAAATTACAGCAACATTTTTATAAAAGATATTTTCCAGGAAAAGAATTTTTTAAAAAATTTGCAAGCAATGTTTTTCTTTTCAAAATAAACTTAAAAAAAAAGAAGGTTTGTTATGAATTACAAATTATTTTATATATGTTTATCAATAACAAGGATTAAAAGTTTTGTTATATTTGCCTACGTGCTAGTTTCAGAAATAAACTGGGAATATGCGGGAATTGAACAGATGCTTCACCCAGCATATAGTCTGGGCTTAGCTTTGTTATTATTACTTAATTATTACTTGTTCCAATCCATGGTTCACTTCCTGTTATTATGATGCTTCAACAAACAAGAAGGGGTGGAATCTTCTGTGAAGAGGTACTTCACCTCAAAGGACAAGAACTTATATCAGTGTGTGGATCAAAGAACTGGCAGAAAGGTAGCTTCGGATGGTGCAACACAATAGCCTCTACTTTGAATGCTAAGCTGCTTTTGTTCTAACTTAAAAAGAGTAAAACAAATAAGTTATCAAGATATTGCAAAACTTTTGACTCATTCTAGTATGTCAACCAATTATGAAGAGTAAGTTTGCTTTTAAATCATTTTTTTTTCCTTATTATCCTTTTTTGTTGGAATAAATTCCATTGAAAGCAATTATAATGAGACCTTGAACAGTGCAGAAAAAACTTGGAACAAATTAATCTCAGTATTCAAGATACTGTTGTATACCTTTTCAGATACGATTTTTAATAATTTCATTTCCTTATAATACTAATCTTTCAGAAATATATATGAAAGCAGTTCATATTTGCTATGACAGATACACCAGTTCATTATCTTATATTGCTATTTGAATACATTCAATTCTAAATATGTAGAAAAAGTACAAGTTTTAAAAATGCATAATTACATAAGATTTGAATTAACTGACAAGATGAAACATCAATACACTGAACAAGGAATTGAATTTCTATGAAATTCACATGCAAAGTTCATGCATAATATCTCAATAATGAACATATAAGATTTTTCATTCAATTCTAAATATGTAAAAAAGTACAAATTTTAAAAATGCACAATTTAAAAAACAAAATAAAATGGACGTGTGGCTGATTGATGCATCAAATATACAATAATGTACTATAAGGCCCCAATTTGGTAGAGAAAAAAATTGATAAAATCTCTAAAATAAAAAAAGCAGCAAAAATGCTGAGTTAATTTTCAAGTTTGGAATGCATATATTTTCATAATGGGGATGTGTATTACAATATATATGTATATATAGATATATATCATGTTGCAAAAACTCCCCAAAACCAAAATAACAGCTGTGTGGTCAACAAAGTCTTTATCAGATAAAGACTCAGGGCTCAGGAATGGTTTCCGGGACAAACCACCACCATGATCATCATCATCATCACCACTAACTCCAGCAGTATCTTAAATACCACCAAACTTTTTTGTTTTCCATTACATTGTGGGAATGCTAGATCAGAATGCAGCCTCTTTATATATTTCTTAGTTGTATTCAAAACTTTTCAACAACAGAGCATTACTTCAATGATGTAAGATTTGAATTGATAAGATGACGTGCAAATAGACTGTGCAAACTTCATGTACAAGATCTTGATAATGAATATATAAGGTTTTCCATAAATGACAACCTGAAAAATAAGTGGGTAGAACTTTTGTGCAGGTAAATTTTGCATTACAGTATTAATTATGAGATAATATTGCACTCAAGAGTTAAACAGTATTTAATAGCTGAAATGATTGTATCATGTACTACCCTCAATTAAGCATTGATTACTTTGTGTACTATTAGCTATGTCATATTCCAAGAATGAATACATTTTGCATACTTATGTATGAAAGACGAATTCAATGTGAAATTTCCTAACAATATTAATTGGTTGATAAATTTTCTGAAACTGAAAGTGTACAGTATGAATAGTACTTAGGCTGGTTACATTTTATTTAATTGTAAAAGTCTTCATTGATGTGTGAATGTTTAACACATCCAACAAAAAAAAATTCAATCTTTGCAAATTAAAGTGTCTACAACTACTGTTTTCAGGGTTATAAAAAATAGAATAGTTTAGAAACAAGGAAAAAAAAAAGAAAAAAAAAAAGAGTTCTAACTTTTTTTTAAATAACCTATATCAGGGGTGCCTACACTTTTTCAGTTTGTAAGCTACTTTTAAAATAACCAGATTGAAATGAACAACCTACATTCAAAAATATTATATATATGTATTTATATATGTACTAAGTATACTTTATATATACAATATATGTTCATGTATCACAGCATGAACCCTTACATCACAAAACAACTAAATAAGTCAATAAAGTGGCACCTGCCAAAGGGAGAATAAATGATAGGTTAACATCTAAAAAAATTTTTTTGAAAGGGCACGCAATCTACGTGTACTATCTTTGTAATATACTGGTCAATTCTTGCTTTATAAAAATACTATTTCTTCTATCTCATAATAGTCATTACATTTAGTGTATGAAATTCATATACTAACATGACTATCACAGGACAAATTTAGTATTAAAAATGCTATATTTTCTAACATGCATTTTCATAATAAGTTTTTAAATCAATTGATAGTCATGCAATGGACTTTAACAAAATGATTCTCTTTTATGTGCCTAACTTATTTCTGAATCTTTTGTTTCATTGAGTGTAATTTTGAAACAGATATTTAATTTATGACACAGTGTAAATGAAATCACTCAAGTAAATATTTGAATCTTAATATATAAAGCAATCACTTAGTTTATTATACTTTCATAATAGTCATATTTACTTATAATTTTCATACACTAAATAAATGTAACAACTATTATGGGACAGGAGTCATATAACACTTAGATATCTTTATGATATCTCAATCAATTAAAATTTGTTTTTTTTATGTTAAAAAAAAATTTACAGTCTATTAAAATCATCATTTAATCCTTTATTTTTATTTTTATTAAAAGATTTACAGTAATAAAGGATTAAATAAAATAAATTTAAATTAGAATGACTCAGCAGGTATTAAGCTTGATGTCAAATCACAACTTTTTCTTTTATTAAAAAATAAAATAAAACAAGTGGAAGTTCTCTATAATTAACATTCAGTAGTTATCTTTCTTGAGAACCTATAATAATTGCTTTATTTAGCCTTCATGTGACATTGTGTCATGCTAACATACATAGCATAAAATGCTACACATACACATAAAATGCTAACATACACAGTATAAAATGCTACATCATGAGATTTTTCTTAGCGCAAGTTTTAAAATGTTCTAACTTAGTAACTTGAGCAATTTCTAATTCTCTTGTACTACGACCACTACTACTACAACAACATAATAATAATAATAATGATGATGATGATGATGATGAGGATGATATAGGGTCAACGTTGGTACTTTTCCTAATCTTTATAAATTCTCAAAGGAGATAACTATTAAATGCAAATTATAAAGTACTCTCGTTGATTTATTTGCAATTAATCTTAAGTATAAATTTCTGAAGATTGTGACATGACTGAGCTTAATGGCCACTGAAGGCAGCCTTTAATAAATAATGTGTTCTGAGTATGACACTAAAGTGGATCTGGTGGTGATGCTTGAGTTCTGAAGCTATAGGGAATGTGGAGTCAACTCTTTGTTGACATTATTCCCAGGCCCACTCTGACTAAGAGAAGTAGTACCCATTAGGACCTATTGATTGAATAGATGTTTGAGAATGTTTAAAAAAGATTTTAAACTATAGTAATATGTATATCGGATCTTAAAACATAGATATTGTAATTAAGTATGAAGTGTTTACCTGTTTAAAAGGATTGTGAAGACATATTTTTATACCTTAAATAATTACAGAATATAATTGTTAAACTGACTTTGATTGGTTTGGTTTCTTTGTTTAATGGCATATCAACCTTTGTAGGTTATTTAATGCCAAAGCCATTCTCCTAGAAGAACAGCAGTGGTACTATTTAACCCATAGCTGGGAGGATAAGGGGGTTCATGCCTTTTCCAATGGTATTTGCCCGAAAGGGAACGTAATAGCTCGACTGGAGTATGAACTCGCTTATAACGATTCCACAGTCCATTGCTTTAAACATTGCACCCCAAGGACACCCTGCCCACTGACTTTGATATAAGATAACTCATGATTTGACATGTCATAAAACGAACCAACCAAATACAAAATAATTTTCAATTGCTTGCAAATTATGAGCATTAGATAGGAATACTTTAAACCAAATAACTGTAAATTTCTATCAAGAATAATTATTTTAAGCTACAATTTGTTAGCAAATTATTATTATCAAGTAGGAATAGTTACTCTAAATTATAATTGCTTGCAAAAGACAAAAAAAAAAAAAGACTGATTTCCATATAAAATAACCCAACAAGGGTTGATATGCCATAAAACCAATAATAAGAAATAATAAAAACTCCCCTAATTAGTATAATCAAAATAATGACAATTGTTTCATGAAGAGAGAAACATGTCAATATTATTAAAATCATTATGTCACATCTATGATAACACTCAACTCAACTATCTCTCTCTCTCTATATATATATATATAATATGAGTTTTGTTTAAAGTGATCAACAAAATCACATATATAAACTTTGTTTTCTTTCTTTTGTGTGGAATTTCCTGAGTACTAAATAAAGAAATCATTTACAATTTTGAGATTAAGCCTTTTTTGTTGGTTGACAAGTCATTTTCATGATGAGATGCTAGTTAAGTTTCAGTGTGTGTTACTTTTGCATTATAACATTTATAAATATAATAGCAAGAAAGCGAGTCCCTTTTACCAGATTAAGATATTCATTAAGATATATTAATAATTAGTATTTGTTGACAAAAAAATAAGGATTTCAAGAATTTGGAATTCATAACAAGCATAAAATTAAAAAAATAGCTGTTGCCAAGAAGTCTGAAGAATTGATGCAAGAGGAATGATAATGCTATATGGTCATGCATTTAAATTTTTCATCCTTGAAATACAAATCCCAGGTGGATAATTGTTTTATTTAGCATAGAACATTGAGTGTATTTAGATAATAGATATGTTCTGCTTGAAGAAGAAATCAAAAGAGATTTTGATTTGGTTTGGTTTCTTTGTTTAATGGCATATAAACCTTTGTAGGTCATTTAATGCCAAAGCCATCTATCCTAGAAGAACAGTAGTGGTACTATTTAACCCATAGCTGGGAGGATAAGGGGGTTCATACCTTTCCCAAGGGTATTTGCCTGAAAGTGAACGTAATAGCACAACTGGAGTACTAACTCACTTACTAGGATTCTGCAGTCCGTCGCTTTAACCATTACACCACGAGGACACCCCCAGAGATTTTGGAACGTTAAAAAGAAAAAAAAAAGTGTATTACATAACAAATGCAGCCCAAATATCCATGGTCCATTTATATTCATAAATACATATTTTAGCTGCAAAGATATGAACAAGTTGGAAATTTGATATGATAAAGTATAATATTTATTAAGTTGTGTACTCCTGATATTACACTGTGTCTAATAGTGTGGTATCTATTCAAGGCTGTGAACCAAAGGTTTACAATGTGCAGATAAGAAATTGGAAAGTATTAAAAAAAAAAACAAAAAAAAACATACACACACAAAAAACCATAAATAGATGCACCTTCCAGGCCGGCATATAAACTAGTTTGGAAAGATTAGGAATTTTGATAAAGTGTAATAACAGATTAAAAACTCAAGATGGTTTTAGACTTAATAGTGTGTGTGTGGATATGTATCTGTGTATGTTTAGCTAAAATTAAGATCTTAGGGAAACTATCAATATAACTTGTAGGATTTTTATTTTCAGTGCATTTTTTTTTTAATATGTTCTATACATCTTAATATAGCTGGTGAGTCCAAATTAAACAAAATCAAATTTTTCCATAAAGCAGTAAAAATACTACCTTTTTGTCCTTTAAAAATGTGCCATTGCAAATTAAAAAAACCAAAAACAAATCTATCCAAAATGGCAGTCAGTAAAACACTAACATTTAGAAGAAAGAAAAATGGTTAAATCAGAGATATGACAGATACCAAAAGCTTGTTTGAATGAAATGTAAAATTGGGATAATTTCAAGAGAATGCTGGGTAAAATAAATAAAGAAAAAAGTAACTATTAAAAAAAATTCTTATCTCAAAAAAGAATTTTTTAAAAGAAATATAAAAGGAAACAAAAATATTCATTACAATATGTCATGGTATGTTTCAAATAAATATTTCTTGATTCTGAAAACAAATTAGTTTCATGAACTTTAAGTAAATTTTGATTCTTTGACAATTAAAATAAAATACCAGTTCACAAAATCATTGTGAAGTGTAATAAAGAAAAGAAAATTAAAAAAAAAATCTTCACAATAATTTTATAACATAGAGAAGGGCTATAGCAGTACCCATTTATTAATAGGACCTGTAATACTGACTCCATAGGAATCAAATTTTGTCTTATTAACATTTAAAATCCTTTGGTGCATGGATTTGTTTCACTCAAGAATTCATCAAAATTTCAGTATTTCTCAACACATTGTTTTCCTTTTTTGAAAAGGAAGTTAAAAAAAAAAAAAAAATTGAAAAATATCACTTCAAGCGTGAATATCGAGCAAGATCCTTTCTTGTTACAATGCCACATACCTGCAAGAAAAAAAAATTAAAATAAAAGATTAGAGATATTAAGAAAAAAAAAACACAACAAATTAAAAAAACAAGAAAATATTAAAAATGAGAGAAAATAAAATCCTAACAAAAAAACAAACATGAAAAAAACAAAAAAGAAAAAATATGGGAGGAAAAAAAAATGAAAAATTAGAAAGAACATAAACCACTATAGAAAAAAAGAGAAAAAAAATAACAAAAAAAATCATGGAAAAAAAGAAAAAGAACATGGAAAATAAAATTTATAAAAATCTACACATTTTGAATTTTTGATTAATACTAGGTTTGGTTTGGTTTCTTTGTTTAATGACATATCAACCTTTGTGGGTTATTTAATACCAAAGCCATCCTTCTATAAGAACAGTAGTGGTACTATTTAACCCATAGTTAGGAGGACAAGGAGTCCATACATTTGCCAAGCGTATTTGTCTGAAAGTGAACAGAATAGCGCAACTGGAGTTTGAACTTGCTTATTATGATTCCACAGTCCATTGCTTTAACCCTTACACCACAAGGACACACCTCTTAATACTGAATTTAGAAATAATGTGTTCATTTTGCATATATCTTATTATACATAAAAGAATTTTTTGAAAATAAACCCAATGTAATTTTAAATCTAATTCTGTGGGAATAAGATATTTACTTACAATTTAATTTACTGCATCCAGATAAAATTTAAAATTCGAATTAACCAAGATATCTAATTTTATATGAATGAAAATTTAGATGACTGAATTACATAAGTTACCTTAGAATTATTTAACATAGAATATAATGGGATATAGAATACAAATCTTTTTTTTTTGACATCGTTTCTAATCCCAAAACAATTATTGCTTACAGTGATAATTTATTAATATTTTATAGTGATTAACAGTTAACTAAACTTTGTGTTTTATATATTAGCATAGTTCCTGTCATGAATAAGATTATTTATGCATGGATTGGCACTTTTGCTTGTCTAGGGGTTTGAGAAAATAGCAAAGAAAGAATCAGATATCTATGGGTTAAATAGAACTAAACTGTACATTTATGCTAAACTGAATTGTTTGAATAAAAACTGTTTGACTAAACTGAATAGCTTGAAATAGAAATGTTTTTGACAAACTGCGTACTTACGCTAAACTGAATTATCTAATATAGAACTTTTTTGACATTTAACTGTGTAAACAAAATCTGTACTTATACTTAACTGAATTAGAACTGTTTGAATAAACTGAATTGCTTAAAATCGAAATGTTTTTGGCAATTAAACTGTGTACTCATGCTAAACTGAAATGTTTGAAACGGAACTAATTATTTGTATAAAAATGGATTTGGCATTAAATAACCTACAAAGGTTGATATGCCATAAAACCCAAACAACCAAACCAACCATGATATTCTTTAGTATTGTAATTATTTATGTATAACACACTTTTTTTCATACGCTAAACTTTAAAGTTAGGAATGCATATCATACACAAGTAAATATTAACTTTTTATCCAACTATGTGCATCAACATATTGAGGATGGTATAACCAAATATAAATTATATTTATATTCCAAACTAGCTAATGTGTAACAGACATGTCAGTTATATGTCACAACAGAGAAATAGCAAGGGGAGTGTTTGTTTATAATTTTGTTTTACCTTGTGTGAGCTTATTTTTGCCACAAGCTTGAAAAAGGTTTATATGAACATGTAAGTAAGTTTGATTAAAATACTGCATAAATGTTGTTTCAAAACAAACTGTCTGAATTTTTATTTTTATCTTATACAAACTGGATAAAAAATTTAATAAAATGTTAAATTTAGCAGCAATAAATCCTAAAAAGTCACTGCATATTATAAACAAGATATTTTTTTTGTTTTTATTTCAGAATACCATTGCCCGAATTTAGGGGTGCATGTTATACATAAAAAATTACAGTATAATAAAATATGGGATTTGGAAATTAACAGAGGAATTTTGTGATTAAAAAATTAATTTTTTCTTTACTTACTCGATGTTTATGGTCTATTACTGTCACATGACGAAGTCCTAAAGCTCTGAATAACCGGAAAATCCGAGGATATGTTGAACTCTGAAATAACAGGGAAAGAGAAAAAAGGATTTTTTCTTTTAGCTTCAGCTCTATTTTATGGAAATTTGGGAGTTGATGTTCATATAGAACACCAGGGCCCCTTAAACCACAGCCAACTTTCAAAATTTTCTCTTCAACTTTTGATACTGAGTGTGAAGAAGTTTCTTGCTTGCCACATCCTTGATTTTTATAAGAACCATGTGCTTCAATCTGGATGACTCTCTAACCTTATCACCCACATCCAGCAAGTAGTGAACATGTTTAGCATTACATACAGCTGTGAACAGTTGTTCTCTAAAAAAAAAAAAAAATGTATACTGTGTTCACAACTATCAAAATTACTTGTCTACTGTGCACCCCCCCTCGTCACCCTCTTTACTAAAACCCAATATTTCATTTTTTGTGATTGCAAACAACATTAGATGTTTCATTAATAGATTATGGTTGTTACTTTATAAATTTAGTTGTTTTCTGTCCTTTTAAGATCTTGTTTCTGGGCAGTGGCGATTCTACAGAGGAGGCCTCAAAATTTTGGTTGGGCCCTTGGTACCCTCCCATCCATTTTATAAGCTTAAAAAATTTATGAAACTGATCAGTCTCTGATTTTGATAAGATTTGATCTTCGGCACTTTTCCCCTTTGTGTTTTCTTTTTCATTTAGCTTTTGTTTATTACATTCACACCTGCCAAGATCAGACAAAATAAGGACACACAGAGACCAGTTTGAAAAACAAAAACATATTTAAAAATAATGTCCCCAACTTGACATATAGATACAAAGGCAGTCAGTGATTTATGGCTGAGTGAAAGAATTGGTCAGTAATTTTCTCCACTCTATGGAAGACAGTACCAAACACCCAGATGCTGAATTTCTATTTTTCAGAAATATGTAGACTAGCTTGTCCATCTCCACACAGAGGTGACCTGAAGTGGTTATCAATGGTTCCAACCAAGGTCTCCTGACCCAAACCTTGGCTTAAACAACTGATCACCTTGATTCATACTCCCTACTGAGATTTGCTGACAATGCCAGCATTTGGTAAAAGAATCAAAGAAAAGAGGTTGGTAGAAAAACAATTTAGATCTCTTCTTTCCCTATTCATAGTGGCCATCACTGACCACCGAAAGGATTTTTTCTTTTTTAAACAAATGTTCAAGCAAACTGTAAGTCTTTTTGTCTCTCTCATACGGCTAAACACGGTTATATTTCCAAGCATCTTTTTACAAAACATACCACAGCACACACATGACACTATAACTATAAACCAACACTGCATTATGGATAAATTTTTGAATTATAAAAAAACACACCTCAACAACAAACAGCAATGCCAAAGAAGCAGAAGTATTTGCAAAAATGTTCAAGTCAGATGCTGAATATTCTGCAACTGTTATTGAACATTCATCTAAAAAGCCAACCTAGAGGTGTAATCCAATTCAACCATGTTTACAAGAATATCCCAAGCATAGTGAAGAAAAGATCCATGCTTGGTCATTTGTTAGTGCTTGGTTTGATAAATATCAATGAGCTGAATATTCATAAGAACATGATGCGTTGTTCTGTTTTGTGTGTTGGCACTTTGCACCACCAGTGTATGGCAACACAGATGATGCATTTACTAAAACAAGATTTTAACGACGGAAAAAAGCACACGGAAAAGATGGAGTAATTAAAAAACATGAATTCCCAAAGCTACAAATTCTCCTGTGTTGCATGGAGGGACTACCAACGGAGTGTATCTGAAAAGTTTAGCTTATCAAAAGAAAGTTCAGGAAAATCGATAATACATCAAGACCATCGAGGAAATTATCCTGTTGACAGTAACTTAGGATATCGCTCAGAGGGGACACAGAGAAGGGGACAATGAACTCAAACCAGGAGATGTCCATAAAATTCTCAAATTTGCTGCCAAACTGTAACAGAGATGGTTCCAAGAATGAAAAATATACCAGACCTGTGATACAAAACGAGATAATTGCAATTTTTGTATCTATGGTGAGTGAGGAAATAGCAGAAAGTATTAAGTCTTGTAATTAATTTTCAATACAGGCCAACGAAGCTAATGATGTCAGCCGAACTAAACAGCTATTCCTTGTGATAAGATATTTTGTTCTTGAAGAGTGCTTTATTTCCTTCACATCAATGCTTAAGTTGGATGCTGCATCTATCACTGATTGCATTTTGAACAGCCTGGAGACACTAGGATTGGATCATAAATCCTCACTTATTGGATTAGGTTCCAATGGAGCATCAGTCATGAGGGGTCAATTGAGTAGTGTTAAAAAATGCATCTGCGATGAAGCACCATTTGCTTATTACAAGCCACTGTTATGGACACAGACTGAATTTAGTATTAATCGATGCAACAAAACTTTCCTGGTGCTGCCAATTTCTTCAGCTTACTCGAAAACTTGTATATTTTTCTAAGTAATCCTGTTGTCCATGAAAAATGTCTTAGAATACAACAAGAAATGTTTTCCAATGAATAAATCCGAGAGCTGCAACATCTCAATGATACACAATAGTGGTGTCGGGCTACATTGTTCAAAAATGCTCTGTTGCAGCTGGAAGCCATCATAAGACTCTCGGAAACAGGAGCTTGTGCTATATCAGCAAGAGGATGACTTTTGCAGGTAGATGTTGAATTTGTTCATCTACGGTTTTTTTTTGGATATTCTTGGGAAAGTCAATAAAATATCATTGCGGCTACAGGACAAACAAACAGATTTAAGAAAAGCAGCACAACTGATTTCTTTGCGCTATGAAAATCTAGTTAATATCCAGAATTCAAACTTGACTGAACTTTATTCTGATTTGAATATTGAACTCTGCAAGAAATGCAACATTTCACTTGTAATTTCATCCAAGTGAAGAAAACCTAAACAACTTGAATTTATTGTTTTAGAATCCACCGGTCAAAGGTCAACATCTTCATCAAGTGATATTTATATTAATATTTTTTACTCAATTTTAGACTGTTTGATTAATGAATTGGACAACCATTTCTCTAATGAGTCTGTGGTTGTTTTTCACGGGATTTCAGCAGCTCTGTCTTGGAGGGCATACATTTTTATTTATAGAAGATTTGAAAGAGTATGTAGCCGCTTACTCACTCAATGCAGGTGATTTACAACATGAAATTCCTCTTGTAAGGAAGCTACAACTGAAACAACCTGACCCACCAAAATCTATTGTAAAATTCCTCTTTTATGCAGCATTCGATTGTTTATGCAATTTATTGTTGATATCAGTGACACTCCTGGTTACAAGTGCTTCATGTGAAAGAAACTTCTCAGAAATGAAACTAGTAAAAACATTTTTGAGAAATTCAATGCATGATGACTGAGTAAGTGAACTAGCACTGCTATCGAGTGAAAGTTTGCAAGCTGAAGGAATAGACTTGAAATGTTTTGTTGATGAATTTGATAGTCATCATGATAATCTCAGAATTAAACTGGATTGATTTTTTTTGTTCAATCTGCATGGTGATGTTTTGGCAAATATAAACACACTAAGAATAATTTATCCAAAAATATTTATAAGTAGTAGTTTCATCCATTTCGTCAACGTGCAAACGGGCATTCGTAGTCAGCCAAGGAAATGAATTACTCGTTGGTGAATTATTCAGTTACCAACTATACCCTGAGTTTGACCATTCAATCAAGCTTACATTTTTTGAGATAGGATGAATTGACTCTGCTCTTTAAGTAAATTTATTTGAATTTTGATGTAAAATAATTTACATTAATTTAGTATTTTAACTTAGCTTTGTGTCAATCCAGCTGCCCTATTTGACGTTTTGTTTCAGGGTCATGAAGAAATGATATTATTTAAACGATTTCCTTATTTCAAAGTAGCTTTTTGATCGTATGGCTGGTGTTTGCTGAAAACATAAATTTTTAGCTGATTTTTGTACACCTCTAGTGCTCACAGCATTTTGATTGATTTTGTTGCATTATTTTATTTTCACATTTACTTTTTGAGCTTCAAAACAGTTTTGTAGAGGAAAAAAATCAGAGCAGACAAATCCCACAGTTCAGCTCGTATTAACGTTAGTATTAACCCTTTGATTTTGTTTTAAAGTTAACCTCTCTTGTGGTCCAACAGCTTGAGAGTGGAAAAGAAGGCAAGAATAGATTAGAACTCCACAACTGTGAATGAAAACTTATTCTGTTTAATCTAGTGAAGTAACATACTTATACTAAAACTCATTCCAAAGTTATGTATACCATAGTGGTGTAGTATGAACATAAAGATGCTGTTTGAATTTGCCCCCTGCCCTCCGCAGAAAAATCTTGGTCTTCAAGTAGCCATCTCACTTTCAGAGTTACAGAATCGCCATTGGCCCTAGGCCCTCCTGAGTTTAACTTTGTAGCCCTCAGGTTGAAAAGGTTAGTACACATACACAAGTCAAGCAGAAAAATTATTTGATGTTATCAAAATAATGATGTGTTATATATTCTATGAATCATAGTGACAGTTGTTCAATAAGATTTCCAGATCAGTTGTCATCTATTATAAAGCCTGTATAACTGGTTTTAGAGATATTAAATGTCCCATGTAGATCTTGTATATGCTCAACATAAGCTTATATATCATCAGTTATTAAAGTCATGAAATTGGAGAAACTAATATTTTTGGATATTGAGAAGATTCTTGTTAGCAAGTAAGACAATAACAAAGTGAATATTAGTCAAATAATTTGGATGGAAAAAAAATACTTTTCTTAAATTTTCTTAAAATACTTTTATATAAAAAAAAACAAAAAAAAATTTTTTTGTTTAAAAAATTACGAACTGAAAAATATAAAATAGAATAAAAGTAAAAAAAATACTTACATAGGCTACTGTATATGCTCCAGAATTCATGAAATGTGTTAGATCTATATGCATCTCTCTTTCTTGTGGTGAAACATGAATTTTCTGAAGAAATTAGAGTGAGAAGAAAAAATGGAATTAAATAATCTTATTTAAAATGTGCATATGTTTACATATTAGAAGTTTAAGCCAATATATATCTCATGATGATTACTATATTTACATACAAATTTCATATACGAAATTGGGGGGGGTGTCCTCATGGTGTAATGGTTAAAGTAATCATATTTACCAACCCCTCTGCTCGGGCAGGATATGACACAAGGTCAATTTTTAAGCGGAGTTTAACAGGTTTGAATTCAGAGTTTTCCTTCTTCTAGACTAGTTGCCTCACCAAGGCTGAAGAACCTAGTCTGC
Source organism: Sepioteuthis lessoniana (assembly GCA_963585895.1). NCBI lineage: Eukaryota > Metazoa > Mollusca > Cephalopoda > Myopsida > Loliginidae > Sepioteuthis > Sepioteuthis lessoniana. The sequence goes on from OY757910.1 coordinate 117,536,879, forward strand.
CCTACAATTTACCCATAGCTGGAGGGAGAATATTTGGATTCATACCTTTCCCAAGGGTATTAGTGCTATGTGAAATGCAATCAGTCAAGTCCAGGATTTGAACTCGTATCACCGTGTCCATATCCTGCGACGATAACCATTACACCACGGGCAATGGTTAAAGTAATGGACTGTGGAATTGTAGTAAGCGAGTTTGTACTCCAGTTGCGTTATTACATTCACTTTTGGACACATACCCTTGGGAAAGGTATGAACCCCCTTATCCTCTCAGCTATAGGTTAAATAGTACCACTACTTTTCTTCTAGGAGAATAGCTTTGGCATTAAACAACCTACAAAGGTTGATATGCCATTAAACAAAGAAACCAAACCAATCATATATGAAATGTAACAACTATTATGGGACAGAGGTAGTATATGTTTTGTAAGGTAGGTTACTATTACAAGAACATAAAATAGTTCTGTTCTGTACATTATTGTGTAATGTTGCCAAGTTTATTAAACAAAGTGAGAAAGATTGAATTTTTTAAGGGTTTATAACTTACTTCCCCGACCAAAAAAAACAAAAAAAACAACAACTTTGTAAATCAAGGCTCCTAAGACTAAGGAAGAGCTATAAGTTGGTTCAGGAATAGAGCAGTAGCCACAGTTTAGTAATGAATTCATTTTTTTCAGTTTGTTTTTAATATTTATAGGCTATGAAAAATAAGTGTAAGAAATTAAATGAAATGAAGCACTTACAGATGTTATCTCATTATAGTCTTGTTTGAGGATAGTTAAAATAAATATGAAAATCTTGTTAGATATTTACATTTTGATTTATCTAATCTATACTTTGCATTGATAAAATACATATTTATATTTAGTGATAAATGTTAAATGAATTTCAGTGTGTTTACTATCCATTTTATATGTTTCCTTATAATCTCATTATAAATCAGAAAATTAACAATTAGGATTATAATGGGTTAATGCTTGGTATAACTCCAAGCAATAACCCATTATAACCCAACTGAAACTGGAGGCTTGATGGATACTGCTACCTTATTTCAACATCAACAGAAATACTGTCACTCATGAAAAAACATTTAAAGCTTTGATAGCTACTAAATGTTCATTGTTACTGTAGTATCATAAATTTAAAAACTCTTCAGTCAAGCCATCTTAAAGTATCTATGTTTTATGTACGTAACACTTTTCACAGTGCTAAAAGATGCTTTACTCTGTTGGAATTCGGGTAGCCATCTTGTTTTCAGTTGTGGAATTCTTATTACAAAAGGTACACCTTCTCAGTACAAAGGCTGGAATATGTCTTAACACGAGGCTGTAACTTGCCCCTGCTCATATATGGTTTAGTCATCTCTGATTGGCTGATCTCCTGCTTCTACTAACAGGCAAGTCTATAAATACCTGCAAGCAATTTGTAGACGGCTAGTACTTCTAAGAAACCCTCCCCCAAACAATTCAACATACTCTGATCCTAGTATTTATTTGCTTTCCCATGAAAGTAAATCCAACATAAAGTTAGTTTAACATGAGGCTTTACAAGTGCATGATGAGTGGGCGAGGACAGAAATTCCCCCTTCTTCAAAACCTGTGTCATAAATGTATCAAACAACTCTGAATCTAATCTTATAGAAAAATGGGGAGGCATTGTTGTAGGGTTATGATCTCCAGAAGTAGGCTCCCCTTGTTTTTTGTCATATCCTCATATTTCATTTTCAGATAATGAGAACACTGCTTAGAAAGAACAGATACTACTTGCCAACAAGTAACAACACCCTGTTCCTACTCAGAGGAATGAAAACAAACACTTTTGTTGTATACATATACATCTACAACAACACAACAATAAAGATGCAGGAAGACTTCTTTTCAAATATATTCACCTCTCACTTTATTGCAAGGGTTCGAAAGGGTTGTTGAAGGGTTGCATGTGAGAGGATGCCGGAGACCGAACATAAACTTCACATTTTGACCCCACTGTTATGACCGTCACGTTGTGTCTTTATTGTTCTCCTGATGTTCAACTAGAGGCCTTGGGGTCCACTCCATCGGGGCTTTTCCGAGAGCCCCCTCGGTCGGGTGTGGCCTTCCCTACCACATCTGGTCTCTACTGTCTGGAATTCGACTGGCAACTGCATCGGGGGTTTCCGAGGTCCCCCTCGGTCGGGTGTGGCCTTCCCTACCACATCTCGTCTCTAACCCTCTGGGAGTTTGCTGGCAACTGCTTTGGCACCCCAAACTCAACGCCCACACGATCGCCTACTGGATCTTTGAATCGGATGTTTAATCGTCATCAAGCGGAAATAACTGTCATGCAGTTCAGAGGTTACTCTCTTCTGGTGCATGACTGTAATGGCACAATGAGACCTTCACCTTGTCCCATATCATAAGCCTTAATCTGCCCATGTGATCTCTTTCGATTACTGGCCATTGGAATGTGTCACTTCCTTCCAGTGTATCACCGAGGAATAGCATTTTTGGGGCTGGGTCGAAGGTCAAAATATAACACTTTGCCTTGAGGCAAAAGTGCTAATTCCATCATTTTTGAAAGGTACTATCTGTTACCGAATATTCTGTGAATATCATGTGGAATAAGAATCAATGGTAATAAGAATCAGTAGGGAACCAATAAAATACCAATTCCTTTCAAATTTTTATGATAGTGACATTCACTAGAAGAAGCAGTAGCGAACAAGATTGCAGGAAGATATAAGCACAGTTTGTTGGTTAATGTTTAATGGCATATCAACCCTTGTGGTTTATTTATTACTATATATATATATATATATATATATATATGATTTGTAAGTTAATAGATCATAGGTAAATATTTTTATTTTTAAACTAATTATTAGAGTGCTAAACAAGAGTTGATTGATAAATTTTCTTTCTCAGATGTATTTTTTGTGGATGGTCTTGTTTTGTAAATGTATCTTATATCTTTTACATATAATAATTTGAAGTTTATAATTATGTTGTCAGTTTCAATATCCATATTGCCCAGTCGGCTGGGGCTGTAGAATATACTGACTGCACTTCTGCAGAGGGGTAAGACCAACCCCCATGAGTGTCCTGGATATGACACTAAACAGTCTGATGGTGAGGTCCCATTAATGCTGGGGCTTTGGGGAATATGGAGCACCCCTTCATTGCCATTGCTCTCAGGTCCACTCTGGCCCACTGAGGTAGCACCTGATAGGGCCCTATCTGTGGGTTAAATAGAACTAATGGCATACTTATGCTAAACTGAGTTGTTTGATTAAACTGAATAGCTTGAAATAGAAATATTTTTGACAATTAAACTGTACTTACATTTAAACAGCATGCTTATGCTAAACTGAACTATTCTATTGAAATAGAACTGTTTTTTGACATTGAAACTGTATTTACACTAAACTGAATTGTTTAACAGAACTGTTTTGACAATTAATTGTGTGTAAACAAAATCTGTACTTATAGTAAACTGAATTATCTGAATGAGAACTGCTTGACTAAACTGAATAACTAGAAATAAATGTTTTTCACATTTAAACTGCATACTTATGCTAAACTGAATTGTTTGAAATTGAACTGTTTTTGACATTGAAACTGTACTTACACAAAACTAAATTGTTATATATAACTGCTTGAATAGTTTGAAATAGAAATGTTTTTGGCAATTAAACTGTGTACTCATGCTAAACTGAATTGTTTTAAATAGAACTGATTATTTACATAAAAATGGATTTGACGTTAAATAACCTACAAAGGTTGATATGCCATAAAACCCAACCACCCAACCAATCAATATCCATACTTTCTTTGCTCTTGAATCCATTTAGGGTTTTAATTTTGTGTTTTGATCCGTGGGAATTACATTATTTTTGTTTGTTTGTATAGTCTTGTTTGATATTTGGTTTCTCATTAGTTTTTTTGGTGATTTTGTTCATGATATTTGAGGGGCCTATGGACCGAGATGAAGAGTTTGATATTTTCAGTTGTTGGTTGAGTTTGATTTATTTTGAATTGGGAAGATTTGAGTTTGGTTGGGGTAATTAGAATATATTTTGCTCTACTATTTGGTTCTGAATTTATGTAGAGGGGTGGATTGGTGATCTGATATTTTACCCTGGGTATTTATTTTAGTTGGAGATTAGGAGTTTTCTGTAGATATTTTTTGGACAGTGGTATGGGTATTTGTTGTGGGTTCTTTTTGTTTTTATTTGATTTCTGTTGAGTGTAGTTTTTTTTAGCTGTTGAAACTTTGGTCAGTCATTTGGTCCCAGTTGCACAAATTTTTCAATGAGAGCTCTGTATTGATCTGATTGATTGTTGTTGCTGATTGGACTCACCCTCTGTGTTACATTGGTGTAGATGTTATATAGGAGTTCACTATTTTCTTTGCTTCTAGAAATGTTATATTTTTCTATGTTTCACCTAAATTTTTCTCTCTCGTTTGTATAAATTCCTAGAACTGGAAAATGTTGGACAGTTCCCTTGACAGTTTGAGCATTCATTGGGATAATTTTTCTCCATGTAGTCTGGGTCTTTTTGGCAATACTTTCCCCATGTAGAATGTCCTCTCCAGCTCTCCTTGCCGTGTTTATATTTTTGAAATTTAAAGCAACTTAAGTGCGTAGGGATGTAATGTTTCTACCTTTTTGAGACAGTATAATACTTTCCTTTTCTTAGGAATTATGGATTTGTTAAGTGTCAAAATGTATGTGTGTGTTTGTATTTCTTCGCCACCTCTTCTAATGGTTATTCTTTTGTAGTCCATGACATCTTGCTTTCCTAAGGCTTTTTATATTTCCTCTGGTGTAGCTAAGGATAACTCCCTGTTTCTGATAACTCTCTTTGAGGTGTTAAGCTTTTCATGCGGATAAGTTTTGCATTTTATTTTGTGGAAGGTTTTCATTTTGATTAGATTTTTGACATATTTTTGTTATCCACCCTACAAGTAGATTATTGCTGCTAATTTCCTTCATAGTTCAAGGTTTGATTGGGTTTATGGCATATCAACCATTGTAGGTTATTTAATGCCAAGTCCTGTTTATATATATATATATATATATATATATATATATATGAAATATATATGATTTGTAAACACATTTTGTTGATAACATTTTTAAAGGAGCCGGAACTAATTTTTTTGCAGACAGTTAAATGGTTTTAGGTATTGTTATCTAGAAGAAATAATTCTTTTTACTGTTAATCATTTGTTTGTACACGGTTAAATAGATATATATGAAATGTTAGAGATTAGTTTGTCAGTAATTTCCTTTTGAAATGAATTAAAACTAATTTGTTTGTACACAAATAATTTCAATTATTACATTCTAACACTTACAATTTTATTCAATATTAATCATTTATTTGCAGACAGTGAAGTGGTTACAAGTATTGCTATTTAACACTAATTATTCTATTCAACATGACTCATTCATTTGCACACAGTTTAAATATCAAACAGTTCAATTTGACCCATAGATAAAACCCTATCAAATGCTACCATTCTGGGCCAGAGTGGAACAGGGAGCAATGGCAATGAAGGGATACTCAGCATTCCCCAAAGCTCCAACATTACTGGAGCCTCACCATCAGATGGTTTAGGGTCATATCCAAGACACTTGTTGAGTTTTTTTTTTTAACTCCTTTGCAGAGATGCAGTCTGTGTATTCTACAGCACTCCCCTGCTGACTGGGTTTTCATAGTTGAAGGGTTTTGTCTGCTGGAGATTATTTTGTCAATCAAGAAAAGGGACAGTTTAGCCAAAGGAGTTTCTTCTAGAAATTACAATAAATTTTGGGAATTTTATTTCATTTTCAGTATCAAATTCATAGAGGTTTCATTTGGGTTTTTGTTTGTATTTTCCATATGTTCTTTTTTTATTATTATTTGCTAGTTCTGGGCTCTATCACCTACCACAGGGTCCAACTTTTGTTGGGAATTTACCAAGGGAGATACCGTTTTCACTTTGATTAAGACAAGGATACATTGGCCAGTATACTCATGTCAGAAGTGGGGTTTTGAGCCCAAGCTATTTTCAGGATTTCAGAATTCAAAACTTTTTAAGTGCCTTAAAGTTAAACAGTAGTTAAAGTCTTATTTCTCTCAACATATTTGACTCTCAGCCATCACTTTCTAGCACCTATAAAATGAAAAGGGTTGGGTGTTTGTTTGCCACTTAGCAATTTGAAGAATACAGTTAGGACTTAATCATATAGGTGCTAGGTTTTAAATGACCAACTGATCAATGAGATCAAGCCTCAAGTATTACAGGTTGCTACCAACAGATGGCCTCATCAAGAGAGGTTTTACCCCACTGCAGAGGTATAGTCTGCTTATTCTACATCCCTCGTCAACAGGGTTATATAAGCATAGATATAAAGAAAAAGTAGAAATTAGGAATAAAAACTGAATGGCTCTCCCCCACAAAAAATTGAATGTCATAACAAATGAGGTTTAAAACATTTTCCAATATGAAAACTACAAATAAAATTTTACTTACATGGATTGGTTGAAATCTGGGATATTCTTCACGGAAATCTTTGTTTCGAAAATTTCTGATTGTATGATAAAGATCCTCCCTTTCATTAAAAGCCTGTTTCATGAAAAAAAAACAGTTTTTAAAATGACACACACACATATATATATATATATATATCTTACACACATCCCTCAGGATTCCTCATATATAAGTACACCCATAACAACTAACAAAAGATAAAATTGCATAAATATATATAAGGGGTGTACTTATTTTAGGACTGGTTTCAATGCTGCAGAATTTGGTTATATATATTTCTTCAAATGGATCATTAAAATATCGGATTATTACTGACCCAAAACATTAAAAATTTTTTAAAAACAAATTTAGTTGATAAATATCTTTTCTTACATTTCTAACAATAGATTTACAAAAGTTTTATTCGTTAAATTTAAAAAAAAAAAAAAAGTGTTGTGGTAGCTTAAAAAATACACAAAACCAGTTTACCTTCATTTTTAAAAGAACAAGTAATTGAGTTTTTAAAATCATCCCTCTGTAAGTTCCAAATGTTTGTAATCTTTCAAGATTGCTTCGTTCCTAATAAAAAAAAAATATGGAAAACAAGATTTACAATAAATTATAAAGAACAAAGACAATGCAAACATATGAAATGTTGCAAATCTATAAAAGGGATGTTTTTATTTTTGCTGTTAATTTAAAATAGATTCCATATCTTATACTCCAAGAACATCATTAACATATACAAATAATAATAGTTTTGTTTAAGACGAAAAGGTTGATTTGTAAAAGGTTATCCTGGTAACAAGGCAAATTCCAAAAAGTTGCCTGACCCCTCCTGTTTGTTCCCAAATGTTTGTAGCAGTCACAGATCTATTTCCTTTCGTGAATCAATGCCCCAGCCAAGCGATTTGGCCACACACTGACCAATCAGGGACAGAGTGCATTGATTCCTCCTTCCTCTTCCTCAGAACCTTTCGGGTAGGATGGACATACTTTCTGTCCATTCCCTTCATAGCAACAGAATCATAACACCATGAGGAAAGCTATCTAATTTATGGATCTTTTGAGTCTACCCTCTTAGACCAAGGGTTCCCAGTTGAACATGAATTAGATGCATGTAATCTGCCACTTACAGGAACACCTTTATGTTGCCTCTAACTTTTGCTATGTTTCCAGCGATGTGCAATTCCGCTCAGACATCCAGCAACCTTTTCTGGAGACTTTCATGCCTCTCTCCTACAGCAACCAGGACCACACATTTATGGGTGACTACATAATTCCTGTCTTTAAACAGCAAACACAACTTTTGTTACGTCTATAGCAATGCATACATTCAGCTGCTATAATTCCTTCTCAACTTTCCTCCCTTTCCTTCCTACAAGACTTGCAACAATAAGGGTACCCTTTATTCTGGCTGCCATTAAACCTTCTTGAAAACCTTACGGCATCTTCGTTCTTCTCCTTTATTTCCAACAATATAGAGAGGAGGTAATGTAACACTCTTCCTCACTAAATGTTCCTACTATCAACTCAATAGAGAGACCATTACATCAACAAAAAAATACCTACCACTGTCTCATAATAATTGTTACATTTAGATATAAATTTCATCCATTAATGTAATTGTAATGGAACAGAAGAATTATTAATGTAAATCCTCATTGCTTTATAAATGTATAACATCTCAAAAGAATGAATTTAATAAAAACTGTAAAGTATATGATAAAAGAACTGTTATGGAAAAGGTTAACTTACATAAGAAATGTAAAAAGCTATGTAGTTAGATTTAAAAGATAGTTTGATTTTAATATAAAACTTAAGAATGAAATCATAAACACTTAACAATTTTGCATCTTTGATTAAAAAGTGACAATATTTAAATCAGAAATTTCAAGAAGGAAATATTAAGAAAAAAATTTGTTGACATTATAATAATTGACATAGTAATTTCTGGCCATTGTCCAACTTAGAAGAAAAACTAGTATAGAAATTGGTAAAATAAATTGATCAATATTAAAGTAATTGGCAGAATTGTTAATCTGAATAACAGTCAATATTCAAGAAATGGAGAAAAAATGAATACCATTTTTATTTAGGTATTTTGCAGAATATTGAATTAGAAAAAAAAAGAAAAAAATTTTCTTGCACTTTTCAAAATGACATGAAATAAGAATTATATATATATATATATATATATATATACACACACACATACACGAAAGACATTCAATAAATAAAGTGAATTTTCCCTAAGGAGTTGTAAATAGGAAGCACTGTTAACAGTTGTACCTTATTCAAGGAAATCAATAGTGATGGATCTTTTCATGTCCCAGAAGACTATCACAGCATGGCCTTCTTTACTGGCCACTGCACTTTGAAATTTTTATTTACAGGAGAGTCACTGTGTTCCCATGGACTGCCTTTTGGTTCAGGCACATAATTGAAAATGCATGTTTTTTTTTTTCAAAAACATGCTTCTTTGTATACATCACACATTCTTCTGTAAATTTCACATGGTTTGCACTTTTTAGCCACCAAAAATTTGATGACAGACCTTTGTTCAAGCCTGGAGAATTGCGTTTGATTTGCTGCCATTTTGAATAGCCTCAAAACAAATATTTTTTCACGATTAGAATAATTTTTGCAATAAGCCAATTCCAAAAATGCAGAATTTACATTTAGGGAAAAAAATCCCTTTTTTATTGAATGACTAGTACAAGTAAATAAAAATATAAATGTTTAATTAAATAATGTAAATAAAAAAGTATAGATCACTTAGGAAAAAAATTATTTAAGTAATATATATGCAAATAATCACTTTTTGGTTTTACCCATGAAAAAAATGTTTTCTTAGGGTTTTAAAGATAATGTTGTTCACTTCAATTATTTGAATAAATGTGATGTATTCAATTCTTAGCTGAGAGATTTCATACACATCAATATAAATGTCTTTCATACAAAATAAAAAAAATTGTATTAAAAAATATCTTACAATTGGTGCATAAGGATCATAATTATCAACAACTGGAAAGCCATTATGAGACTCATTTTGCAAAATATTCATAATCCGATCAACTGTTTCAACTGTTCTAAGGACAGTCACTGGATGGCTCATCACTTGACTAAATAAAGGAAAAGGAAAGACATAAAAATCAAGTAAAAACAGAAAAGATACAAAAAGTCTAAAAAAGACATGTTACTGGTAATTTAAAAAAAAATTTTTTTTTATATAATCAAAATTATAAAATTCCAAACTATTCTTTAATAATTAGAATAAAAATAAAGTATACACAACTTCAGATTGGTAGGGATTTTTATTATATATAAAAACATTTGTCTTATTAATAGGACAATGGAACATATTGGGTTAAGACATTTTACTCTAAATTAAGGATATATAAAGAGGAATCATCAGATGAAGACTGCTTTCATAAGGTTGTTTTGTTTTATGGCATATCAACCCTTTTCGGATCATTTAATGCCGAATTAAATTTCAAACAATTCAGTTTAGTATAAGTATGCAGTTTAAATGTTAAAACAGTCCTACTTCAAGCAATTCAGTTTAGTGTAAGTACACAGTTTAGTTTGACCCATAGATAGGACCCTATCAGATGCTACCACTCTGGGCCAGAGTAGATCTGGAAGCGAAGGCAAAGATGCAGTCAGTGTATCCTGCAGCCCCAGCTGGGTCAAATCAAATCAGGATTCACTAGTTAGTTTTATCTGTTTGAGTGATTATGGCAGAAGTTATAGATAGAAAAAATAAAGAAGCAACAAAAAAGTAATCAATCAAATGACAATAACTCATCAACAAAATCTATATTATTTGTCTAAATTTCTGAGATGAAGCTTGATAATTGTTATTATTTAGAATATTCAGACTACTGACATCATCTTTATTTCTATACTCACAATGTTTAGGCTGATATGTCCTTTGGCCTTCTTCAGGTATTTAATGTCGAACTCAGGAGTCCACGCAGAATGTTAAACTGAACCCTTTATTTTTTGAGATTTTGTGTGGACTCCTAATTTCGACATGAAACACGTGAAGAAGGCCAAAGGTTATGAGTAAAACAATAAAGATCAGGTTAATAGTCCAAATATTCTAAGTAATAACAAAAATTCATATTTCTAAGAAGAAAAAAGTAAACAACATACTTGGCACTCATGCAGGCAGCAAAATACGATGGTTCCCATCCTAAAAGAGGAACTCCTCCTAAGTGGATGTGAATATCATAAATTCCCTATGAATAAAAATGAGATATTAGATATATTTGAAATCCAAAACTAAAAGATCACATATAATAAAAGAGTAAAAATCAAAATGAAATATATCTTTAATGTGTATCAGATTAGATAATTTCAAATCAGGAAAAAAAAGAAAGGAAAAAAAAAAAAAGGACAATTAGTTTCTTAAAACTTTGAAATATTTTAGTTTAAAGTTTTGTTTTGTTTCTTTGTTCAATGGTATATAGAACAATAGTGATACTATTTAATCCATAACAGGGAGGTTCCGAAGTGTTTTAGTCTGAAATTGAACATAATAGCGTGACTGTTAGTTGAAATTTGTCCAGCACTTCAGCTATTATACCATGGGGACTCCCCAACTCTAATTTAAAAGAGAAAGAAGGAAGAAAAAAAAATTAAGATTTGATTTTAGTCTAAAAACTGAAACAGAAATAAAAATACATTCAATACATCAATATGTGGAGAGTAAATATATATGTCAAAGAATAAAAGTTTACTTATTTCACAACTCACTTGACAATTGATTTCAAGTTACTTTCTCATGAAACCAATAGCCAAGTGAGCTTATGTATATATATATATATATAAAAAGAGGTTTATGGTTCTTACTAGAGCTCACTTGTTGATTTAATGGAGGACCAAATGTTGCAGTATTATTGAATAGTGCTCAATATCACACACACACACACATGTATATATATATATATATATATATATATATATATATATATATATATATCATATTACATGGTACAGTCTGTGACCCTGGGTTTCATGCAATCAGCAATTGTCAGTCAGAGTGAAATACAAAACAAATTAATATGGATAATTTTTTGTTTGAAAAGTGGAGGTTATTTGTGTGTGTGTGTGTGTGTGTGTGTGTGTGTGTGTGCCCAAGTTTGTGTGTTATTGAATGTTAGTATGTTTGTGTATGTGTGCTGTTGCTAGCGTGTACATATTTATGTATGTTTGTGTATGTACTGGCATGCATCTTTACACATATTACCACCGTCTGTTGGTGGGAAGGAGAGGGACAAAGGAAGAGAGTATGAGAAGAAAAGAGTGGGTGAGGGAGGAAGAAATGGATTCTTGCAATCAGAATTTTTTTCTTTCTAACTTTATGGTAGCTAAAGGTTTATTTTGATTTGAATATGAAATGTCTATTTTGAGGGGAATTTTGTTGAGTGATGATGATTAAAATTAAAATCATCATCATCATGCAATTTTTTTTTCTCATGTGGTACAATATTTATGGGTAGGTAATAAAAATGATAAGTTTTGGGTATCTTTGGCAATAATAAAATAATTTTTAAAAATAACAAAAATAAAATAAAATAAAAAATAAAAATAAAAATTAAATAAAAAATAATAAAAGTAACAGTTATAGTCATCATGGTCTTTGACAATCCTCATGGGAGTTTATAAGGCATTAATGTGAAAAAGATAATGCTTATAATTATTTACAATATTAAAATATTACTTAGATTAACTGGCAATACTTGTGGGTGTTCATAATGTGATAATGTGAGGAAAATGGTACTTACGGTCGGTGGTTTTGTCGTATAATTAGTGTGGTGTCGGGAATGGTTGATAGAGGGTGTGGCAATAAGAAAGGTGTTGGAGAAACAAGTGGGATATAGTGAAAGGACAAGGAGGAAGCTTTAGTAAGTAATGCGGACATAGATGGCAGAAATATATGTAAATATGAAAATGATAGTGGTGCTTAAAAAATGAGAAGGGGAAAGGAATTTAGTTTATGTTTTGGTTATGTGTTTGGGTTAAATTGGGATAGGAGATGTTTGTTTTCATGTTGACATTTTGAGATTACATGGGATTTATTGTTTAGGAGTGTATATTGTGTTGGGTGGGTGATTATCGCAACTTTTTCAAGGAAGCAAAGTAAGCATCTTCTTGATATTTTGTTGTCGGTGGGGGCTGATTTTATAACTTCCCAAGTTATGCTTGGTGTAATGTTCTTATCTTTCAGTTTTCAAATATATGCTGATAGAGTTGTATTGTTTGAGTATTTTTTATTTGAGAACAAGAGTTTGTGGGTGTATATTCTTTGTTTGAAGGTTCCCGCTGTTGCGCTTATGTAGTATTTTGTTGAGTTTTTTGTTCTTACTGTGGCCTTGTATACCACATTTTTTTAGGCAGTTTCCTTGAAGGGAGCATGTTGATTTGTCCCTAAAATTGCATTAGCTGTTAGTTTCTGTTGGGTTGTTGTTATTTTCTATTTTTTGTTGTGGTTTTTTTATAATTTGGGTCATGATTTTTGTGCAACTGTAGCTGATTTTTAAGTTGTTTTTGTTGAAAATTTTGGCCAAGTTGCTGTGTTTGGGGGAGTGTTTTTCTATTAGTTTTATGAAATCTTTGCTGATATTAGTTTTTACGTTTTTGCTCTCGGGTGGGTTGAACCAGATTATGTTTCTTTTTCTGTTTTTTGGTTTGGTTTTTGGTGGTGTGTATTCTAGTTGTTGTGTGTATTCACTTTTTTTTTAGTGCATTGTTGTATATGTTCTTTTTGCTGTTAAATATATCAATGTTGGATAAGTTGTCTGATAGTCTACAGATAATGGATATTGGTATCTGTTAGATGATTGATGGTATGTGGTTTGAGGAGGTGTATATATAAATAGGTTTGTCATTTTCTTTTTTGAAAGATTCAAATGTTCCTTATATATATATATATATATATATATATATATATGATAGAAATATGTGGAAAGTTGGATGAATCAAACACTTAAAACCAGTTTTGAAGGTGCAATATTTTGTTCTTTTACTTCATTTTAGGAACTTTCCCAGGCTAAAATGAATTAAAAGAATGAAATACCACACCTTCTAAGCCAGTTTTAAGTGTTTGATTTATCCAACTTTCCACATATTTCTATCATATTGTTAGATTCACCACAATCTATCATTTCAACATATATATATATATATATATATATATATATATATAGTTTATAGTTTATAGTTATCACTACCGCACTTGGTGAGTCAATGGTGGACCAAATAGCATCAAAACCAGGGTCACAGACACCACCATGTAATTAATATATATTTGTTTAAAAAACAAGAAATTTAGAAATAGTATTTCTTGATTTTTAAACAAAAATAAATATTTTGCTCTGCAGGTATATTTTGTATTAAAGAGACATGCATTGAGCACTCATTCTTTGGATATTCACAGTCCTCATTTACTTTATATATATATATATATATATATATATATATATATATATCTCAAGTAAACAATTAACTCCACCATGACTGAACTAGGCTTGGCATCAAAGGACTTAATGCAGAGAATTACGTCTAGGTTACTAAGTAGTCCTAAATATAACCTGTGGAAAAACTCTCTGGATACTATCGATTGGTTTAAAAACATTAAGAATAAAAAGAGGTCCACATTCATCCAATTTGATATCATAGAGTTTTACCCGTCCATTACTAGAGAATTGTATCTAAAAAGCCTGAACCACACTAGGAAATATGCAGACATCATTGACAAGGAAATAGAAATTATTCTAGCATGTAGGAAATCTATCCGATAATGGGCGCTTATGACTTGGCCCAAATAGTTGACTTAATAGGGATTTATATCTTGGATATGTTGGGTTGTATTGTCAACTTAGAACGGGGTGGGCTTTACTGAGACGATGGAATTATATTCATCCCAAACAGTAACGGTCCCAAGATCTCTAAAATACAGAAAAAGATTATTAGGGGATTTAAATTACTAGGTCTACGAATTCAAATAGCCTCAAACTTAACGATAGTTGATTTTCTTGATGTCACACTCAATTTAAATAACGGCACCTTCAAACCTTTTAGTAAGAACAATTCCTCCCCCACCTATGTAAATATTGACTAACCACCCAAGATCATAATTTAAGCAGATTCCTAATGCTGTGAACCAGAGGATTAATAGAGTATCCTTATATAAAAGAATTTTTGAGGAGAGCAAAAGTATATATGATGAAGCCTTCAAAAACAGCAGATTCCAAGGTAGACTGGAGTATGTGAACCCAGTGGACCCTGGCTCTAAGGGTAAGAGTAATAGTAGTGGGACCTGCACACTCATCAAGGTAGGTGACACCAATAATAATCACTCAAATAGATGAGGAAAAAATAGAAGAGTAATCTGGTTTAACCCACCAATTTGTAAACTTACCAACATTAACATAGGTAAATACTTCCTAAACCTCCTGGATAAGCACTTTAATAGGGACAACCCATTAATAGGAACACAGTAAAAATAAGTTACTCTTGTACAAAGAATATGCATAGTATCTTAAATAACCATAACAGGAGGTTACTAGACAAATCAAATAGAAATAGTGGGGGACCAGATGTGGTGTCTTGTAACTGTAGATGTAAAGAGGAATGCTCCCTGGGCGGACAATACAACTCGAAAAATGTTGTATACCAAGCGTGCATTTTCCCCCATGAAACATAATGATAGAAGGTCTATGTAGGTATCTCCGCTGGGAATTGGAAACAAAGACTGTATAACTACAGACATTCTTTGTCCAATCTGCGACTTAGAAACCAAACCGCTCTATCTAGATATTTTTGGAACCTTAAGGATCAGGAGCTAACCCCCCAAATAAAGTGGAAAATAGTCGGGCAGTCTTCAACTGCAAAGAGATGGTAGATGTAACTTATGTGTCAATGAAGAAATTAGTATAATTAATTTTAAAGATTGTAGACTACTGTTAAACGAATGTAACGAGCTTGTGTTTAAATGTAGACATAAAAGTAAATTCAAATTATCCTGACTGGAGGCCACTGAGGCTCCTACTCTAGACAATAGGAGGGATATTGATGCTGGATGATTTTTATTGGAATTAATAACATTTATTTCAGTAGTTGATCGTATTATATGACGGGGAGATTTATGTAGAGGAGGAGATTCTGGGAAATTTAGATATTAATTCAAAATTAGTGTTTTTAATTTATGGAGTAGTTAATTCCCCTCGACCATTTTTGGGGTGAATTAAAGGCACCTGGTGGCTGCCAAAAGCTTTTTTTATTTTCATTTTTATTTTATTTTATTAAGGAGAAAGTCTAAGACCACATTAGCTGAGGGAATTAACATATGTATAAGAAGTAAACGAAAACTATATGAAGATAATTGTTTAGTTTACACGCTTATATTATGCAGAAAATTTCACCTGCTAAGAAAAATCTAGCACATGATCAAATTAGGATGGGTTAATTTACAGGAACACCCTTTTTCTGGTTTCTTAATTTTTCTAACACTTTATTGTTTTGACCCCTTTTATTTTCGCCTGAGAATTTAAAATTTATATAAGTTTTTCTTTCTTTTTTTTCCAGACACACATACTGTAATTCATATTTGCTTTTTTTCAACATCAATTTAAACGTGTAATCAACTGATGAGACAGAGGGTATAATGATATTCTCTGCCAAAATAAATTTATAATGACAAACCAGGTTTGTGTTTCCTTCTAATTGAATTGTAGCTGCTCTGTATGCGAGTTTTGTTAAATAAACCTGGATAGAAAAAAAAATATAACAACAGCCATACATTGAGCACTCCCATAGATTTATATGAAATTCCTCATACATTCTATGTACAAACAATCCACACCCACTCTCTTTGGATGCTGACTGTATATATATATATATATATATATACATACACACACACACAATATACAATGATTGGCAGAAAAATGTACAGGCTGACCATGTTACTCTCATGAAATGTTACCAAATGGGGTTTATTTTTCAATATAGTCCCCCTTGTGGTCCACACACTTCTTCCATTAGTGTTGCAGTGCTTGGATCCCATTGATAAAAAAAGTCATAAAAAGCAGATATGACATCATCACATGACTTTTCAGCTCTCCCTTGTTTAGATATAAATAAATATATATTTATGTATGTATGTGTGAGCGAGTGTGTCTTGGAAAAGGCATGAATTCATCTCTAACTACCTCAAACAATGAGAAAATAGTAGAGCAGACAAGGTTCTTTAGCTTTGTGTAGGCAACTAGTCTAAAAGAAGGAAACTCTAAATTCAAACCAGCAATACTCTACTTAAAATTTGACCTTGAGTCTGACCTTGGTAGAGGGGTTGGGTAAATATATACAAATAGATTCCTTTAGTTACTAACCTCATTGAAGAAATCTCCAATCCATTTTGCCATGATGATTGTTAGCATAATTGGAAGACCATACGAGATGTTGGCTGTAGCTTCAATAATTATAACTGTTAAACTAATGGTCATACGAACAACTCCCCCTAAATAAAAAGAAATGAATATTGAAATACAGAAAACATTCTTTCTATAAGAGTTGAATACATGATTGAAATAAAAAGTAACATGAAGAATATTCTGGTGGAAATGTCAAGAGAACAAGAAGGATTTCAATCATCCAAATAATTCTTTGAATATTTCTTGTAGTTTGGTTTCTTTTTTTAATAGCATATCAACCTTTGTGGGTTATCTAATGTCAAAGCCGTCCTTGTAGAAGGACAGTAGTGGTACTATTTAACCCATAGCTGAGGGGATAAGGGGGTTTCATACCTTTTCAAAGTGTATTAGTTTGAAAAGGAACATAATGGTACGACTGGAGTTTGAACCTGCTTACTACAGTCTAGTATCTTAGCCACTTTGCTACAGGTACTCCTCCCTTTCTTGTTGTTAGAAAGTCTACTTAGCTCCTTAATGAGCTATCTTCCTTTGTCTGACACATTCTCAAGCACACAGTTCTGATCATTGGTAGACATATGAATGCTCATTCAAGCAAAGAAGAAAATAAATACTGTTTTCACAATTCTCTAAACAGAGATGATGAGAATCTAGCTGAGTTTGTTCTTGAGAACAGGATTGTATGCCTGAAAATTATATTTCAGAAAAAGTGAAAACAATGGACATATACCTACCCAAATAGCTAAAAGATGCAGCTTGATTATATATTTATAAACAAGAAATGAATAAACAGTGCTATGAGCTGTAAGGCATACAATTCTTTTGAAAGAATGTCTTGATTACAAGAGGTCTACTTGAGCAACAAAATTTGAACTTGGAAGATAGTAGATTAGATAGTGACTTAAAAAGCAAAAAAATATTTTCTTTGAAGCATCAATATAATGAATATGAATTGCTCTTTTAAGAAATCAAAATAAGAATTATATCTATCTCCTTTGATCTTTAAATTTGCTATTGTTGTAGTGATAAATGACATTTCTTGCTACCAACAACATGAGTTTCCACAGTTGAATTACCCCACACCAGAAGGACCATGCCTGAGAGTCCAATTTAGTATATATCACACCCTTAGGTCCTAAATAGGTTCTTCCACCAGTGTATGACATTTTGAACTTAGGACTGATAGACCACTCCACTATTATTTGATCTTTCAGAAGGATATTTCTGGATTAATAGTCATTAAAACCTCAGTTATATAGTTTGAGACTGGTGATCAGCCTCTGATTTATAATACCTATGTGGACTGGGCAGTCTATTTAAAACTTGAAAGAAAAAAAAATCTAATACTATAAACCAGTATGGGTTGGGACCCATGCCCACATGCAACCCATGAGGCCATCTGTGAGGTCCTTCACCCAACTTTAAAAAAATTTCACTCTGCATTTTGATATTGACTGAAGAAGTACCATTACAATTGCAGATGGAACTCATTGATATTCAGTGTTCAGAAGATTTGAAGTCTAAGTTTTTTGCTTTCCACATCCTCAATTTCTATAAGAACTATGTGTTTCCATTTGGATGACTCCCTAACATTATCATCCACATCCAGTATATAGTGAGCATGTTTAGCACTACATAATGATGTAAACAACTGTTCTTCAAAATGAAGCATTTAATCCTGATATTTCATTTTTTTTGTGATGGCAAACATCATCAAATGTCTCATTAATAAATTATGATTGTTACTTTGTGAATCTTAATGTTTTTTTTTTGTTCTTTTAGGATTGAAGCTCTGGACTATCCCAAGTGAAGCTTGAGTTGAAAAGATTAGAGATTCATGCCATAAACTGACAATTAAATATCTTAAATGCTTAACCTATTTGACAACTTTGCGATGATTTTTGTCAGACCATAATCTCAGTGTTGAAGATGCAAGAATATATGAAAATCTGGCAACATACCCAACATTGCAGCAGCACCAATTAAAGCATATTTGCCAGGATCAGCAAATTTCTGAAAGTAATTAAATAAAATAAATAAAAAGGTTTCTGTGTTTTGTGGTAATCAGAAAATTTTTATACCAAAGCATAACATTTTTGATAAAAAATGATGGCAAGATAATTTTTATAACATTTATAATTATATATACCATATATACTTTCAAATCATGTGACGTTTTGAGACCTTTTGCAGCTGGAAATTGTAGGCTTACCAATTGACCTAGGCCTAACTTTGGCCAACAATTTATACACACAAAGTTTGTATTTTGCTTATGGTATGACCCCTTAATATCAAGCTAAAATTTAGGTCATATGATACAAAAGTATATAAGATATTTATTCAATGTATATTTAAATTTGAAAAAATTTAAGTTTAATTTTTACAAATAAATAAATAAATATATATACCAGGGATATTAAAAAGTTCTAAGCGTCACACAAAAAGAAGAGCCACAGTAGAACATTTTTGTGGAATTACCACTTCTTATAAAACAAGAAAAACTCATTCAGACTTCTGTCTTAATTTCAGTTCAGGTGAGGTTCATACAAAGGTGAGAAGTCTGTGAAAAATCCAAATTCTGGGTGAGGCTTCGAATTTTTTGAACGATCTGTGTGTGTGTGTGTGTGTGTGTATAAGTTAGAATATCTAATAATTTAAATTCAATATTAAATTTAAAACTTTTAAGATATTTAAATTAGGTTAATATCATAAAAAGTTTAATTTATATCTAAAAAAATTACTTACAACTGTAGTGAAATTGTTTCTCAAAGCAAGTCCCAAAATTCTACCCCAAGCTCCTCCAATCAAGAAACAAGGAATGAAGAGTCCACTGGGGATCATCAATCCATATGTCCAAAGAGACATAAAGAAATAACAGACGCAGATAAAAAATAATGCAACAGGACTGAATGAGGCTGTGAAAACAAAAAGAAAATAACTTGAGATATTTGAAAAAAATTTAATCTCAACATAAATGAGAGAGAAAATTTGAAACAATTCTATGAGGATGTTTCAAAAGTAAAGCCGCCTATCTATGGTGAGAGGATGTTTCAAAAGTAAAGCCGCCTATCTATGTTGAGAGGATGCTTCAAAAGAAAAGCCTCCTTTCCAAGGTGAGAGGATGCTTCAAAAGAAAAGCCTCCTTTCCAAGGTGAGAGGATGCTTCAAAAGAAAAGCCTCCTTTCCATGGTGAGAGGATGCTTCAAAAGAAAAGCCTCCTTTCCAAGGTGAGAGGATGCTTCAAAAGAAAAGCCTCCTTTCCAAGGTGAGAGGATGCTTCAAAAGAAAAGCCTCCTTTCCAAGGTGAGAGGATGCTTCAAAAGAAAAGCCTCCTTTCCAAGGTGAGAGGATGCTTCAAAGGAAAAGCCTCCTTTCCAAGGTGAGAGGATGTTTCAAAAGAAAAGCCTCCTTTCCAAGGTGAGAGGATGCTTCAAAAGAAAAGCCTCCTTTCCAAGGTGAGAGGATGCTTCAAAAGAAAAGCCTCCTTTCCATGGTGAGAGGATGCTTCAAAAGAAAAGCCTCCTTTCCATGGTGAGAGGATGCTTCAAAAGAAAAGCCTCCTTTCCAAGGTGAGAGGATGCTTCAAAAGAAAAGCCTCCTTTCCAAGGTGAGAGGATGCTTCAAAAGAAAAGCCTCCTTTCCAAGGTGAGAGGATGCTTCAAAAGAAAAGCCTCCTT
The DNA here is from genome assembly GCA_963585895.1 of Sepioteuthis lessoniana. Lineage (NCBI taxonomy): Eukaryota > Metazoa > Mollusca > Cephalopoda > Myopsida > Loliginidae > Sepioteuthis > Sepioteuthis lessoniana. The sequence goes on from OY757910.1 coordinate 117,557,493, forward strand.
TCCAAGGTGAGAGGATGCTTCAAAAGAAAAGCCTCCTTTCCAAGGTGAGAGGATGCTTCAAAAGAAAAGCCTCCTTTCCAAGGTGAGAGGATGCTTCAAAAGAAAAGCCTCCTTTCCAAGGTGAGAGGATGCTTCAAAAGAAAAGCCTCCTTTCCAAGGTGAGAGGATGCTTCAAAAGAAAAGCCTCCTTTCCAAGGTGAGAGGATGCTTCAAAAGAAAAGCCTCCTTTCCAAGGTGAGAGGATGCTTCAAAAGAAAAGCCTCCTTTCCAAGGTGAGAGGATGCTTCAAAAGAAAAGCCTCCTTTCCAAGGTGAGAGGATGCTTCAAAAGAAAAGCCTCCTTTCCAAGGTGAGAGGATGCTTCAAAAGAAAAGCCTCCTTTCCAAGGTGAGAGGATGCTTCAAAAGAAAAGCCTCCTTTCCAAGGTGAGAGGATGCTTCAAAAGAAAAGCCTCCTTTCCATGGTGAGAGGATGCTTCAAAAGAAAAGCCTCCTTTCCAAGGTGAGAGGATGCTTCAAAAGAAAAGCCTCCTTTCCAAGGTGAGAGGATGCTTCAAAAGAAAAGCCTCCTTTCCAAGGTGAGAGGATGCTTCAAAAGAAAAGCCTCCTTTCCAAGGTGAGAGGATGCTTCAAAAGAAAAGCCTCCTTTCCAAGGTGAGAGGATGCTTCAAAAGAAAAGCCTCCTTTCCAAGGTGAGAGGATGCTTCAAAAGAAAAGCCTCCTTTCCATGGTGAGAGGATGCTTCAAAAGAAAAGCCTCCTTTCCAAGGTGAGAGGATGCTTCAAAAGAAAAGCCTCCTTTCCAAGGTGAGAGGATGCTTCAAAAGAAAAGCCTCCTTTCCAAGGTGAGAGGATGCTTCAAAAGAAAAGCCTCCTTTCCAAGGTGAGAGGATGCTTTAAAAGTAAAGCTTTCTCTTTATTACCACAGGAAACTATAACAGATACAATCCCTTTCTATATCCAACAGTGCTGTATAGAATAAATATTTAGCTACAAAACACTATTTTACATAGGGACTATCATTGTCTATGCATTTTTACCAGCAGTGAATAAGAGCTTGACAATTGCATTCATGATTGGGTCACATTCCAGAAGTAATGCTTCCTCTAATGTTATTCCATATCAGAGGTATGAACCCCTCCCCACCTAGTTATGGGTTAAATAGCACAACTACTGTCCTTCTACAAGGATGGCTTTGGCATTAAATAACCCACAAATATTGATATGCCATTAAACAAAGTAATGAAACCCATGTCAAAGGCAGATGTTGGTGGTATGGCAATATGTGTTGAACTTTAACATAAATAACCACTAATCTTTTACCTTGTTTTAGATAATACAGAAGCTGTCAGTAAAAATAGCATCAAACATGAAAGCAGAGATATGTCATTGATTAACAGATTTTAATGGCATGTCAACCAGTCCAAGGTCATTTTATGCCAAGAGGTTAGAAAATTGAATTTATTGTACATTTATATCAACATTTTTTGTGTAGTTTAAGAGTTTTTTTTATTATGGTTTGAACAATAGATGAGACCCTAACAGGATCTACCACTCTGAGTCAGAGTGAACCCAGGAGTTATGGCAATACTCCCCAGACCTCCAGAAGTAGAAACTCACCATCAGATGCAGTTTATGGTCTTATCTAGGGCATCCTCTTAGTGGTGGATTCAGCATATTCTAAGCCCTGACAACAGAGCAGTGTGTCATCAAATTCTGTAAAAAGAAATTGTACTCATTGACATTCACTGACCATTTGTAGAGACCCGACAGTGGATGAGAGGATAGTTGTTTTTTGTCAACAACAGTGATGTCAGTGAGAAGTCATATTCTAGAAAGCCTTGTACAACTATCCATCAAATGAAAAGCACCACGATCAGCACATTTGTGTGAATAGAGTCAGTAAAAGATGGACTACTAGGACAATATTTTCCTGACAACATCACTGTTGTGAAAAAGTGGCTTGATCCATCAATGAAGGTCTTTTTTCCTTTTCTCATGTTCTGATTCTGGTTTATTGATGATTAAAATATATGATCAATAATGTGTAAAAAAAAAGGCATTTTGTGGCTTAAAACTTGCTCTACTTAATGTGCTTCTTGTATCTGTGTAGTTTAGTTAAACAGGAGGCATTTCTTTTGGAGTATCCCTTGTATTTTGTAATTTGAGGAAATAAAAAATTTGCAATTTTTGTTTTTTGTTTTATAGGATGGGAGCTGAGTATGAATAGGAGCTGAGTATGACTGGTAGATGAGTATGAACGGGGGCTGAGTATGAATAGGAGCTGAGTATGGATGGTAGCTGAATATGAATGGGAGGTGAGTATGAACAGGAGTTGAGTATGAACGGGAGGTAAGTATGCTTTGAATCAAGACTGTATACTTACAAGTTTGTTCATGAAACAGGTTCTTTACTATTTCTTCGGGTGTCTGAAGAATCATGGTTGCAGTCGCACTATATTGTCCATCCTCACAAAAAAACTGGAATAGGGAAGTTTGACAATTTGAAAACAATTATAATAGCATGAATAAAAGACCTGAGAAAAAAAAAGACTAAAGTTTGTTTGTTAGATATTGTAAATGCTTCATTCATGAACCTAGAATTATTTCACAATGTGATAATAAATTCAATAAAGTGCACATGTCATAATAGTTATTGTCAGGTTGATTGATTTTAATGACATGTCAACCTATCAAAGATTATTTTATGCCAAGAGGTTAGGGAATCACATTCATTGTATGTTGATATTAATACATTTTATGTAGTTGTTTCTGAAGAAGAATTTCTAAAAAGTTTTATTTGACCCACAGATGGAACCCTAACAGGTACTATTACTCCAGGATCATGTGGACCTGAGAGTAATGGCAATGAATAGGTTCTTTGCACTCACCAGATCTTCAGAACTAGAGCCTCACCATCAGATGCAGTTAAGTGTTATATCCAGGATACAGCTTTTTTTGGGGGATGGTCTTACTCCTCTAAAAGGGATAAAGTCAGCACGTAGTAAGCTCTCCTAACAGTGCAAGGTTATCATCAGGGGAAATGGAAGTGGCTATCTGAGTTCTAATCCTGGACACAGTTGTTTGCATTTCCATTCATGGTAATGCCCTTGGGAAAAGCATGAATCCATCACTTCTTCCCCTAGCTATGGACAAATAGTAGAGCAGTTTCATTCTTTAGCCTTGGCAGCTGGTCTCAAAGAAAATTCCTAAATTCAAAACAGCTTTATTTTGCTTAAAAAATTAATCTTGATTCCTGCCTATGGGGGAATGGTTAAGTAAATATGTACATAATCATCAAGTATTTCTGACAGCATGGATTTCCCTCACTCTCTCTCACCATCTATACCTATCATCCATCATTCTTGGCAGGTCTTTTAGACTGCATCCAGTGACTGCACAGAGCTAATATATGTAAGTCTGCTGGTCAATCAACACTGGCATGTCCACGTATATGATTCTATAAGAGGATGTCATTTATAAGTTCATCTTTACATCTCCAGCCATGCCAGCATGTCTTATTCATTTTACTTAGATGTTTTGTGACATTGGAGGTAAGTGGCCATACAGTTGGGTTGTTGCTCCAAGTATTTGTTCAAAACAGCATATAGGCTTCTTGTCCCATCTAGTTTTTTCTCGAAAGCATGATATTATAGTATGCTAATAGGAAAGAAATGATGATTCACACTCCACCATGCACCAGAATTTATTTTATAACATCTTAATTTGTTTTCTAGTTTTATCATAAATAGATTGTTTGATTTTAATGACATGTCAACTTGTCTGTGGGTATTTTATGCTGAAAGGTTAGGGAATTGCATATATTGTATGTTTATGAGGTCTGTCTGAAAAGTAATGGGACTAGGTTTGTTGTTTGAGCTATGGGCAAAAGAGGAATGAGCAGATTGTGTTATCACCTAACATGAAATCTTGGGAGTAAAAATAACTCTAATTTTAGCTTTCTGAAACCATTGTATTTTTCACGTGTTTTTCTTCACCCCTCTTTTTCAGCTTGTTCAGCTGAAGAACAAAAGATGTACATTAAGCAAAGAATAAAATTGAAATTTTTTATTTAGTAGAGGAAAATTCAGTTACAAGCTCTAGAAATGCTTCAGCAAATGTATGGAGATAACTCCATGTTGTGAAAATGTGTTTGAGAGATGACCCCAGGAGCAGGAGGCCCTCAACAAGCAGGACTAAGGTCAAAGTCAACATTGATGTTGGTTGGTTGTTTGGGTTTTATGACATATCAACCTTCGTAGGTTATTTAATGCCAAATCCATTTTTAATGAAAATAGTTCTATTTCAAACAATTCAGTTCAACATAAGTATGCAGTTTAAATGTAGGTACAGTTTAATTGTAAAAAACATTCTATTTCAAGCTATTCAGTTTAGTCAAGCAGTTCTAATTCAGCTAATTCAGTTTAGTATAAGTACAGATTTTGTTTATGCACAGTTAAATGTCAAAACAGCTCTATATTAAACAATTCAGTTTAGTGTAAGTACAGTTTCAATGTCAAAAAACAGTTCCATTTCAAATAATTCAGTTTAGCATAAGCATGCAGTTTAAATGTAAGTACAGTTTAATTGTCAAAAACACTTCTATTTCAAACAATTCAGTTTAGCATAAGTATGCCGTTAGTTCTATTTAACCCATAGATAGGGCCCTACCAGGTGCTACCATGCCGTGCCAGAGTGGACCTGGGAGCAATGGCAATGAAAAGGTGCTCTGCATTCCCCAAAGCCCCAGCATTACTGGAAACTCACCATCAGATTTTTTAGTGTCATATCTAGGACACTCGGTAGGGAGGGTCTTACCCCACCGCAGTGGTGCAGTCAGTGTATTCTACAGCCCCAGCTGATTGGGCAAGGTCAACATTGAGTAGGTAAGGCTGGTGGTATATGGTGATCCTTGGTTGACTGTTTGAAAGATCATAAGTTAGCTGGACATGAAAAAGGATAACGTTTGGAAGATTATCACCGAAGATTTGGGCATGCAGAAAGTCTATACCAAGACTGTTGAATGATGATCAGAAGGAACCCGATATGCTAGTGTGTCAGGACATTATTGAGCATCTTCTAACTGGGCCAAATATGCTTTGTAGTGATAAGATATAGATTTTTGAACAGGACAAATTGTGGCTGCTTCATCGTGACAACGCATCTGTTTACAATGTCCTGAGTATCTGGCAGGACAAATTGTGGCTGCTTCATCATGACAATGCATCTGTTTACAATGTCCTGAATATCTGGCAGGACAAATTGTGGCTGCTTTATCGTGACAATGCATCTGTTTACAATGTCCTGAGTATCTGGCAGGACAACTTGTGGCTGCTTCACCATGACAATGCACCTGTTCACAATGTTCTGGGTATCTGGTAGTTCATAGCTAAGATGAACATTGCCATACTGGAACAACTACTATGTTCACTTGGTTTTGCTGCATGTGACTTTTTTCTTTTCCATGAGCTCAAAGAGATTATTAAGGGGACCTGTTTGGAAGATGTGGAGGCTATCAAGAGGGCTGTAATTACAGAGCTGAGGGATATCCCAGAAGAATCCTTCCAACAGTCCATAGAAGTATGGCAGAGAAAGATGGGAAAATGCATTAGACTCAAGGGAAAACCATGTTGGTTGATATTTGGAATTGTAAGGAGGTGCCGGTGGTGTAATGGTTATCGTTGAAGGAAATGCACACGGCGACACGAGTTCAAATCCTGGACGAGACTGGCTGCATTTCACATAGCACTAATACCCTTGGGAAAGGTATGAATCCAATTATCCTCCCTCCAGCTATGGGTAAATAGTAGGGCAGACTAGGTTCTTCAGCCTTGGTGAGGCAACTAGTCTAGGAGAAGGAAAACTCTGAATTCAAACCTGTCAAACTGCTTAAAAATAGACCTTGTGTCATATCCTACCCAAGCAGAGGGATTGGTAAATATGGATATTTGGAATTAAAACTGTTTGTGACACCAGTCTAGTAACTTTTCAGACACCTTGATTATTCATATTTTACCTATAGTTTTTTTTAAAGAGTTTTTGAATATGGTTATATTATATCAAGCATTCCTATATAATAATGCAATGCTGAATTGTGATATCGAAGTAACAGAGTTCAAACTCCGGTCAAACTATTACATTAACTTTCGAATTAATAACGTTGGGAAAGATATGAAACCTCTTATCCACCTCAGCTATTGGTTAAATAGTATCACTGTTGTTGTTCTACAAGATTAAATAACCCATGAAGGTTGATATGCCATTAAAAGAAGAAACAAAACCCAAACCTAATACAGATACTTTGCTAACAAACCTATTTGACTCATAGATGGGACTCTAATGGATACTACAACACCATTCATACTCTCACACTGAATAAACAGAAAACAAGCTCATATACACATTGACATTTAATACATGCATATAAAACATACAAAATATTACAAGAATATACAAACATGTCCCAAACAAATGAAATGTGTTCATTGTTCCATGGCCAAGCAGTATATAAAAGAGATTCAAAATGGTAAAAAGTCTTCAGGAGCTATGTGAACTTACATTTTAATGCTAAGTTGAGACAAAAGTCCATCACCAGGTTTCAAGACAAAGTTTCTCTCTGTTCAATGAAGAGAGATGAAAAAGCAGGTGTTATCTGTTCAAAGAACAGAGTCCAAAAAGGGATGAAAAAGGATTCTGACTTCTCACATGACAAATAGATATGTGATATCCAAAGACATGCTCCAAAATCCAAGGGAAGATATAATCTCTCTACAGTTATTTACTAAGCTTAATTTAGTTTTGGCATAAGGCCATAAAGATGAGCACTAAGGATAAAATACACTACACAGTAGTAATGATTTACAAAACTAGTTTACCAACCACCATTTCCAAATGAAGCACCCACGGAACTCACAATATATATTTTCATTCATTTCTTACCTGATTTAGGGAGTCTTATATTGCAATGTTTGGCAATCTTGTCTCACTGATCATAAGTAAGTTTAATCCTCACTGGGTGCTCTATAAATCTGGCCTTGTGCTAAAACTAACCTATGCTTTTTAAATGATAACTATTTCTCACCTGAATATTGAATCGTGCAGGGGCTTCCTTCATTGGCTGACAGTCTTGAAAATGGTAAATAATGAGGAAACAACTGGCAGCTGTTACTGAAGATACAATCATAGTTTCTACGACTTTAAAACTCTTTCTTTGCACAAATCTGAAAGATAAAAAAAACAAAGAAAATTATTGAGACCAGAAGCATTTCATTAACTAAATCTTTTGCTTAATCTTAAGTGATTTTAAATATATAAATAAAGGTTAATTTTTATTTGAATTACATATATATTTTGCAAGATACATCTCTAAGATGTGGTTAGATGCTTCGTCAGTGATGTTCTTTAGTTCATTGGGGTGTTATATGACCAATGGGCAATTATTTCCAGTCTTCCCAGTGGATAACTTTTCTATAAATATGTTGTCCATTAGTGTATTAGTTTTGGCCAATTTTGCATGGGCAAATACTTTACTCTAACACCGACAGTGACCTGTGATGGATTGATCTTACGGCCAAATTAAAAATGTTTTTAATTTTATTTCTATGCATATAGTTAGGTGGTTTGCTATATTGATAAAGAAAGAGTGCACAATATTGGTGATGGAGCATATGTAAATCTAAGTTAGAATAGTGTATATACAGTCAATGGTGCTTGGTAACTCATTTTTTGCTTATGTGGTCACCAGACCGAATGCAAAATATTTTTTGGTCTGATGGTTGCATAGGTAAAAGAGTGACAGTCACCAAGTGCCACTGACAGTGTTTATGCTATTCTAACTTAGATCTCTCTTTTATATATATATATATATATATATATATATATATACATACACACACACTTCACATCTGGTAATTGTGGTCTATACGACATGAAACAATTACAGCTTCCAACCACTTGTGAGTATATTTTAGCATTGGTTGTTGTAAATAGCCAGAGCAAGTACTATTCTTGCACTTCCTATCATAACAGTTTAGTTTGGTTTATTTGTTTAATAGCATACCAACTCCTAATGGGTTATTTAAGGTCAAAATTTGATTAATTTCTAAATGCTTTATTACAATCATAACAATATTTTCAATATTCTATTAAATTTTTTTCAACTTCAGTAATGGTTTTATGTATTCTCAATCAATAGTAATAATTTTCAAATAAATTCATTCGACCCATAAATAGAACTCTAACAGACACTACCATCCAGGTCAAAGTAGATCTAGGAGTAATGGCAATGAAGTAGTAGTCTACTGAGCTTCAGAACTGGAGCCTCACCAGCACATACAGTTTAGTGTCATACCCAGGACACTCCAGCACAAGTATACTAGATAGGCAATTGACCCAACAAGAAGAATCCACCCTTTAACATCTCTTTCACCCAGCTATGTATCTCATGATCTCCACCCATCATGTAAACCTGATGGAGAATCGAGTTTAATCATCAACCACTCTACCATGTGGCAGACAGAATTAGGTTATGTAGTACCAGTGGCACTCTTTGAGTTGTTTGACATCATCCCTACACAATTCCTTTTATTCATACTCTTTGCAGGAAAATCATCTATACTCAAAACATAAAAGCTACCTAAAACTAGTAACATTTACAACTGTAGCAACATTGATTCAAATAATAATTTTAACATATACTTGCTTAAAGGTCACAACCAGCAGCCATTAGGCACAATGTCATTTCATATTTATAGAATTTATATTATAACAAGCAGTAACAATGGAAATACCAATTGTAAGCAAACAAATAATGGTAATTAGATCTATTTAGATTTGTTGATAAATAAGTAACAAAAATCTTATTAAAATTGAATAATTTGTTGACTTTTAGGAGATTTTATTATTATTTATAAAATTGATTTTTTGGGGGGTTTAAAAATAAACTTTCAAAATAAGAGTTGTTTATTGTTTATTTTATCTATTTAAGTACCAGACATTGGCCTAGCGGTTAGAGTGTTCGCCAATGGCCCGGGAGACCTGGGTTCAATCCCAGGTCGAGTCATACCAAAGACTCAAAAAATGGTACTTAATGCCTCCTTGCTTAACACTCAGCATTATAAGGTACGGATCAAGGATAAAGTAGAGCAATCCAGGGAAGGAGTAGCGCCCTCCCCTACACATTGGTGTAGTAGCTATCGAAAAGGGAGCCTTCGGGTTACCCTCGACTATGGTCGCCAACTTTACTTTTACTTATCTATTTATCTTTCATTTCAGTATCTATTTCTCTATCTTATTTCTCCTTCCTTCTTTTCCAATAAAGCAGATAAACATCTGATGTACTGTTGTTGCTTACACACAACCTTCCCTTTCTTATTGTATTTGTTTTCTTTTTCTCTCTGACCTGTAGCACATTCTTTTTGTTCTATTTCTTTCCTCTCAATCAAAATACAATGGTTCACAATTATTCTGATAGATTATTTGCAGATAAATAATTAAGAGAAAGAATACTATAAATTTGTAGGGAATAAATGAAAACAAAAAAAAAAAAAAAAAATTAAGTTGAATCAAAATAATTATTAAAATATGCAGAAACTCCCAGAGGTCTCTGACGGGAAGAGGGGCGATGCAAAGAAAAGGGATTATCCTGACAAAAGGAGGAAGCTCATTTTTTTTCAGCAGTGACCGGCGGAGTGACAACATCTAAATCTCCCTTGTTGCTAGTGGACTCTAAAGTACCACGTTGGCTAACCTTTCACTAGTAGCAGCTGTCTTGGTTAACAGTATGCCAAAATATAAAAAGTATCAAAATGGACCTATCGAACTACGAACTAAAACATGTCGTTAAAGCTTTATATACCAAATACGTTGTTAAAGCTTTAAATACCGAATAAGGACACATATATACCCAAGAAACGACTAACACATTTTTAACACCTTGACTAGGGGATTCAACCATTTCAATTGTATACAAGAAGAATTTCCTCACCCACTGAATGGTTGTTGAACCCAGAAATAAAGAAAAAATATAAAAATATGTCTTCGTCTCCTATCTGTTACTATCTTCTTTCATATAATTCTTTTACAGACCTTCTTATTCAAGAAGTTACACCAACAAAACAAATGAGGGACCAGGATAGAATAACCCAGAATTGGAGTCAGATAGCAAACGGCAACACAGCTTGCCCTCAGACCCCATAAATTGTATGGGGTCCACTAGAGTACATCACTTATGAGCTTGTCCCTACTTCTCCAGCAGTGTCCTGCATGTCTGGTTCATCTAATTTTGATAGTTTTCATGATGGTTGGTAGGTGGCTGTAAAGCTGCTGCCTTCATGACTTGTTCAATATTGCTCGCAGCATTCTTGTGTAATTGCCGTCAAGCTTTTTCTCCATTTGTTTAGTTAGCATCCATGTAGTGCATCCATATAGCAGTATCAACATGACCCTTGCTTAGAAGAAACTGTGTTTTATTTTATTGGTCAGGTCTGACTTCCATATGACCAATAGCCTATTGATAGCTGTCCATGCCTTTGCTAGTCGCATGTTGATGTCCGTCTCGGTTGATGAGACACTGCTTCCAAGGTAGGTGAACTTGTCTACTAGTTTCAGAGAGCTACTGTTTAGTGTGGAGAAGTCGCCTGTTTGATTAAAGCACATATATAACATCTTGTGTGCATTGACATGGAGTCCTATGCCTGTAGCTGCTTGTTCCAGAGTATGCAGTAGGGTTTCGGCTTGGGCAGGTGCATTTGCCAGAAGCGCTATGTCATCGGTGTAGTTAGCACCGGTAATTGTTTTAAAGGGGTACCTTCTGCTTCTTTCCTTTGTTAGCTTGAAGTCGTTTTCTTTGATTTTATCAGTAGATGTTCTAAGCATGTAGTCTAGACAGATGATGAAGAGGTATGGGGCTAATATGTCTCCTTGCAGTACATCTACTACAATGTCAAAGTAGTCTGTCTCCATCTGGGGAACGGACTTTTACTCTTGTGTTTCTATATCGCATCATTATGGCTGCGACGATTTCTTTTGGTAGGCTGTAGGCGAGTAGAATTTGCTCCATCTTTCCTCTGTGAATGGAGTCAAAGGCCTTGGTAATGTTGACAAATAATATTGTTGCCTCTACGTTTTTTGCTCGTAAATAAAATTAATTTTATTATAAATTTTGATAAACTGCATAATATTTGTCTCTTAAACCCTCTTTCATGGGGCTGAAGAGATGATATTCTGGAAGTGCTAAATCTGATGAATATAGACGATGCAGTAAAGTTATCACCCTTGTCCTGATGGTTGTGCATGGTTAAGCATTGTCATTCAGAAAGAGGACATTATCAATTGGCAAGATTTACTGCCTTCAAACTATCATCTCTTTGGCCCCATGAAAGAGAGTTTAAGAGGCAAACATTATGCCAGTGACGAGGAAATGAAAACTGCAGTAATAAAGTGGCTCAAAGAACAGTCAACAGAATTTTACGAGACAGGGATACATGCTCTCATTCAAAGGTGGAACATAGCTATTGAGAGAAATGGTGACTATGTTGAGAAGTAGAGATGAGATCCACAGAGAAACAGCTTCATTTTGATGTATCTTCCCGAGTTGGTAATTATTCCTCTACCAAAGAAAAAGGCATGACTTTTTGACCCATCCTCGTATAACAATAAATAGTAGATGCTTTCAAATTTAATAATTAAACTATTTTTTTTCTGATTTGACATTAATAATTTTCTTGAATCATGTTACAAGAACTAAAATAATTAATAAAATTTTTACACTCAGTGTTAAATAAAAGTTTAATAAAATGAAAATGAAATTGTTTTACCTTTGACGAAAAAGAGATAACTTGTGATTTAGACAGTTAAATATAGCTCCCAATACACCACCTAAAAAGAAAAGAAAAAAAGACTTATTTAGGGAAATAGTTATTTTATTATTACTTTTTGTTTTGAAAAAAAGAACCACACTAAAAATATTACTATCTCTGTCCTATAAATATTTGTTACATTCAGTATATGACATATATATACAAATGTAACAACTATTTTGGAACAGATTTTCTTAAGAGAAAAAGCCACATAAATTAACATTTTTCTTTGTTCCTTTTAGACAAGAGCCAAATAAATGCATATTTAATAGCCAGACAGATAAGAGAAAGTGAGAGGTAGGACTGGCTTCTTATCGATAAAGTCGGTCAGGAGAGTATCAAGGTATTTAATAATCATTTTAAAAAAAGGGCCAACTAGGGCAATGGCACCTTAAACCTCTTCAAAATACTCCCTTTTAGGACCTCTTGTACTTATCCAAGTTTTGGATGCACACTTAGTGTAACGGTTATTGTCATAGGAAACTGAATTGGTAACCTGAGTTCAAGTCTTGGATGTGATTGTTTGCATTTCATTTGGTGCTAATGTCCTTAGAAAAAGGCATGAATCCATCTGTTCTCCTTCCAGCTATTAGTAAATAGATGGGGAGGTGCCCATGGTGTAATGGTTATCGTCGTAGGAAATGAACATGATGACACAAGTTCAAATCCTGGATGAGACTGATTGCATTTCACATAGAACTAATACCCTTGGGAAAGGTATGAATCCAATTATTCTCCCTTCAGTTATGGGTAAATAGTAGGGCAGACTAGGTTCTTCAGCCTTGGTGAGGCAACTAGTCTAGGAGAAGGAAAACTGAATTCAAACCTGTTAAACTCTGCTAAAAATTGACCTTGTGTCATATCCTGCCCGAGCGGAGGGGTTGGTAAATATGGTAAATAGATGGGGATACTGGATTCGATAACCTTGGTATGGCAACCATTCTAAGAAAAGGAAAAATATGGATTAAAATTATCTTTACTCAGCTTAAAGATTGACCTTGTGACACATCCTGCTTTTGGAGGAGGGGTTGGATAAATACATACTAAAGCCAGTGTTAAGAAGTTGCAAGAGCTAAAGCTGAACCTGGGTCATACAATATTTTGCCAAAAAGCCTCTGCACAAAACATTAATCAATTTACATGTTTATTGTGGATGTGAGTTATACAGTACACAAGCTCATTCAATAACATAACACTAATAATGGCTGAGTAATCTTATAGAATTGTATGCGTAGTAAGATTCCCTTTGATTAGTTGTCAAGTTACATCAAGAGTGTGTAATCAGTTCTTTACCAGCCCCTTCTACTGGTTATTCTTTTGTAGATCATGACTCCTTGCTTCCCTAAAGCTGTTGGTACATCCTCTGGTGTAGCTAAGGATAACTCTCTGTTTCTGATAACTCACTATGAAGTGTTCAGATTTTCATGTGGGGAAACTTGGCACTTTAAATATAGGAAGATTTCATTTTTGAGTTTTTGGTATAGTTTTAATTATCTACCACTACAAGTAGATTACTGATTCGAATTTTTTTCACATTTTGAAGATTGGTTCTTCTGGAGATTACTTCTTCAACCAAGAAAGGGAACAGTTTGGCTAAAGGAGTTTTGTCTCATGATTTGATTACAATAAATCTTGGGAATTCTGTTATTATCTAATTTTCAGAATCTAATTCAGAGAGGCTTTGTTTGGGCTTTTTGCTTGTATTTTCTATATGTTTTTTTTTTAATTCATTTGATAACTGGTCCTGTACTCTAACACCCACTACAGAGTACAACTTTTGTTGGGAATTTACCAAGGGAGAAACCTTTTCACCTTGATTAAGACAAAGATACATTAGCCAGTATAGGTGTGTCAGAATTGGGGGGAGATTTTCAAGCCCTTGTTAATTTCAGGTTTTCAGTATTCAAAGCTTTGTTTTTCTAGATGCATTTGACTTGTAGCGAATGGGGTATCTCTAAACTAGAATTACTTCTATAATAAACAAGGTTAGAGATATAGTTGTTGCTAACAATTGTCCTAATACAATAAAATAAGTATTTACGAAAGTAGAAAAGAATGTAAAATAGAATAATACAAATTATTAGGCTTTTGACAGACATGCAAAACAACAAATTTAAACACATAAAAAAAAGAACAAACAACAATAACAAGAATTGGTAGGTCTATATACATATATGAGTTTTAAGTGAAGAAAGAGGTTATGAATAGTACGTTTACAACAAAAATATTTTACGGGCAGAGATAAATGGTTTTTTTTTTGGGTCTCTTCTTGTAAGAAATTTTATATCTAAAAGAATATTTTAAAGGTTTTGCATCTAGTAAATATTGTTACTTACAAAGTCCTGTAATGGGTTAATAATCTTGTGGATTTGTGTTTTAATCGTTCAAGGTTATTTTCATTAAAGGTCCTTCGTTCTTTGTTTTATAGTTCCTTCCCATATTTACTTGTCTGGAGTCCTGAGTTCAACTAACTTTTCTTTTTAGGAAAGGGGGATATCTAAGCTAGAAACAGGAAGTGATAAGGGGTCATGAATCAAATTTTTTTTCAGACAATTGGTCTAGCACAATGAGTGTTCTTTGGACTTACTGGTGCTAATTTTGTTACATTTATTATCATATATTTAATGCTATTCAAAAATTGTCTTTTTTTATTACAAGTGACAGCAAGTCTCTTTGTTCAAACTTTATTATTATTATTATTCAATATACATCTATATTTATTTAAAAATGTTTTGAATTTGGCGTCCCATAGAATCTCTACCACCACCTTTTAAAAAAGGTGAGTGTTTGTTAGCCATAAAAGAAATTCATAGAACTAGATTAGTTAGGCCATTTGGTTTAATGGTATATAAACCCTTGTGAGTTATTTAGTGTAAAATCTTGTTTATATATAATTTGCAAACAAATAGTTTATAGGAAACATTTTTAAATGAACTGGAGCTCATTTGTTTGCACATAGTCAAATAGCTTCAAGTATTAACTCTCAGCCACCACCTTTACAAATCTTTAAGATAAACTAGAGTTAAGTACCTACTTGTCACAAGAATAATCTGAAGACAGTTTGAGACAATCATATAGGTGCTAGGGCTTAAAATAACCAATCAATTAGATTGGGCCTCTCTGACAGCCTGTCTGGCTCCGTAAGAGGAAAAAAATGGACTGTTGCAAGTCATATGACTGCTTAATACCAAGGCCATGAACTGCTCAGCCACCAGGATCCTGTCCTCAAGTATTACAGGTCACCACCAAAAACCAACAGATGGCTCCATTGGGAGGAGTCTTACCTCTCTGCAAAAGTGCAGTCAGTATATTCTACAACCCCAATCGACAAAGCAGGGACAATTTTGTCCAATCAAATTGACAGCTATAATAAATACAATTAATGATTGCTTATGACCTCTTCACTTGACAAAAAGCCTGAAAACATTTTCTACAATCACGAATTAATTTAAATAAAACTTACCAATAGCACCCATGAATGTAAAAATCAATAATTCCATGCTAGAGTAATTATTAAACTGAAAATAAAATATATCAAAATAAGTTTATTAAGAGACATTTGAATGCTTTTCTAAGTGTATGTAAACACATATATACATGAATTTTGACGATGCTATAATAATGAAATATCAAACAAAATTAAAGTCTTTTCTGTTAATAAGATTCACTATATACTGAGACTGAAAATCTTATAAAATTTTCAAAGATTTTTAAAACTAACACTGTATTTCAATTGTAAAAATCTTTTATCAAAATTTCCTGAAGAAAATAAATTTAGAAAATAAAAAAAACAAGAAATAACAATCCATAAACTTTTGGATCATGATCTGAAATATTTGTGGTGAGGGATGTTATCAAAAGTTTGTTCTTTTAAAAACCATTTCATTTCGGTGTTATCTAATTTTTTAATAGCTTTCAGTGCCACATTTTCTAGGAAAAAACAAACTAATGATAAAAAAAACAAAAAAATAAAAAGTTACTTGAAAATGATTAGGTATGCATTAGGTATTAAGGATCCAGTTCTGGAGCTTGGGAGAGTGTGGAGTACCCCTTCATTGCCATTATTCCTTAGGTCTACTCTAACCTGGAGTGGTATTACCTGTTAGAGCTCTATCTAAGGGTCAAATAAATTGGTTTGGTGCAAAAAAAAAAAAAACTCTTAATAAACTACACAATTTCTTAGCTTCTAGATATAAAAATAATCCAAGATGGACTGACATGCTATTTCAATCAATTTATTTGTTTATCATTTATGACTTCATTATATTATATATATTTGGGCATAATTTTTCATACAAACAAGACTTATTGAATGTGATGAACAAAGAACATCTTAGCAATTTTCTTGTTCAAGTTTTTCTTGTTTCCTAACAAATTAAAGAAGTAGAAGAACTCTCGGCAGTCTTTTCTTTAGAGTCCAAGTGTTTCAGCCATTCTCTGGCCATTGTTACAAATAAAAATGATACATAAGTGGCATTGTCTGGATAAGAACTATCCAAAGACAACAGCAACCTTCTTTTGTTCTTTAAAATGGACTTGGAGGAAGAGACAGTTCAACATCTGTTTGTCAAAAGACAACAACATCCACTGAGATGGATTTCATTGTTTTAAGGGTATTTGATTGACTGATTTTAACAACATATCAACCTGGGAGGTGCCCGTGGTGTAATGGTTATCGTCGTAGGAAATGGACACGGTGATACGAGTTCAAATCTAGGACGAGACTGATTGCATTTAGCATAGCACTAATACCCTTGGGAAAGGTATGAATCCAATTATTCTCCCTCCAGCTATGGGTAAAATAGTAGGGCAGACTAGGTTCTTCAGCCTTGGTGAGGCAACTAGTCTAGGAGAAGGAAAACTCTGAATTCAAACCTGTTAAACTCTGCTTAAAAATTGACCTTGTATCATATCCTACCCGAGCGGAGGGGGTAGTAAATATGATCAACCTGTATAGGGTTATTTTATGCTGAGTGGTTAGGGAATCATGTACATTGTATGTTCATATTTAGAGGGTTTTATTTGCACACGGTTCTATTGAACACAAATAATCTTCAAACCCATCTAACTCATAGATGGGACCCTAACAAATACTACCACTCTGAGTCAGTGTGGACCAGAACTGGAGCCTCCCTATCAGATGTAGTTTAGAGTCATACCCAAGATACCCCTATTTGGTGGGGGTATTAAGGATGAAGCTTCCAAATGGTTGATGCTTTAAGATGTAAAGTAGAGAGAAAGCTCTCAGCTCACAACTTTCAGAAGAGTAAGAATCATCAAATATACAAAATGTAAAATCTTATACAAGACCTAAAAAATATACTGTTATTTTTTCAAAATAATAAAAGTATTTTTGATAAATACTAATACATCTGTGGTAGGGCTATATCGTTGTGAGAGGAGGTGAAAGAGTACATTTACTTAAGATGCAGAAATCTCATAGGGTGGAAGGCATTTACCATAAAAAATGTGCTCAAAGCAAAGCTGGACAAGACTTTATATACCAATCTCTTCAATAGCACTGTTTGACTTGTGATGTTATAACCAGGCAAAATGTCGGCTACCGTGAAGAAGGAAGGTTATGACACAGCGGGCTATAAAAAGATTCATGCTGGAAATATCATTGCATGAGCACATCTGATTGGACTGGATTCTTTGTTTAATGGGATTTCTACCTTTGTAAGTTATCTAATGCCAAAGCCATCCTTGTAGAAGGACAGCAATAATATTACTCAATGCACAGTTGAGAAGATAAAAGAGTTCATACCTTTCTCAAAGTTATTAGTCTGAAAGTGAATGCAATAGTGCAATTGGAATCTGAAAGTGAATGTAATAGTGCAATTGGAGTCTGAAAGTGAATGCAATAGTGCAATTGGAGTCTGAAAGTGAATGCAATAGTGCAATTGGAATCTGAAAGTGAATGCAATAGTGCAATTGGAATCTGAAAGTGAATGCAATAGTGCAATTGGAGTCTGAAAGTGAATGCAATAGTGCAATTGGAATCTGAAAGTGAATGCAATAGTGCAATTGGAGTCTGAAAGTGAATGCAATAGTGCAATTGGAGTCTGAAAGTGAATGCAATAGTGCAATTGGAATCTGAAAGTGAATGTAATAGTGCAATTGGAGTCTGAAAGTGAATGCAATAGTGCAATTGGAATCTGAAAGTGAATGCAATAGTGCAATTGGAGTCTGAAAGTGAATGCAATAGTGCAATTGGAATCTGAAAGTGAATGCAATAGTGCAATTGGAATCTGAAAGTGAATGCAATAGTGCAATTGGAGTCTGAAAGTGAATGCAATAGTGCAATTGGAATCTGAAAGTGAATGTAATAGTGCAATTGGAATCTGAAAGTGAATGCAATAGTGCAATTGGAGTCTGAAAGTGAATGCAATAGTGCAATTGGAATCTGAAAGTGAATGTAATAGTGCAATTGGAGTCTGAAAGTGAATGCAATAGTGCAATTGGAATCTGAAAGTGAATGCAATAGTGCAATTGGAATCTGAAAGTGAATGCAATAGTGCAATTGGAGTCTGAAAGTGAATGCAATAGTGCAATTGGAATCTGAAAGTGAATGTAATAGTGCAATTGGAGTCTGAAAGTGAATGCAATAGTGCAATTGGAATCTGAAAGTGAATGCAATAGTGCAATTGGAATCTGAAAGTGAATGCAATAGTGCAATTGGAATCTGAAAATGAATGCAATAGTGCAATTGGAGTCTGAAAGTGAATGTAATAGTGCAATTGGAGTTCAAACTTGTTTATTTTGAGGCAATAGTCTAACACTTTAACCATTATGTCATGAAGACTCCCTCTCAGGCATATCTGATTTTTTTAAAGGGAGTGGAGTAAAGGATGTGATTGCTGAGTACTAAAAGTAGAGGTTCAACTGATCTAGACATAATACAGTTGATAGACAACAAGCAAACTTGCGCAGTTGTCGAATGGTATCTAAGGACAGGAAATATTTGCTTGTAAAATTTTGAACGATGAAGATGAAATTGTGAAGCAATTTAGGCCAATTTACTGACAGCATGGATTTCCTTGACTCTCTCACCATCCATCCCTCCCTATCATCCATTGCTCTAGTTAGGACTTCTAGACTACATCAAGTGTTCATACTGAGCTGATTTATGTAAGTCTTTGTTGGTCAGCCAACACTGGTGTGTCCATGTGTAGTAGTACATAGGAGAATATCACTTATGTGTTCATCCTAACATTTCCAGCAGGGCTCAGCATGTCTTGTTCATCTTACTTGGATGGTTTGTGTGATGGGAGGTAAATGGCCATACAACTGCTGTTTTGTAGAGTGCTGCTTCCAAGATTTGTACAAAATGGTAAATAGCATTCTTGTGTAGTTCCCTTCTAGATTTTTCTCCATGTGTTTCATTAGCATCCAGATGGTGTATCTATAGAGTAGTGCTGACACAGCCACATTTAGGAAGAAATTTTATTTTTATTTTATCAGAGAGATAAGACTTCCATTTAATCAATAACAAGTCAATAGCAGTCCATGTCTTTGCCATACATATGTTCACATCACTTTTAGTAAATGAATAAATGAGAAATTGCTGCCTAGATCATCATCATCATATCGTGCTGGCAGCACGGATATCCCTGACCCTCTCTCGCCACTCCTCCCTATCGTTCATCGCCCTAGGCAGGTCTTCAGGACAACAACCTGTATCCTCACTTAGCTGCTGAATGTACGTTCGTGATGGTCGTCCTGCTTTTGCGCGGCCGTGTGTGGGGATCCATAAGAGTACATCTCTTATGAGTTCATCTCTGCTTCTCCAGCAATGTCCTGCATGTCTGGTTCGCCTAACTTGAATAGTTTTCGTGATAGGGGGCAGGTGGCCGTACAGTTGGTATCTTGTGGGGTGTTGCTGCCAGGACTTGTTCAGGATTGCACGCAGCATTCTTGTGTAATTGCCATCTAGTTTCTTCTCTAGCCGTTTTGTTAGCGTCCATGTAGTGCATCCATATAGCAGTATCGATGTGACCGCTGCCTGGAAGAAACTGTGTTTCATTTTATCGGTTAGGTCTGATTTCCATATAGTCGATAGCCTATTGATAGCTGTCCATGCTTTCGTTAACCTCGTTTCGATGTCCTTTTCGGTTGATTCGACGCTGCTTCCTAGGTACGTGAATTTGTCGACTAGTTTAAGAGGGGTTCCTTTTAGAGTGGAGATGTCCCCCGTTTGTTTATAGCACATATATTCCGTTTTGTGTGCATTAACATGGAGGCCTATGCTTGCTGCTGCTCGTTCCAAACTATGCAGAAGTGTTTCGGCTTGGTCAGGTGTATTTGCCAGTATCGCTATGTCATCGGCGTAGTCGGCGTCGGTAATTGTTGTTGCGGGGTATCTTCTGCTTCTTTTCTTCGTCAGTTCGAAGCCATTCTCTTTGATTTTGTCAATCGATGTTCTAAGTACGTAGTCTAGACAAATGATAAAGAGATACGGAGCCAGCGTGTCCCCTTGTAGTACTCCTGCTACAATGTCGAAGTATTCTGTGTCTCCATCCGGTGATCGTACTTTTACTTTAGTGTTTCTATAGAGAATCGTTATAGCCGCTACGGTTTCTTTAGGTATGCCGTACGCTAGTAGGATTTGTTCCATCTTTCCTCTGTGAATGGAGTCGAAAGCCTTGGTAAAGTCGACAAATATTAATGTCCCTTGTAGGTTCTTTGCCCGTACACCTTCAAGGATTCTGCGGATGGTTAATATTTGTGAGGTCGTAGATCTATTTCTTCGGAAGCCATTTTGGTTTTTTCTAAGTATGTTGTCGATTTTGGGTTCTATTCGGTTTCGTAGTAGGGCATTGTAGATTTTGGCAGCTATGGATGTAAGTGTTATGCCTTGGTAGTTTTTGGCTAATCCGAGGTCCCCCTTTTTAGGGAAGGGGAGTATGCATCCCTTCGTCCATCTATCAATCGGATTTTGATTGTATACTGCGTTGCAGTGTCGGAGCAGTATGTCAAAGACCATATTCTTGATAAAATAACTGCAACATTTAATTTTATAGAATATTTTGTAATAGAAAATAATAATGAGGGTAAATGATTTTGATACTTACGTTGAATGTTCCAAAATTTATGAGACCTGGATAACTAAGGTCCCAAGGATGATTTCTGACATAACTTTGTATCACATTCAATGTAAAACTTGAAACCATTGAACAAAAAAACTGAAAGAAAAAAAAAATCATTATTATTGATTTTGACTTAATCTTAATTTAAGTTGCTTTTTATGTAATTAATTCTAATTGTTATTTCTATAACATTGACAATTTGTATGTATTGGGGACAGTAAAAGGTAAGCTCTTGGTGAGCCTAACTAACTTCTGTTTCTTGTCTTGAGGAACCCTGGTTATTTACAAGTACAATTTTGTTCACAAAAGCCTAAAACTCCACCTTTGACTCATCCTGTACCTCATCTCTAATTTTTGACACCATGTTTGTTTTTAATGTTTTTATACATTCACAAGCAATGTTCTACACATGGACACAACTGTGTTTTGGCCTACCACCAAAAACGTACATTCATCAGCTCTGTGTGCACACTGGATACTGTCTAGGAGACTTGCTAAGAGTGATGATCAATAGGGAGGGATAGCAAGAGAGTGCTTTGATGAACATAATGATACACAAGTCGTATCAAGTCATGTTTATTTATTCAGATGAAGCTTTATTAAATTATTAATATTCATTTTGACTAATATTTTCATTAATCTTTTTAATTTTAGTTACTTTTCATCCCAAACTCACATAAATGGCACAATATCTATTTCATAAACATGCTATATTGTGCACCAATCAAATCTTGACCAGATGATGACCCAGGAGTTAGGCAAGGGCTTCAGAGCCAATACATCATTGTCACTAACACAGACAACCCCAGCAATACCTTACAATATCAGCAGACTTTGTTGATTTTTTTTATAGAAATGAAAATGCAATCTTGTTATGTAATTCTTTGTTGTATTTAATAACCTTTTAGACATTGTACATGAATCCATCAATGAAGCATTAATTCAATGATTTAAGATTTGAATGAAAAAACTGAACATGAAAATAAACTAGAAATTCAGCTGGAAAGTTAACAATGTTCTACAGATTAAAAGTTATCTTAGCTTTAATTATTTTGAAAAGATAATATCACAATACAGTATATAAAAATAGCTATAATCCAATTGATCTTATCCGAGAATAGAAGTTAGCGTGCTTGTCTTGCAAGCTATTGTTAGGATATTTTTTTCCCTCATTGGCTGCAATTTTGTGAAAATATAACAAACATTTGAAGGTTCTAGTTTTAGAATTTTAGAGTAACTTTTTGTTATCAGAGAAAGGGTTGAACTTAACAAGGCATTTAAAGCCAAACACCATTTAAAAAGAAAACAGTTGAATATTAAAAAAATAGTAAGACAATGCATTTATTTGAATATATGGATGCATAAAAGAAAGCAATGATGGAGAGTAAAAGTATATACAATTTTCCAGGTGAGGGCCTGGTTCCAGAAACTGGCTCCTTCTTCCAAGCTGAAGAGGACTCCACCCACAGGTGCTCCAAAAGCAGCAGCAACACCAGCAGCAGCTCCACCAGACACAAAGTCACGCTTTTCTGTATCTGTACGGAAATATTCTAGTACCTGGAAAAGGGAAAAAAATTTACTGACATATGGAAATACAATTTATTTACTCTTTCTCATATACATATATATTGGCTGTCTTCTCAGTTATGAGTGAGACCACCTATTGAGTTTTGCAATTCCTTTCTCTTGTTATGTTTTGACCTTTTGACCCGGCCAAAAATGCCATTCAAAGTGATGCACCGGAAGGAAGTGACACATTCCAATGGCAGTTAGGAGAGGAAATCGTGTGGGCAGAAATTGGCTGATGAAATGGGACATGGTAAAGCCCATGATACACTCATAGACTGATGCACCGGAAGAGAGTGACCTGTGAATTGCATGACAGTTATTTCCGCTTGATGACGATTAAACATTAGATTTCAAAGATCGAGTGGGCGCCGAATGATTATATAATTCAGTTGAGTTCAACGAGCCAGAGCAGTTACCAGTAGAGTTCCAGACAGTTGGAGACGAGGTGTGGTAGGGAAAGCCACACCAGGCCGAAGGGGCCAGACAGCTAGAGACGAGATGTGGTAGGGAAAGCCACACCCGACCGAGGGGGCCCTCGGATACCCCGATGGAGTTTGGGGTTCAGAGAAGATGCTGATAAGATGCAATAAAGAAAGCCAGCATCTGTCTGTGGGCCCTAGGCCTCCGGTTGAGCGTCAAGAGAACAAGAAAGACACAACGTGACGGTCATAACAGTGGGGTCAAAATATTGCAGTTATGTTCGATCTCCAGCTCCCTCTCACATGCAACCCTTGAACAACCCTTTCGAATCCTTACAAATAAAGTGAGAGGTAAAATATTGTTAAAGAAGACTTCCTGCGTCTTCCTTTCTGCATCTTTATCATTATCATGCTTGCGTCTGATTAATTCATTGCGTCGGTATGTATCCAGCATATATATGTATATTTCTGCATGAATCAGCAAATGAGAATATTAGGTTGTATGTACCTGCAGATGACTTTTCAAGCCAACCTAATTGCAGCAAATTTTACCACAGATTGTGCATTGTCGGTCACTTTGGCTCACATGAATGTCATGATGAAGAGCAGCAGGTTAGACATGTTTGTGCATATGGATTTTAAGACCAGCAAATGAGAGAGTTTTCCACACATTTCACAGTTGATGTGGTGACTTGGTGGACCTGGTGCTGGTCCTTGTTTGCCCTTACAAATTGACTGTTTGCAAGGGGCATACTGAACACAGCTGTTCTCAAAGGATTCTATGCCCACAATAATCAGTTTGCACCACTGACTTCTATCCAGTGCCATTTTTTCTCATTGTCCACTGATATGCTGAACTGTCTTATATATATATATATATATATGTATATATATATATAAACAAATGTAATTCATCGTTATATATGAAATATTCAGACGTATGTGTGCCATAGCAATAATTGTTGTAGGAAATAAACTAGGCAAGCGGAATTCAAATCTTGGATGAGGCTGTTTACATCTCACTTTACACTAACGCCCTTACAAAAGGCATAAACCTGTCTATTCTCTCTCCAGCTATGACTAAATAGTCAAGTAGACTCTTTAGCTGATCTAGGAAAAGAAAAACTTAATTCAAACCAGTTATAACCTGTTTAAAAATTGACCTGGTTTTGTATCCTGCCAGTCGTGGACTAATGCTAATAAAGATATCACATTTAACATGAGTACTCCAAAAATAGAGAAATTTTATTTTTGGATGGATCTGAAAACAAAAAAAAGAAATTGTTCTTGCGTTGGGTAGCAGCCCACACATTAAGTCATTAGGTTATTGGTAAAGTTGACAGTTGTAACTTGATACAGGTTGCTCATCAGTCAAACAAGCTTGGGCCACTATGACTCTGAGATACAGTTGTATCGTCTTGCCAGGATTACAAGGAAACTGTTCTGAGGTGCCTTTGAAGATGTCTTGACTTTATAGTATTTGCAGGGTTGCATATGTGTGTTAGCTTCGTGAGGAAAGTGGACACATATTTTTCAGCACACCTGATTGGTCAAAAAATGTGGTTGAGTGTTTTGATTTTTTAAAGTTGGGCCTTTTCACAACTTCTTGAATTTTCTACAATATCTGCGTGGGCATTTTTAGGTTTACAATCGCGGCAAAGATGATCCATTTTTTTAAGAACTTTTTTTGATTAGGAAATTGCATCATTTCCTATACTTCCATGACAGAGGAATTAGGTAAATGCATACCATTCTAAAACCTTACAAGACTAAAAGACTCCAAATAACCAATTCTTTACTCATAGCCCCAAGGAAAAGTGGGCTCATGCTATTCGCAAGGGTATCAGTATGAAATGAAGGAAAATTGTTTGAGCCAGTGTTTGAATTTAGTTCATCGATTCTATTCTCCATACTGGGAAACATTAAGCTACCAACATAACTCCAATTAGTGAGCTTATTTAAAAGTCACCTAATATTAGGATTCAAAGCAGGTATACATTTATAGAAAATGATGCAATTTCCTCATCAAAGAAGATTCTAGAACAATCAGATCAATTTTGGCACAATTTTTAACATAAAAATGCCCATGCAAGTGTTCTAGAAAAATCAAGTATTAGAGAAAAACCTAACTTAAAAAAACAAAACACTTGACCATATTTTTTGACCAATTGGGTGTGCTAAAAAATATGCGGTCACTTTCTTTGTCAGGAATTTGCTAAGCTAATGCATGTGTGCATGATTCCCCTAAATACTATAAAGTCAAAACAACTTCAAAAAGCACCAGAATAGTTCACTTGTTTCTATTGGCAAGACAAATATAACTGTCTCAAAATCTCATAGTAGCCCACCTTGCTTGACAGCTGGATGAGTCGTGTCAAATTATGACCTCCAACTTGGACGATGACCTTTCAGCTACATGTGGTTGCTGATAATTCATGACTACTCACAGTGACTTAAGATCCAAAAATAAAACTTCTCCATTTTTGTAGCACTCGTATTAATTGTGTCATTTTTATTAACATTAGTCTCCAACACATTTGAACTTATGTTGCATCTTTCATATGGCAGAGGTGTTATGTAAATAAATACTTATGTATAAAACAATGTTATTTGTGTGTATGTGTATATATATATTTTTTTTTCTTTAAAGAAAAAACCAAAGACCGGTTATTTTAGGATTATAAATTTATTTCCATCCTGTTTTGTGTTTCTAATGTAAACCAAAAACACGAAGAAAAATATAACAGGACTTCTTCAGATCTTATGGATAAAATAAATCAGAATAGACATGGGGAGGGGGTTGAAGAAGGGGGAAAAGTTATCTCCTCGTTTTTTTTTTTTTTTTTAAACTTCCGTTTTTTTATTTGCTTATTTATTTATTTTTATTAGTCTAATTTTACTGTCGGTTGGAATTATGGTTATTTAACTTTTTTATTTATTTCATTTATTTTCTTTTTTTGTTAAGTTCGATAATTAACTTTTTTAGTGTTTTGTTTATATAATAAATTTTTTGTAGGGGAAATATTAATACTTATATCAATTTTGAGTCTATTTCCTCAGTTACCAATTTTTTTCGTGTACCCATATGAGATACGTTTTTCTTTTCTTTATTTTATTTTATTTTAGTTCATTTACCTTATTTCTCAATTTATTTCTATGTTTTTTTAGGGACAACATTTTTTTAAAGATAATTAGTCTATAATTTAAATTTAGCTTTATGTCTACATCTTGCTATTAATTCACATCTCTTATTTAATAACTTTTCAGGCACTCGATAAGTCATTATTTGTATATTTTCTTCTAAGCACAGGCTACATCTAATGTCAAAACCTTTTGGAGTATTTGACTTTTTCAATATAGACCATTGAATCTCAGGGGTTAACCCTTTATTTTTCAAACTCCAGAATTGTTTAGATAGTGCTGTTTGGTGTTTTAGATATTCGTGGGAGAAAGAATTATACATATATATATATATATATATATATATATATATATATATATATGCAAATTTCATTAAACATAATAGACATTTTATGTCTACATATTTTCTTCTGGATCCGTTCGAATTCCCGTATTACTTTTATTGTATTCGGGGGGGGGGGGGGAAATGATTTATGTATTGTCCATAGTTGTATGTATCCCTAGTACTTTCTGCCTGACTTTGGGCCATCATCAGGGGAGGATCTATTGCTATTGAAGATTATGGCATTTGCTTTTAAAAGCAAACGCCATAATCTTCAACGGCAAAGATGCCCTTACACAGTAGTAATATGCTAAAACAAAAGTTACATCACTTTTGTAATAGATCCTCCCCTGATGATGGCCCAAAGTCAGGCAGAAAGTACTAGGGATACATACAACTATGGACAATACATAAATCAATCCCCCCCCCGAATACGGTAAAAGTAATACGGGAATTCGAACGGATCCAGAAGAAAATATGTAGACATAAAATGTCTATTATGTTTAATGAAATTTGCATTAATGAAGAAATTCTGCCTAAATATATATATATATATATATATACATACACACACACACAAAACCTGGTCACACTACAGAATAATGAGAAATTCCATTGTTTCACTGTTTTTCTTCAAGCAAAAATGCATGTTATTATAACAAGAGAATATTTCATTATTCAGTAATGAGACAAGATTGTTGGTGCATTAAAAGATTCATATTAATAAATCACTTGCAAAAACATTTAAAATTTCTAAGATGAGGATTTTAATCATACTACTGTTTGTTTTCTGGTTGTTACATGAACAACATGATACAAGATATTCCCAGCCTAGTCAGCTGGGGTGGAAGAATATGCTGCCTTGGATCTTTGCAGATGGATAAGACTCTCCAATGAATGTCCTGGATATGATATTAACAATCTGATAGCAAGGCTCCAGTTAGGGGTCAAATAGAACTATTTAATCATTTACTATACTTGAAACCAATTTCCTATGTGCAAACAAATGAGCTCTCATTTAAAAGTAAAGTTACCTGCAAACTATTCACTTAAAAATCATATATAATACATATGTATAAACAGGATTTGGTATTAAATAACCATCAAGGATTGATATGCCATTAAACCAAATAACCTAAGCCAAGATATTCCAAGGTATGGACAGCAGAAAGAGAACTGTCTAATTCTGTGGGGATAGAATAAAGAGTTCAATTTGAAAGTTAAAGATATCTGAAGGCAGCTGGAAGATAACAACAGAGGAAAATAGTCTAAAACGCATTTACCTAATCTCTCCCCCATATGTAGGTTATGACACAAGGTCAATTTTTAAGCAGAATACAATGGGATTGATTTCAGAGTTTTCCTATTTCTAGACTAGTTGCCTAACCAAAGCTAAAGAACACAGCCTGCCCTACTATTTAACTTGTGGAGGAGAAGAGTTCATGACTTTCCTAAGAGCAGTAGTGTAAAATGAAATGCAACCAGGTTTGTTCAGGATATGAACTTTGGTTGCCGGTTTTATTACCTGTTATGCTAAGTATGTCTCCATGAATATTGGAGCCAGTTTAATTTTCATTAAGAGTCTCAGCACTGTAGCTTTGTGCTAAGCTAATCTTAGTATGTACATATGATCTAACTAAAATTTGAGTTGTATTGATTAAAAAGAATTCTATAAAAGTAGGTCATAAATATCAGATAATTAGATACCAATCATTAGATAAACAGCAATTACTCTGTTCAAACTTATATGACTTTTCCTCGTCGTAAAACAGACTAAAGGATATATATATATATATATATATATATAAACATCCTCATTGAATCAGCTTTTTTTCTTAATCCACAGTAGGACTTGGGCTTTTTCTAAGGTATGTCAGACATAGGGGATAATGCTAGCAGGGGTTGTGAATGGCAATTTGTCCTTCCATTGAGCTGGTTACTCTACCAATGGAGTAAAAAAGAGGAGTTCATGCCTTTCTCCAAGGTTATTGGTGTGAAGTAAATACAATCTAAGCTGGAATTCAAATTACTTGTTGATTCCATAATGCATTTACTCAAATCTTCTCAATGAGCAAGATGTGACATGAAGTCACTTTTTAAACAGATTTGATTGATCTGAGTTGATGGCCTGTCAAACTGTCTGGAGCTATTTGATGCCGAAAGGTAAATTGTGGAGGGAATAGATTTTGATTGTGAATTACCTTTAGTTGTTTGTTACTAAGTAGATTTTGGGTCCCTTTGAGGGGTAGGTGTGGAGGGTGAAGTTTAAGTTTACTGTTACACTTTGATATAATTTCATTTTTTTTCAGGAAGAATAAAATGTTATCTATTCTGATGTTTTTTGATGTCTCTTGTGTTATTTGTGTTGTAAAAGTATTTTCTGATAACAGTAAAGTCACTACACTCAATTAGAATGAGTTTAATGGTATAGGATGTTTGATATACAAAGCATTCTGGTTGGTTTTCTTATTTAAGTAAAAAGGAGTATATTAGTGACTAATATGAAGTTGGGATATAGTGACTTGTTCCTTTCTGAAGTCTGGTTTACATTCTCCTATGTTGGGTTTTATTTGGAAGAGTTTGTTGTGTATGTGGTTACTTTAATCTTCTAGTCATTTTTTATGGAAGAACATGCTGATTTTGGTCTTCAGATCTGTATATGGGATTTTGATTGGTTTGGTTTCTTTGTTTAATGACATATCAACCTTCGTAGGTTATTTAATGCCAAAGCCATTCTCCTAGAAGAACAGTAGTGGTACTATTTAACCCATAGCTAGGAGGATTAAGGGGTTCATACCTTTCCCAAGGGTATTTTCCCGAAAGTGAACATAATAGGGCGACTGGAGTACAAACTCGCGTACTACGATTCCGCAGTCCATCACTTTAACCATTACACCACAAGGACACCCCCTATGGGATTTTGAATCAATCAGGAGTCATTTTTAGAGTTGATTTGGCTGTTGAATTAGCTTTGTAATTTCCTTTTATTCATATGTGGCTTGGGATCCAGAAGAGGATGATTTTCTGTAGTTGAGTGTAGTTTAGTTTGTTTAACAATTCTATTAAGGGGTTTTCAAGTTTTTTGTTTGCCAGGGTAGTTAAGACAGAAAAGATTATGAAGTTCTTTTTGCTGTTTTTTAAGATGAGAGGGAGTGATAGGTCTATTGCATGGGCCTTGAGACTAAAAATGGATGTGTCTCTCTGGAAGATTTGTTTTAGGGCTATTTTGTTTAGGATAGCTGTGCAACCAATTTTATTATCTTTAGAACAATCAGTGAATATGAGATAGTTGTTGGGGTAATTTTCAATTATTCTCTGTATTTTTTCTTTGTATTTGTTAGAGTGGGGAGTTTGTTTAGTGTTAGTATCACTTTAGGTTGTTTGATGGTCCAGGGTGGTGTGTTGGATAGTATGGTATCATGAATATCAGAGGTGGATTTTAGATGTTTTAAGTATGGGTTCTATTGACAGTCCACAAATGGCTTTATCATTCTTTTTTTAGGGGGGAAAGTTCTCAATATTTTGGTTTGAATATGCAATTGTAAGCTGGGTTGGTTGGGCATGATGTAAACTTTACGCAGTATTGTGATGCTAATTTTTACTTTCTCATCTGTAGAGAAACTTGAGGTTTTTGACTGGTGTAGTTTAGTATGCACCTAAGACTTAGGCTTTTGTAGAGTGTTGTATTAAGTTTTTTTTAGTTAATTTATAAATAAGGCTGCCATAGTCCAATATTGGATGTACGAGTGATATGTATAGTTTTAATAATGTTTGTCGATCAGCTCTCCAATCTGTTTAGGCAACCATCCATAAAAGTTGTATGGGTTTGGAGCATTTGGCTTTTAAATATTTTATGTGGTGGGGTAAATGTTAATTTCTTTGTCAAGTACTATACCTAAGAATTTGTGTTTGTTGATGAATGGTATTTCCTTTCCTTCAATTTTGATGATAGGATAGTAGTGTATCTTTCTTTTAGTACAGATATGTATACTTTTTGTTTTGGATAATTTTTAACCATTGTCTGTGACTCATTTTGTTATCTTGTTTATATTAAATTTTAAATTCTGTTTTCTTGTATTCATATATTTTAATTTGTAACACATTAGAAAGTTGTCAGCATATAAGGCACTTTTAACTTCTTGGTTAAGGCATTTAACAATGTTTTTTCTTTTGATGCTAAATAGGGTTACTGATAATATAATTCCCTATGGCACTCTTTCTTTTAGGTTATAGAGGTCAGAGAGAGAAAATCCTACTTGTACCTTGATGTTTTTATTTGTCAGAAAGTTGTCAATGAATTTTGTAAGTCTTCTCAGGTTGATGTGTAACTCTTTCTTAATTCCATATCTCCATGTGGTCTCATAAACTTTCTTAAGATCAAAAAATTTAGCTGATAGGGGTTCCTTTCTTAAAAAGGCTTCCTTTGTTTCCACTCTTACCAGATGGTCTATGGTTCCTCTTTTTTTCTGAAGCAGATTTGTAAGTTGGTTATTAGAAATTTTGATTTTGAAAGCTATGTCAGTCTGTTGTTTAATAAGCATTCCATCATTTTTCCATGGTAGCTTGTTAGCACAATTAGTCTATAATTTTCTGGGTTTGTTTTTGTCTTTCCCAGTTTTTTGAATGGTTATAAGTGTTGATAGTCTCCATTCATTAGGGAAATTACCACAAATCCATATATTGTTGTAGACAATAAGGAGGTATTTACGAATTTATTACAAATCCCTTGAGATTTAAAAACAAGGATCTTTCTATCTCAGTTCACTGCACCAAATTTGTTTTGTCGCACAAGGTCTCTGGTCTCTCTCAGCTGTCAAAAGCTCAACTCACTGTTCTCTCCATTTCAGTCTTTTTATAATTTCCATTCCCTCTAATACGCAAATTAATGCAGCAGGTATAAATAAAATACATAAACTCTTGTTCCTCTTTTCTTCTTATTCCTTTCCCTGACGATTGAAACAGACACGATGCCGCTTTTGAGTAGTTTTATTCTATTTGCCTTTACATTCTAGACTATCCCGTTACCTGACAGGCCAAACAGATGCGCGGTCAATTGCATGAGGGATAATTTCTATTACATCCCTAAATACCTTCTGAGTGTCTAGTTGCTTCAAAAATTCTGAGTGGACTTCATCCAGTTCAATTGCAATATTGTGGGATTCGTTGATATAGTCTATCAGTTCTATTAGGGTGAAAAGTTAATTATACTCTTCAGTATTGTCAGATTTAAATTGTAGCTTATTCTGTTTGTTTGACCTTTTTTTGAATTGTTGGTTATTTTGATGAGAAGAGTTTTTTGAAGACATTTCAACCGATAAATCTGAAATGCTTTTTTTGGAGGTTATTTTGTGGTTATTTTTTTCATAGTGTGTTTTAATGGAGCTCATTGGATTTTGTCTGAGATTTTGTGGGGCATATTCTATACTGTTTTTGTTTTATAAGGGGGTTTAATTTATTAACATACTTCTCCAAGGAGGTTTTTTTCTTTCTTGATCAATTTGTATGCTTTTGCTTTGAGTAGTTTGAAGTTAAGTTTGTGGTTGTTGGCTTGTTTTTGAATTTGTGTAAGGCTTTTTTCCTGTAGAAGAGAAGACAACTTACCCCATGTGACAAAGGGAGCACGTTTATGCCTGGTGTGCAAAATGAATGGTACAACCAAGAGAGAGAGAGAAAAAGAAACATAGCTTCCCCAACACCTCAATTTAAAATAAAATGTGGTCTGAGCAAGAAGAATTTGCAAGAGTGGCATATGTAAATATTTTTTAAGCAAATGTACGAGCCAAGCATAAAAATGCCACATGTGGGAGAAAGGCGAAGAGACAGTAACCAAGTTCTTGGTAGCAGTCACTGGGATCCATTTCACCCAGTTTGAGAATCAGACATTTGCATTGTTTAATTGATTCTTTGCATTCTTTATTAAACCAGGTGTAGTGATACTGGCAAATTAATCTGCCTAATTTGCATAAGTGTAAGAGAGAGCCTAAATAAGTCTCTCACTGAGAATAACCGGGAAGCTTGATTAGCCACTAACTAGTGCTAACCTTGCACATCACCACAATGGTATCATCAATAATATACCAATTGCCTCTCAAGGCTGATTTTGTAAATATGTGGCTATGATGTTTTGCTGTAAGTGCAAGAACTAAAAAACTAAAAGATAACAAGGAAAAGGGAGGAGAAAATGAAATTACGGATCTCTTTTTGGCTACAGCTGGATGTGAGGTGATAATGAAAGTCTCCACATGGCGTATCTCCCAAACCTGGAAGACCTGACTTTTGATGGTTGGTTGGATTTTACAGCATATCAACCACTATTGGTTATTTAATGCCAAATCCAGTTCACATATATTAGATATGCATGATCTGCAAATGCATATATTGTAGAGAAAATACCTTAAAAAAAAAAAAAACACAAACAAATATAGCTCATTTACTCGTGTGTGAGTAAATGTTTTCAAGTATTTCTATCTTAGATGAGATAGTTTATTTGATAAAATTTGTTTACACAGCCAAGTAGTTGTTATTATTTCTCACTACAGTTTTACTCGCAGAGATTTAATGGTTTCAAGTATTGCTATTCAACAATAATTTATTTGTACTTAGTTGATTGGTAAGTTGGATGGAGGAATTTTCCAGAATTGTGAAAAGTGTTATATTTTTAGGTATAACCCTGTATCTCTCAAGAAAGAGAGAATATCATCCATGTGGACGTTTTTATATATATCTCTAATATTATCTGTTTTAAAATGCCGCTTTCTTGTGATAGAGATCCACCTTCCACTAGCACATGTTTAATGGTGTAAGGTGTCTGGCATGTCAAATATTGTGGTAGCTGTCCCTGCTTGAGTATAAAAGAATGAGTGAGACTTGTGTGGCCAATCTGCAATCAAGATATGACTTGTTTCTTTCTTGATTTTCTGAAGGCTGGTCTCGATTCTCTCAGAGTGGGCTTTATTTAGAAGAGTTTGTTGTTAATGTTGTTATTCCAGCATTGTTGCCATTTTGTAAGAAAGAATTTATTGACTCGGGGTTTCAAGTCAGTATATGGAATGGAGATTTTGTCAAGGCTTAGATCTAAGGCCAATTTGGCTACTGAGTCAGCTCTTTCATTTCCGCTCACTCCAATGTGGCTTGGGATCCAACATATGATTATTTCTTTATGACTAGACATTGAGTCTAGTCTACTCAGCATCTTAACAATTAATGGGTTCTCCAGCTTTTTATTTCTCAGTGATGTTAATACAGAGAGCGAGTCAGAGAATATAATAAATTTGTTATGTTTGTTCTCAGAAATTATGTTAAGAGCAAGCTCTATGGCACATACTTCCATAGTGAAGATTGAGCTTTTCATTGGGAGGGATTTCTTGTGAATGGTTTTATTGAGAACAGTGGCACATGCTGTTTTATTGCTATCCTTGGAGCCATCTATAAATATATATTGATGGCCAGGATGGTGTAAGAGGATAGTGTGAAATTTTTCCAGATAAGTGCTGGGATGTGTTTTTGTTTTGGGGAGTTTGTTTAATTGGAGGATTACTTGTGGGTTTTTAATGATCCAAGGTGATATTTGTGGTATGATACTTCTATGTACATTTGTAACAGAAATTTCAGATTCTTGGAGAATAGGCTCCACCTGAAGGCCAAATGGTTTGAGTGTTTTTTCTTTTTGTTCAAACTGTTGTTTGTGTTTAGGGTTGAAGATGCAGTCGTAGGCTGGGTTAGATGGGCAGGATTTCAGTTTTGTTTAATACTGCAGAGCCAATTTTTCACATCTGAGTTGTAGGGGTCCTTCATGAGCTTCAGTGTATAAACTGACAACTGGAGAAGTTCTGAAGGCTCCTAAGACTAATCTTAGACCTTTGTGGTGGATTGGGTCGAGCTTTAAGGTATGACTTCCAAGCAGATCTATAGATAAATATACCATAATCTAACTGGGAATGGACTTATGCTCTGTATAACTTAAGGAGTGCTTGACAGTCAGCTCCCCATTTTGTATGGGTGACTACTCGTGGGAGTTGTTGAGCATCGGTGGTTTTAGTTTTTAAATATTTTATGAGGGAGATGAATGATAATTTCCTGTCGAAAATAATTCCCAGGAATTTATACCCATTAACGACAGATATTTCTGTGTTTTCTAGTTTAATGACTGGGTCATCGTGCATTTTTCTCAATTGACAAAAATGCATGCATCTCGTTTTGCTTTTGGATATTTTGAATTTATTTGTGCTTGTCCAATGTGTTATTTTATTGATGCATTGTTGTAGTTAATGTTCTGCAGTTCTCATATATTTTGATCTGGAAGTGATACAGAAATCATCAACGTAAAGATAACCATCAATTCCAGGAGTAAGACATCTTGTAATACTGTTAATTTTTATATTAAACAGTGTCATTGACAGAATGCTCCCTTGATGTAGTGAAATTGAAAGGTAGAACCTGCAGACTGCAGCCTCCGATGAGCTAACTGGGGTTCGTCATTCAAGAGACAATGAGTGACATGCTGTATATGCAGCCAGAACAGCCGATGTTTATGTGAATCTAGCAACCATCATCGGCTGGATAAAAACAGGTGGTGAGCCGGATAAGCGAGAGAAATGAAATGTGATAACGAAGCTGAGTGGAATGAATTCCTTTCATAGCAACACCAAAAGGAAAGAAGCAAGAAGTGACAAGTGAAATGGCCTGCCTCAAAGTTCAAAATGAGTGCGAATGTGTTTTGTGTGTGGAGTGCTGGAAGTATAAAAAAAAAAAAATGGAAGCATGAGTGTCCTTGGGGGTGCAATTTGTAGGTCACGCTTCTTGTCTCTGGTTGGACAGGGTTTGTGACATATGCAAATTTCAGCCAGCCAGAACTGGTATAAAAGGAGTAATCTCTGCATTGTTGCTTCACAGTAGGACTGAGCAGACCAGTGTATTGATGCGGTGAGTGAAAAAAACAGACCAGTGTATTGACATAGCAAGTAAGAAAGACAGGACTGGTTGCCAGCAGGGAAATCGAGCATCGGAATCCATTTCCTTTAGAATCTTCACTTAAAGAGTCTCTCTCTTCCAGTTTGTAGAGATTAGTAAATGTTGATCTGATTTGGACTCAGAACTGCCTGTCCGAGAGAAAACTCTTTATGAAGTTCAGCAATCTTCCTCACAGTCCAAGGCATTATTCCGAACTTCCAAGTGGTCTCATTAGCCTTCTCCAGATCAAAGAAGACTGCTATCAGATGTTGTTTTTGGATATTGACCTCTCTTATGGATATTAGTTATCTGAATTTTTGAGATAAAGCTTGATGATTTTTATCATTAAGGGTTTTTGGACTATTGTCTTCATTTTTATTGTTATTTCCACAATGTTTCGGCTGACATGGCCTCTATTCAGCCTTCTTCAGGTGTTTGTCGAACTCGGGAACCTGCATGGAACTTCGAACTATTGTTATGTTTTGACCTTTTGACCCGGCCAAAAATGCCATTCAAGGTGGTGCACCGGAAGGAAGTGACACATCCCGGTCGCTGGAAATCGGAAGAGGTTGCGTAGGCGTTGAGGCGTGTCTATATTACTGTGTGGGAGTTTGAAGGTAATATAAAGCCGACGAATTGAGGACAGTGGGAGAGAGGCGAGAAGGAGGGCAAGCAGTACAGTGGAAGATGGAAGTAGACGCGATGTAGTAAGGAAAGCCAGCACACAGAAGAGTTTACTCCAGGGTCCGGTTGAGCAACCATGGAGAACGAGAAAGACACAACGCTGACGGCCATAACTTCGGGGTCAAAATATTTCAGTAATGTTCGGTCCCCAGCTACCTCTCACACGCAAACTTTGAGTAACCCTTTTCGAAACCTTACAAATAAAGTGAGAGGTAAAATATTTTATAAAGAAGTCTTCCTGTGTCCTTCATTCCTGCGTCCTTTCTTCTTGCGTCTTTATCCGGCGTCTGTTTTTGTCTGTCTTTATCATCGTGTGTCTGTCTATTATTGTGTCGTTGTGATGCTGCATGAACATGTACATGTGTATATAAGTATATTTATTATGTGAGTATATAACATGTGCGATTTGGTGCCTGTGCCAGTAGAGTTTTTCAAGGACTCAGAATGAACCTGGTTACCGTAAACGACGGTTTTAAGCATCACAACACGACATAAACGAAAAGGACAAAGAAAAATTCTGGAATTGAAAGAAGTAAAAAGAAAAAAAAACCAAGAACAAACAAGCAACAAAAAGATGAACAGACTGACGCAAAAAGAAAGAAAAAAAAAGAATAGAGGAAGGCAACGTGCTGGAAGAAAAGAAGAAGAAGAAAAAAAAAAGAAAACAAGAAACAAGAATAGACCAGCTACAAAAACAGTAAAGTGAAAAAGAGAATAAAAAAAAAGGAAACAAAGAAAATTAGTAAGTACATCCCTCATTCATATAATTCTACCGCTCTGTCGATTAATTTGATTATAATAGTGAAAGATTAGTTTTAATGACAAGGACCTTTCTAGAAGCATATAATTGGAAGTAATTTTTTTAAAAAAATGTGTGATCCCTAGATAAAAATTGAGATTACTGCTATGTGTAATATTGTATCGAAGTGAGGGAGGAGAAAAAAAAAAAAGAGGACTGGGACAGTTGTTTGATAGACAGTAATAAAAAAAACAAGATTGTCATAAATGAAAGTTACCATAGACGGGGTCTTTGTGAGTAAAAACTGATAGTAAATATGATAAATTTTATGAATGGAATTTTTTTTATAGTAAATAGGTTTTGGTGTGTAAAAATTTGTAGTAACTTATCAGTGGTCCGGACAAGTGATGATTGAAAATTAGAATTTCAGTCCAAGATTTGGAATCCCGCATATCTGTAGTTAAGACTTTTAGGGCAGGTTTTCATGTTTGGAACTTGTGGATTGGAAATGAGAATTTTTATCCGAGAGATGGAATCTTGGGAGCATTAATGGGATTGTTCAAGAATTTTGCACGTGGTTTGTCTGAATAATGCGCATATACTTTTTCGATATTTATGAAGTTGGGGGAATCGATATTTTCGGCGCTGGTAGAATCAGACTGGTTTTTTGTTGTAGAAGTTGTTGATACGAATTAATGGACTTGTCATGGTCCGTGTTCATTGAAAATGGTCTCGCCAAGGAGGCAGAGTAACTAATAGACAGATGTTTTTTGTGTCTGACGTGGCAGACAGGTATTTTGTGAGTTCCCCCCGGAGTGGAGTTTTGAGATTGTTATTGGGGAAGATATTTTGAAACAGGGTTTTGGATATGATTAAGAGATGCGCAGAATTTTGACGGAACCAGGTGTGGCGAAGATTCGCAGATTCGGATAAGGAAATATTTTGAATTGGGAAATATTGTTGGCTGAAACTGATAAAAGTTTAGGTTGCTTAAAAAAAAAAAAAAAAAAAAACGGGGTATTTTGCGCAAAGAAAAAAAAAAAAAAGAAGAATGCTTGTAAGCTATTGAAAAAGTTTTATTATAAATCAGACTTAATTTATGGTACTATAGATCGAAATTAAATAAACTGGGAAGCGAACCTATAGTTATAGTATTAAGGTAAGGACAGAGAGAGGTAGAGATAAGGTTAGAAGAAAAAAAAGAAAAAAAAAAAAAGAGACATTGAATGAGCAATTTATTATGAATAAAAAAAAAGAAAAAAAAAAGAAAAAAAATGAAAACAGAAAAAAACAAAAAGAAAAAAAACCTACAGGACAATGGAGATGGAAAAAAAAAGAAAAAAAAAGAAAGAAAAGACACTTGAATATTGTTGAACGCAGCATATGAAAAAAAAAAAAAAAAAAAAAAAGAGAAAGAAAGAATGAACATATTTTTTTAAATAGACAGTACATAGATCGAAAAAAAAGAAGAAAAGAAAACTGAACATTTTTGAACTGTGATTGTAATATTGTTTTGACTTGTTGTAAAGTGAAACTTTTTGAGTTTGTTTGAGTTTAAAGGCGACATTAGAATTTTTTTTCCTGTTCATATTATGAAATTTGACGAAAACCATTAACAGAGGATTTTATACTAGGTTTACTAATAATTGTAATTATATCGATTCTAAATTTTTTTTAGAATTTGGGGTTTTCGTGGAATAGGGAATATTTTGTTTGGGGTTTCTATTTTTGAGAGAATCGGTGGCTGATGCGAGAATAGGACAGACATTCATCCAATTGGTTAAAGATTGTTGTTGGGTAGACGGCAAAGAAAGCAATTCTATCGAAGAATTCGCTGGCCCATGAAGCTGTTGAGGGCCTATTTGGCTTCTATTTTTTTAGATTGGAGTTCCGAGGATGGAATAAAAGTAAAAAAGGCGTGGCCTGCTCCAATATTTTGTGGATGATGTCCGAGTCTTTCAGTCACGATGATGTTTTGGATTCGTATGTGATTTTGCGAAACGAAACGAATCAGGGAAAGGCGAGGTGCCTATATATTGGTAGCCACGAGGGTTCCTGATTGAATTGAAAAGAAATCCGGCGTGGGTTTGATCAGGTAAAGCATGTTTCCTCAAGGGCTTGCAAACCAATGGGCATGGAAACAGAAACTTAATGAAAAAAAATGGGTAACACATTGCTAATTAGTATTTTGCGTGGACTATTTTAGGTGGTTTACAGCATGCGTGCCAGATTGTGATACATTCGGATGTATTGTGATTCTTTGTTTTGGGCCATGATTTTTGTAGTTTATGGGGAATGCTTTGGGCATTGAAGATATTGTGTTTTAGTTTATGAAATTCTCCGGTTACTCCAGGTAGGAATCTGTTGAGCAAAGAACTGGAGTGTGGTCATGAGGAATCCAGGCGAAATGTATTGCTGGAATGACCAGGGTCACTTAGTTTTTGACCAAGATATGGGACCAGAGTATGGTCCTTTTAGGGTTTTGAAATTTCTTCAAGGAATTATGGAGGGCCCGTTGTGTTGAGAGGATAAAGCATGCATCCGTACTGTACCTTGATGCACACATGCTAAGATGGCCAATCACGCAAATATAGTAAGACAAATTTAGATAATAATTAGCCGGGAAAGTGTTATATAGAGAGAAGGTCGCCTTCTAAGTAATATATTATTTGCTGTATTTCAAGTGATTCATTTTGTGTTTTTAGCCATCTATTGTCCTTGTAAATTATTCTGTAAAATATGTGCGAGGGTGATGGAGACGAACGTGAAGAAAATTTCACATCTGGAATTTAAAAAAATAATTAATGAAGGATTGTTATGTTTTGACCTTTTGACCCGGCCAAAAATGCCATTCAAGGTGGTGCACCGGAAGGAAGTGACACATCTCGGTCGCTGGAAATCGGAAGAGGTTGCGTAGGCGTTGAGGCGTGTCTATATTACTGCGTGGGAGTTTGAAGGTAATATAAGGCCGACGAATTGAGGACAGTGGGAGATAGGCGAGAAGGAGGGCAAGCAGTACAGTGGAAGATGGAAGTAGACGCGATGTAGTAAGGAAAGCCAGCACACAGAAGAGTTTACTCCAGGGTCCGGTTGAGCAACCATGGAGAACGAGAAAGACACAACGCTGACGGCCATAACTTCGGGGTCAAAATATTTCAGTAATGTTCGGTCCCCAGCTACCTCTCACACGCAAACTTTGAGTAACCCTTTTCGAAACCTTACAAATAAAGTGAGAGGTAAAATATTTTATAAAGAAGTCTTCCTGCGTCTTCTTTCCTGCGTGCGTCGTTTATTCCTGTGTCTTTATCATCGGGGCGTCTTAATTATTATTGCATCGGTATGTATCCAGCATATATATGTATATTTCTGCATGAATCAGCAGATGACTATATAACACTATGTCCTTTATTGAATCCACAGAGGTTGCTTGTTCTGATTCCATTAGCCATAATCTGGTACAAGTATTAAGTATTCCTGTATCGTTATTTGCCTGCAGTCAGGATTGAACCTGCAACATTCAGATGATTGTCTTCTTGGAAGCTTAGGGAACCAATGCCTATAACTGTTACGTTATGTGTCCTACTGGACAGTTTAGACTAAATTTTTGGGACTTATAAATTTAATGTTCTCATTTGACTAGGATAACTACTATTATGTATTTTTTACCAATGCTCATATTCAGATTTATTCGTGGTGGCTAGAATATTCATGAGATGTTGAAGAATATAATTAAAGATGTAAAAAATGTAAAGAATTAAGAAATTTTACACAGACTACATTCATAGCCCAGAGAAGTGGAGCCATGTGCATATGGATCATGCATACATTACTGAAGTGGGACTCCTATTAATACTAGTAGACTCTTTCTCAGGCTGCCCTGAAGTAATCTGTGTGCTAGACAAGAAAAGTCCTATGGTAAAACAGATCCTAAGGGTCATATTTTCCAGAAATGGCATACCAAAAACCCTGGTATCCGACAATACACCATAATTTTGTGATAAAGATCTTAATTTATAGTTGGAAAAAATAGGGTGTAAACCATATAAGACACTGCTATATCACCCTCAATTGAATGGGTTCGTGGAAAGAATGTTCTCAGCAAAAAGAAAAAATATAAGTTTTTCTACCAAGGCTGCTTTTAAGCTATTGCCAGAAGACTAGAAATCCCATCAACTTTAATGGGAAGGCAAATTAGAGCTCTGCTAACAATGTCATATTCCACAATTAAAAAAATGTGGTACAAAAAGAACAAAGAATCAAATCCAGAAAGGGCAGAATTTATCATGCAAAAAGGCCATAATACAGCTATAATAGAGAAAAGGGAACAGCATATTAGCCCATGCAAATCAAATAAGACCCCAGGGTGAATATGAAGAGCAAAATGATGAAGAAATCTCTACGGTTCCTTCCATTAATGATTTATTAGAACAGCCTTTACAGAATAAAATAATTCAAAATAATTCATGATCAGGTAGGCTAGAGTGAATTTGAAAACTCAGATGAAGATCAAATAATGGAAGATGATGACCCTGATTACAGCTCAGGGTGGGACAGATCTAGATCTCCCAGAGAAAGAAATATGGGAGAGAGACAAGGAGAGCAAAGTAATCCTGAAAATGAAACAATCACAAGGGGTATAAGACCCATACGTTTCAAGGAGAAGTTATGATACTGGTAAATTAATCTGCCTAATTTGCATAAGAGTAAGAGAGAGCTGATATAAGTCTCTCACTGAGAATAACTGGAGAGCTTGACTAGCCCTTAACTAGTGCTAACCTTGCACATCACAACACAACACCAGGGTCTTTTTTTTAAAAATGATATTAAGTTATAGCGGATACATATTTTTATTATATTAATCAGTGTTTCTGTGAAGTGTTCAGCTGTGTTTTCATTGTTGTCTTTCAGTTGCTTTTTTTTACATGAAGTTTTAAATTCATTTCATTTTGCTTTTTTTAGATTCCATTGAGGGTTCTGAATTTTCCAATATTATTGGGTAATAGTCACTGCCACAAGAATCATTGTATAATTTCTAGTTAAAATTTATAAAGATCGATGGGTTGCTGTAAGTTAAATCTATAACTGAAAATGTACTTGAAGATGAATTTGAGATTTCTGGTTTGTTATTTACCTCACCATATTGTGGCTATTGAAATCTCTCATAAAGATAAACAGTTAAGGAAGTTGTTTTATTGGGGTCATATGATAAGATATAAAGTGAGCAAATGTAGGCAATTTTATGTTAGGGTGCTGAGACTGCCACTACTTGCAAGTTGGTGTCAATACTGATTTTACTTTGCGGTACATTGTTCTTAATTAGGATTGATACTCTCCCAGAGGCTTTTTGTCTAGTATTATGTATGTGGTCATACTGAATGTAGTTTTTATGTTTGGTTGGTTATTGCTCTTTGAAGGTTTCTAGGAGGCATATGATGGTAGGATTTAGCTCTTTTATTAAAATAGTAGTTCATTGTAGTATGCTTTATATCTACGGTAGTGTCATTGAATTATTTTGCAAGTTACACCTTTTAGTCTTTATTGTGTGGTTGAAGTTTATTTTGTTATGGTGTAGTTTTGGTTTTAGTGGTTTGTTTTTTTATTTGGTTGGATTCATTTATTTCCATAGTTTCTAAGCTTTTAGATCTGGTTTTGTTAGGACTTCTGGGATATATAAAATTTGATAGGTTTGGCTATGTTTGCATATGTTGTTGTTACTATAGTATTTTTGACTATTTTTCTTGCTTTCAGGTATGAGATATCTTTGTGTGTTTTATTTCTGATATTCTTTTTTCCATACTTCACACTCTTTTGAATCAGTGGCATGGTTTTGTTTACAGTTTGTCCAGTTCTGTGGTTGTTCAATGCCCATCTGATCTGTTTTGCTTTCTCCACATCTTTTGCATACTAGAGATCTGGTGCATTTTTTCTGTAGTGTCCAAATCTTTGGCAGTTGTGACATCCAAGTGGGTTTGGGATACGCATTTTCATTTTACGTATGGTATATCTTATTTTTATTCAGTAGGGATTTTAGGGGTGTTGAAGCTGAAAATATATGTATTTGTCTGGATTATTTTGTTATTTTTCTTGATGGAAATTTTTTGGGTGTCAGTAATGACTTGTTTGTAAAGGTTGGTTTTTATCTCATCTCGGGTGCAGAAGAAGAGCCAGACTTCTCACGATACCCTTTGATGAGTTCAGGGATTTGAAGAGGTAGGTTTTTATTCTAAGATTATAAAAAAATTTCTGTTCTGAATAAGTTTTCTCTATGACATCTAAAAGTAATGTGTTGTTTGCTAGTTTCTTAATGGATTTTGTTTTGATCATGGAGCCGAGTGTCTTTTCAATAAAAAAAGGTGATAACTTGGCGATAGAGGTATCTTCTTTTAAATTTAGGAAAGAGAGTCTAATCCGAGTTGTTATCCGAGTTATTTTCTTGATGTGGATGCTTTGGAGTTTTAAAAGTTATATACGTGATTTTTGTATCCATGGAGATTTTTAATGAGCTCGCTGACTATGCTCTCCACCCATCATGAAGCCCTATAAAGGGAAAGGTCAAGAGGGAAACCCATTTGGTTAGGCAAATCAGGGCTACATAGTTTACTCACACTAAAGAGAAGAACCAACGATCTGAGATCTCTAAATTTTCATTCTCAAGATGGTTACTCATCTAGTGAAAGATTTTGGTTTGGTTTGGTTTTATGGCATATCAACCATTGTAGATTATTAATGCCAAATCTATTTTTTATATATAAACAGTTCTATTTCAAACAATTCAGTTTAGTATAAGTATAATTTTTTGTTTACATACAGTTAAATGTTAAAACAGTTCTATTTCAAACAATTCAGTTTAGCATAAGTACACAGGTTCAATATCAAAAACAGTTATACTTCAAACAATTCAGTTATTTGTGGGTTCAACCACTTGCTGCTCTGTAAGGCCTGATAAACAAGTTGCCATTTTTACTCATCCATCTAGTAATAGAGGGGGAACATTGGTCTTTCTTCAGCATAGTTGATCCTATAGCCACTGCTTTCTGATTTGGAATTTTACACACACACAAACACACACAAATTTTGCAAGACTCTAAAAGAGGGCTTGACATGACCAGCCAATTGATCAGATCAGGCCTCTCTGACTGTCCATCTAGCCTAGTAAAAACTAAAG
This sequence comes from Sepioteuthis lessoniana, assembly GCA_963585895.1. Taxonomy (NCBI): domain Eukaryota; kingdom Metazoa; phylum Mollusca; class Cephalopoda; order Myopsida; family Loliginidae; genus Sepioteuthis; species Sepioteuthis lessoniana. The sequence continues at coordinate 117,601,424 of OY757910.1, forward strand.
AGGGGTGTTGCAAGTCATGTGAATACTTATGTAACCAGATCACAGACTATTCAGTCACCAGGGTCCCATCCTAAAGCATCACAAGTCATCAGTGACATCCAATAGCTGCTCCTATTGAGGTGGGAGTCTTACCCCTCTACAGTGGTGCAGTCAGTCCCAACCAACAGTGTAGAATTTTTAAGCAATGTTTAACAGATATGAATTATGAGTTTTCCTTCTAGACCAGTTGCCATACCAAGATTAAAGGGCCTAGTCTGACCTACTATTTACCCATAGTGAGAGAACAGTATGATTTATACCTTTTTCAAGGGTATCAGTGCTAAGAGATCACTGTGTCTATTACCAATGATGGTAACCATTAAACTACGAGTGCCTCCACTTGTTAATACCATCATGCCACTATACATAAAGAAAATATCAATATACCAGTATACATAAAGAAAAAAGCGAGGAAAAGAAAAGATACTTACATTTAAATCAAATTTGAGAGATGAAGACCTGCCTTGGGATATACCTGCTGCCACTACGGCACCAGAATGAATCATGGGACCTTCCTGAAAAGGATAAGCATTAGATTTTTGACAAAATTCTTCAATTTGTTTAGGATTTAGTATATTTGTTTAATGGGATAACATACCCTTTATGGGTTATTTAATGCTAAAATTTGATACAAATAATTAACACACAGTTAAAGGATTTCACATATTCCTAACCAGTACTAATCATTTCTAAACAGGTATATTTGACACCTAGATGGCACCCTAACAGGTACCACCACTACCAAGTCAGAGTAGACCTAAGAGTAATGGCAATGAAGAGATGACACCACACTCCTGAGAATTGAAGCCTCACCACCAGATGCATTTTTGTGTTATATCCAGGACAAAGACTGAAAAAAAAACAAAACAAAAAACACTGTATTAACCCAACCTCATCACTATGAGTAGGATGCAAGAAAGGGTTAATTTTTTTAAGCAGAGTACAGCTGGTTTGAATTCAGAGTTTTCTTTCTCCTAGACTGGTTGCCATACTAACATTAAAGAGCCCAGTCTGTTCTACTATTTCCCCATAACTGGAGGGAGAATAGTCGCATATCCTTCCCAAGGGTATGAGCAATATGGGAAATGTAAACAGTATCATTCAGGATTTGAGCTTATGTTGCAGATTCTATTTCCTATGATAAGAGTTATGTCATGAATACTTATATATTTACCCAACCCTTCTGCTACAGGCAGAATGTGACACAAGGTCAATTTTTAACAAGAGTATTGCTGGTCTGAATTCCAGAGTTTTCCTTTTCTTAGACTGGTTACCTTACCAAGGCTAAAGAACCCAGTCTGCCCTACAATTTACCCATAGCTTTACCATGGGCATAAGTATGAACAGTAATACAAACAGGTTGTCTAGGATTGGAACTCCCATCACTGATTACATTTCCTCTAACAACCATTACACTAAGAGCACCTCTTAGGGATGGATGGCAAGAGAAAGCCAAGGCAGTCCATGTCAGTGGCACACGTTGATATTAATGATGATGATATACATAAAAAACATGTTGTAATATCATAAAATTACACCTACCTTACCAACAGCAAGTCCACCAGCCACAGCACAAACAACACCAAACACTTTAACAATCAGAGTTTTCAAGCGAACCACTCCAGGGACTTTGACACCATTCAAAAAACATTTAATCTGAGGTATACCACTTCCAGAAGCAACAGGCTTTAAAAAAAAAAAAAAATTAGAATATGGATTTTTAATATTTAGGAATAAAGTTTTACTTTTATTACTTTATTTTTATATTATCTTGGGGATTATACAGGGTGTCCCAAAAAATTTGTCATCATTCTATAAGCAATTATCTTGAAAACTACTAAGTTTAGGTCAATGAAATTGAACAGTTTAGGTGTTGAACATCATAAGTTAATTCTGGGACTAATTTCATAAGTGTTCAATATGTGCAACACCTGTGACGTAGCACACATCAAGTTGGTACTTAAGCTCTTGCCAAACACACAGTAGCTCTAATGAAAAGAATGACTTACCGCGGAATCCAAAATGGGCAAGAACGTGTTTCGCATGTGAAGAAAGAAAACATTCCTGAAGTGAGGGTGCAATTTGTAGAATATAGAGATGCTCTCATGCAAATTTTGGCCAGTCTGGACAGAGATAAAAACAGCAACGTAGCTTCAGTTCTTGTGTTGCTACGAGAAGAGAGTGAGAAGTGATTCACGGTCAAACTTTGGTTTGTTACGAAGATTACCAATCGAGCTTGCAGGTGAGGAGAGACTTACGGTCGTACTTTATTTTGTTATGAAGATTACCAATTGAGCTTGTGAGTGAGGAGAGACTTATGGTCGGACTTGTTTTATTTTTTTTTTGATGACCAATTGGACTTGCCAGTGAAAGAGACAGACAGACTCTACTGGTGCATCTGAGATTTCCACTTGTGACAAGAGGGAAGCGAGTCTTACTTAAAAACTTTTTTGCTTCAGTAGCATGTCTCTAGTAAGATTATCTAATGTGGAAGTGATTCTCTGCTTGAGTTCATCAATACTAGCAGGAAGAGAGGGGAGACATAAACCAGTCCCTTCACATCCCCATAAAAAGAAATCATACGTGGACAAGTCTGGTGACCACAGTGTCCATTTTATCAGAAAACTGTCTTCGTCTCCACCATGCCCGCTCCATCACTCTGGCAGATTCTCATTGGAATAAGCACGTACTGTCCTCTTCCATAAGATATAAAATCTTGATCTGTTTCAATACATTCTGTGAAAATTTTAGGTTATTTCAACAAGAATTGTCAAAATTATTGGCCTGCAAAATGATGTCAAATTTTTTGGGACACACTGTATAACCAGAAATCTTTTGAACAGATGCATAATATAAAGTTTTGTATAAAATAGAAAATACATGACAGGGGTTTTAATGAGTACTTACTGCGATGATTGCCGTAGCGAATGAACCAATGAAACTAAATGTAACATTGAAGCAGATCCATACAACAAATGCAAGCCAAAGACAATTGCTTTTAACACAAGTGTCTAAATCTAAGTTTTGATTAAGGAAAACAACTGATGGTGGAAAAAAAGTTCAATAAATGATAAAGTAATCTGGAATAAAATAAGCTAAGTAAATATCTTTTTTTTTAACATATTCTAAAAAAGCTTAAAACTTACCAGTTTTATTTCATAATTACAAAAAAATTCTCATTTAAAGTCATTAATCTATATTAATAATGGTTCGAGAAGCTGGGGTTCAATCTCAGGTCAAGTCATACCAAAGACTCAAAAAATGGTACTTGATGCTGCCTTGCTTAACATTCAGTATTATAAGGTAAGGATCAAGGGTAAAGTGGAGCAATCCAAGGAATGGAGTAGCGTCCTCCCTTACACCTCGGTGTAGTAGCTATTGAAAAGAGAGCCTTTGGGTCACCCTTGACTAAGGTTGCCAACTTTACTTACTACAACAACTTACTACAACAACTTATTTGTCAGTCCTCTATGGATTGCCAAAGGGTTTGATGCAGAATTAGAAAATTTGCAATGGAAACTTATTAGATCTTTGAAAAGGTTTTAACCAAAAAAGTTTTTCAGACACTTGGATTGATTGACTGATTTTAATGACATGTCAACCCACCCAGGACTATTTAATGCCTAAAAGTAAAGGAATTGCATTCATTGTACATTTATATTTACATTTTTGTGTAGTTGTTTTTGCCCATTGATATATCAAGTATTCCTATCCAATACAAATAATTAGCATATGGATGTATGGTTCAAGTATACCTATCGCATTCTAATAATTATGTCTTCAAGTAATTATTCCTATTTATTAATAGTCATATGGTTTAAAATAATAATAATCCTTTGTAAACAATTATAACTTTAAATAACTATTCTTAATACAAAAAATTTACACACAGTTATATGGTTTCAAATATTTGTATCAAATACAAATAATTTTTCAACAGGTCTATTTGAACCATAGATAAGACCCTAACCGGTACGACCACTTCAAGTAAGTGTGGACCTGGTAGTAATGGCAAGGAAGAAGTACTCCATACCCTCCAATCTCGAAAAGTAGAGTTCACCATCAGATGCAGTTTTGTATCTTAAAATTATTAATTTTGACTAGTATCATCCCTCATATTTGTGTCTTGGGTATGACACTAAACTGAATCCAGTGGTAAGGGTCTAGTTCTGGAGCTCTGAGGAATGTAGAGTCACCTCTTAGTAACCATTACTTCCAGGTCCACTCAGTCATTAGTAAATCTCAGGAAATTTTGAAGCAACTCCTTTACTCAATCTACAATAGTGTTCTCATTCCACTCTTCATAGAGGATATCTTATATCAGTTAATTCATCCTTGTGATCTGGCTTGCTCATCTCTTTCACAGAACCAGAGTATAAATTTTGACACTACCCAATAAATCAATAGGGAAGATTTAACTGAAATGAGATACCCTCATGGGCAGTAGAATGAACTCAATCTTCGGTAATTTGAGTAAAGGATTTAGTTAAAAATTCCAAAGAGGTTACAAATTATGACATATCTAAAAAAGGTTGAATGAGTAAATGTATTTACTCAATCCCTCCACTTTGAGCAGGATGTGATATAAGGTCAATTTTTAAGCAGAGTACAAGATCAGTTAATGTATCATGGTTAAAGAACTTAGTCTGACCTACTATTCATTCTTAGTTAGTGAGAAGGAGATGGATTCACAACTTTCTCCAAGGACATTACAAAGCTATAAAATAAGGAATTAAAAAAAAAAAGATAATGTACATTAGACATCAATAATGCAGCCAAGTAATTTGTGGAGGCAGTGAACATGCAGAATAGAGAAAGGATACGTTCTTTGATCAGAGTGAATTTCAGTTTAGAAGCTTCATTTACTCCAAAATCTATAAGGCAAGCAATGAGGCCAGTAATGACACCAATCAGGAACATGATACACCACCGAACCATACCAATGTATCTATTCCGCTATAAAAAATTTAAAAAATTCAATTAAAGAAATACATTAAATTTAAGAATATTAGTTTTAAAGTTATTACATATAAAAAATAGAGAAAATAAGTGTCACAAACGCATAATGTACCTTCTTACGATTGAGTTGTCAAAAATAAATTCTGTTTAAATAAAATATAATTTACTCCTGAATAATTTAACAATGAATTAATTTCAATAAATAGTATATTTCTCGTTATTTTGATCCCCACTTGCCATTTATCAGGTATCTTGTTGATATTCTCTCAAGTAAAATTCAACTGGTTTTGAGATCAAGAAGTTTTACACAAATGTTTTTATCTGATCTTCTTGAGAAAATCTTTTTTCATTTAGAACATTTTGTAGAGAATGAAAAAGATGGAAATCGCTTGGTGTAAGGCATAATGGTGGTTGGTTGAGTTTTATGGCATATCAACACTTGTAGGTTATTTAATGCCAAATCCTGTTTATACACATATATTAAATGAGTATAATTTGTAAACAAATAATTTTTAGTTAACATTTTAAACAAGCCAGAGGTCATTTGTTTGTACACCTTTAAATAGTTTCAAGGATTCCGAAAACTGATAATTTAGTATTAATTGTTTGCATACAGTTGAAAGCATTGTTATTAAATACCAATAATTTTCACTAAAATTAGTCATTTGTTTGCACAATTAAATAGTTATATATCCAGGCCACTGGACTAATGAGTGGAGTGTTTGCCAATGGTCTGGAGACCGGGGTCCAATCCCAGGTTGAGTCATACCAAATACTCAAAAAATGGTATTTAATGCTGTCTTGCTTAACACTCAGTATTATAAGGTACGGATCAGGGATAAAGTGGAGCAATCCAGGGAATGGAGTAGCACCCTCCCCAACACCTCAGTGTCATAGCTATTGAAAAGGGAGCTTTTGAGTCACCCTCAACTAAGGTCGCCAACTTTACATTACTTTATATATATATTTTGTAAATGAATAGTTTGTGGGTAATCTTATTTTTAGATGAGTTAATTGCATTCAAACAAATTAGCCCTCAATAAAGTATGGCTATTGTTGGCACATAGTTAAATAGTTGAAAGTATTGCTATCTAACACTAATAATTCTATTTGATAAGAATCATTTGTTTGCATACAGTGGTTTCACACAAGTAGTTTTATTTACACACATTAAATGGTTTCAAGTATTGCTATGTAATACCAATAATTCAATTTAGGCACACAGTTAAATGGTTTCAAGTATTCCTATCTAACACTAACATTCAATTTAGCATCAATTTTTTTTGCACACAGTTAAGAGGTTAAACAGTTCTATTTGACTCATTGATGGGATCCCAACAGATACCTCTACTTCAGATCAGAGTGGACCTGGGAGTAATAGCAATGAAGGAGTACTACACATTTCCTAAAGCTCCAGTACTGTAGCCTCACCATCAGGTGCAGTTCAGCGTCATATCCTGGACATTCATTGGGGGTGGTCTTACCCCTCTACAGAGATATAGTCGGCATATTCTATTGCCCCAATTGATTGGGCACAAGGTCTACTGAATATGAGGATGACCAGACCAGCCTTACTCAATTATTTTTTTTCAATGTGATTCTTGCTGAATGTGGTCTTATGTTATCATGGAGAAGCACAATGTTTGTCCTATTGATGAGTACAGGATATTTTCTTATATTTTAATGCACATGTTGCAGCTGTTGAGAACATAAAACTCCGAGTGTCTAATTGTGGTTTAAAACTCAGAATGAATAATACTGCAGTGATCACACCATACACATAGCATGATTTTTCTTTCATGCCTTTGGGGCAGGTTACAGAGATTCTGCCATGTCAATCCAATGTCTTTTGCATTGAAGATTATCATAAAATACCCATTTTTCATCACCTGTAATGATATTCTTGAGAAATGGGTTCTTTCTCTGCTTTGAAAGAAGACTTGTCATCATGCATATGTGATCTTTCTTATGCTTTTTACTAAGTGTATGAGGAACCCAAATGTCCAGCTTGCTCACTTTTCCTATCTTTTCAAGTGGCAGCAGATTATGGATTGAGATGAAATGTATTGAGGTTAAGTGCTAATTCTCAAGAACTTTTGTACAAATTGCATTCTACTAACTTTCTTAAAGTATCTTGAGTGAGGTTTGATGAGCATCCTGGTCTGGGCTCATCTCTCAATGATGTATTGCAAGAACTAAACTAAAAATAAATTTTGGACTTAGCAGTCAGTAATGACACCTTGGTCAAAAACACTAGAAATTTTCTTAGATGTTTCAGTCGTATTTTTGTAATTCTTAAACTCCCATAAACATGTACTGCACTTTAGAGGTGTGAGATCATAGATTAAATTATGATGCAGGCTCTTCCACTACTGAGATAAGAAAAACCAATGAAACAGGTAATTTCTCTGTCTTGAAAGAAGATTTATTGCTATGGATATGGGATATCTTCGTTATTCTTCTCACTAAGAGCATGAGGAAGTCAAATACCCAGATTGTTCACTTTTCCTACCTTTATCAAGTGGTGGCAGATTGTGGATTGAGATGTGACGAGGTCAAGTGCTAATTCTTGAGTACTTTTGTGTGGATTGCAATCCACCAATTCTCTTAAAGCATCTTGATTGAGGTGTGATGAGCATCTTGTTCTGGGTTGATCTCTCAATGAGGTATTGCCAGAATGAAACTTTGAAAACCAGTTTTGGACATGGCAGTCAATAACAACACTTGGACCATAAGCATTACAAATTTTCTGCAATATTTTTGTGATTCTTCAACTTCCACATTACAAGTCTAATATCTACTTTAAATTCTTCCATTTTAGGGGCATGAAATCATAGACTAAATTATGATGTATACTCTTTCACTACTGAAATAAGAATGACCAATGAAGGCATTCTTTAATCAGGCAATTTCAGGTTACATTTAAAACATTGAAAGTTTGAAATGTATAGTTATAACTTGCTTTCAAAAAATGTATAGTTATAACTTGCTTTCAAAAAACTAAATTATGATGTATACTCTTTCACTACTGAAATAAGAATGACCAATGAAGGCATTCTTTAATCAGGCAATTTCAGGTTACATTTAAAACATTGAAAGTTTGAAATGTATAGTTATAACTTGCTTTCAAAAAACAAATTATTATTAATAGTGTATGTGATAGAATTTACCAAAAGTCTTCATTTTTGGGATATTACATCACAAAGCCCAAAGACAGAGCATGATTACTTATAGAATTTCAAAGGAAGTTTTTTGCATATTAGTTTTTGAAAAATCAAAAATAAAGTTTTTATTGACAGGTTCAATAGAAAACATAAGGCAACATAGATCCTATCCAAAATTTAATTTGACTATAAGAAAGAACAATATTTGCCATTTTTTTAAAAAGATTATTTCATCCAAATACTTTTCCTCACATACTCTTGAATCCTCATTCTAAAGTATACAGCATTTGTCTAGTGAGTGCCTTTGGTATTGCTACAATTTCATCATAACAAATAAAAGATTTCACTTTATTAGTTTTCAGCAGCTTATCTTTAAAGATATGAGCCTTCACATAACCTCAAAGGAAGTATGTATTTACCCAACAGGATGCAATGTAAGGTCAACATTTTATGGCCAAGTGGGTAGAGTGTTCGCCAATGGTCAGGGAGACTGGGGTTCAATCCCAGGTCGGGTCACACCAAAGACTTAAAAAATGGTACTTGATACCTCCTTGCTTAACACTTCGCATTATAAGGTATGTATCAAGGGTAAAGTGGAGCAATCCAAGGAAAGGAGTAGTGCCCTCCCTTACACCTTGGTGTAGTAGATACTGAAAAAGGAGCCTTCAGTTTGCCCTCGACTACAGTCACCAACTTTACAGCTGGTTTGAATTTAGAGTTTTCCTACTAAACTAGTTGCCTTACCAAGGCTAAAGAACCACTGCCTAACTATTTAACCATAGCTGGGGAGAGAAGATATAGATTCATGCCTTTCCCAAAGGCAGTACTACAAAGTGAATGCAAACAGTATTGTCCAGGATTTGAACTCTGGCAGTCAATTTCATTTCCTATGATGATTACAGTAACACTAAGTGTGCCTCTCAGAGGAGGTTATCACATGGGGTCAGATCTGGTGAGTGAGCTGACCATGGGATGTCAACATGGTGAGATAGAGCACCTTGAAAAAGTTTTTCTCATAACTTCAATAGATGGCATTGCTATGTGCATAATGTCTTCATCTTGTTGGAACATAAGAGGCAGATATCTAAGTTCATTGAATTTGGCTCCAAGAAGATGCATAATATCTCTACACAGTGACTGGATTCAATTGACACCATGCATTCTTTGTCCTCAAAAAAAAAAAAAAAAGAAAAAATGTGATTCTACAAATCAAAATTCTACCACACCAAACAGTACAGCTAGCTTGAATAAGAGGTTTCCTTTTCCTAGACTGGTTACCTTACTAAGCTCAGTCTCCCAAC